>CM040421.1:10658777-11258777 GCA_022702705.1 Papilionanthe hookeriana x Papilionanthe teres | reverse complement strand
TATTTTTTAATTATCAATGTTTTGCCGAAATTGGTGCCTCTTTACTATCCATTATCTCATGTATTTTTATTTGGTTTCTTGATTTTATTACTAGCATCATATGGCTGTTGTTTCACAGTTAATCTATAAAAATAATTATTTCTTTTACTTGCTCAAAACACACTATTGCGGCTCCACTCTATTCATCACTCAT
The DNA here is from genome assembly GCA_022702705.1 of Papilionanthe hookeriana x Papilionanthe teres. Taxonomy (NCBI): domain Eukaryota; kingdom Viridiplantae; phylum Streptophyta; class Magnoliopsida; order Asparagales; family Orchidaceae; genus Papilionanthe; species Papilionanthe hookeriana x Papilionanthe teres. The sequence goes on along the minus strand of CM040421.1, from coordinate 11,258,584 downwards.
ACTGGCTGTGCATCTACTCTTCCTTCTTCTCTCCCTCACACTTTAATGCTCTAAATTACCATCAGCGCCATTTTTGTTGGAAAACCCTGTTGACTTGAATGTGTTGTTTTTCCCTTCACACTCAAAATGAGGTGGGTTCTTGGGACTTGAAGTATCGTCATTTTTATCTCGTAAGGTGCTTGTCACCTCTGCCATCTATGCACATCTTGGTCTTTGGAAGTCGTTTGATCTTGTTTCATTTGATTCTATTTGAGAACTTGTTTCTAGTGACCATTTAGGATCTTCCTGCAATAATGAATCACTAAATTTCCTGTCAAATGTTAAAACAACCAGCTTAACCTTTTTCTAATAGTCATTCATGTGCTCTGCAATTATTAGTTCTGGATATTTTGTTATATTTATTGATTATGCTCGTTTTTCTTTATTGTTTTTTTCAAAAATTATTTTAAACTTGATCATATTTAGTATAATTTTGTGTCAATGATTAATGCATAATTTCCGTGTTGTATAAAATCCATGCCATCATTCGAGCTTTTGCTCTCTCTCATCATGCCTTGAATGTTTTTGCATTCATATGTACTAATTATTGAATTTCCTTTGCTATTATTGCCCTTCAATCTCCTTATCTGTGTTTTAAGGAAAGGTTCCTAATTACTCTTATCTGACGAGTTTTTGGTTGTGCTTGCTTTGTTCTTGTTCAAACTGATACAATATACTCTGAAGTCGCTCTCATTTCTCTTCTTCTTAGGGGGTTGTCATTGTTCGGATCTTATATTGAACAACTTTGAGTCTCTCATTATATCACTTTTTGGGGAAATAATATAATTGCTTCACCATTTCAATTTCATCTATCTACGCCTGAGTTCACTAAATCATTTTAGATTGACATGTCTGATGCAACAAAGCCACCTAATTCTGGAGAATTATGCATCTTTGCTGACATACCTTCTAATGGAAACAGCTCATTCAAATCCTGAAATTCCGACTATTTGACAATTTACAAGTTATACAAAATGTAATTCTCCATATTTCTTTTATCATGTTTAATCCTCCATCTTTCATAAGCCTATTACTAATCGTGAAGCTTGTTCTGATTCCCATTAGTAACAAACCATACAAATAGAAGTTGATTTCCATGTCATACTGAAATTTGAGAGTTGGTTGATTTATTTGAGGGAAGTTTTTGTTCTTCGTAGTTGGCTCTATAAAGTCAAAACCCACTTTGATGGGTGTTTTGAGCTTCATAAAGACCTCTTAATATGACTACAAATTTGACTTTGCAGAAATAGCTGTTTTTGTCTCTCGTTTCACATTTTTGCGCTTCCACGCAGCTATTGAAAATCTCAAGGATGCCCTAACACTGATCTTGTATACGAAGCTTATATTAGCTCACTACTTAGTATTTGTTTGAGGCAACTACAACTTATTAACAAGGTACTACGCAGCAGATGTGGCAGGAAATTACTGCGGATAAGCTATTTTTTTGTTTGTTTTTTGCAGTTTCAAAACAACTATGCTACAACAATTTATGTATAAATGACAATTTTGCTCCTGTACTATAATGTTGTTTATAACATATCTATTCATACTAATACATTTCATACTTGAAAGTAAATATCCAGTGCAGGACATTACAAAATAAAAATAGACACCTCACTAAATAGTGAGCAGCATGACTACCAAACCTAAAAAAAAAAACTTAAAATAACAATTAACGATATGATAATATTATTTTTTAAGAAGTGTTCACACCAATACATCCACAATGCCACAAACACAAATACATCCAAACACCACCACCTCTACACACAACACCACTATCATCACATCCACAAACATATAATGCAACTCACCATCAACATCACTGTCGTTACCTCCACACACCAACTTATGGTATACGTTCCAAGTTACCATTTATATTTCTAAGTCACTACACGTGCAATCAACACCACCAGATATATTTAGCCCACAACAAGAACATAATAGAGCAAACATAATCATAATCCAACATCAACCGAAAAACACCCCTATTTCCAATTCATTGCACGTGCAATCAACACCACCAAATTTTTGGCCAGCATCAAGAACAAAACAGAGCAAATAAAAAATAAAATATAACATTAACTGAAAAAATCACCTATTTCCAAGTCATTGCACAAGAAATTCCAAAAAATTCCAAAATCCAACATCAATTGAAGAACATTGATGGATAAAAGCCAAAGAATCCACAAAAATCTTGGGCACACAAGCATTTGCAAAATTAAAAAACACAACATTTATGCTAAGCTACAGGAATATCGAAACAAAGGCAGAACAAATGATTAAAAGCCACCGCACGAAGATGAACCACCACATAGAGGGCGGATCAAATGATCCAAACAGAGCCGAAGAGCAGAGAGAGAGGAGAACTCACTGCAAGCGAGAGATAAAGACGCAACATTGTATCCGTAAGAATCACTAGAGATAGAGGGGAGTCGGGGCAAGAATCGCGAGAAAGGCTGCCCCATGAGGATCACGGGAGAGAAGGACGGTAGGGCAAGACTCGCGAGAGAGAAAGAGGAAGTGGGGTAACGCGAGGGTAGCCCGGTCATAACATAATGAAGAACGCGGGCCACGGGGTCGAACCCACTGCCGCGTTTCCTCTCGATTAATCCCAAGAAAAAGTTGCGCCACACTTTCCAAACGACAGACCCAGCGTTCCAAAGCCGCGCCGCGACAAATAATCTGCCCCAAATGGGCACTTAATCTTGATGTTCTTTTATGCAAGATTTGTTGAACTCTGATGAGCTCTCTGCCTCTAATGCGGTCCTTGAGTATGGTTTGCATTGTTCAACATCACTACTATATTTACATAGTTTTAAATTTAATTTGCATGGTGTATGAAGCAATTTTTTTATTTTAAATATTAGTCTAATTCTGCTTCATAAGAGTGGTCAAAATGTTAGAAATGCGAGAAGTTTGTTCATCTTGAATCCCTCATACTTTTTTTATTTGGTTTCAGGTCCAAAGGAATTCATCTCATTATTTTACTGCCTTCAGAGCTGGAGGGTAATCATATAAAACTCGCCAGACAAGCTCACACACGATTCATTTATTTTAGGTACTGTGAGCATTGTCTATAGTTCTAACTCAATAAAAATGGTTATTATTGCAGGTTATATTCGAGAGGTTTGATCGTGATCGCAGTGGCAAGATCGAAGAGTCAGAGCTCCGAGAAGCCCTTCTCAGCTTGGGTTATGCAGTTTCCCCTCCCGTGTTGGACCTGCTACTGTCGAAGTATGACAAAAGCGGCGGCAAAAGCAAAGCGATTGAATACGACAATTTCATCGAGTATGGTCCTTTTTCTCATTCTCCACAGCTTTTGTATATCATTCATCTATATGGACATTTGCTAATCTATGTTTTTGTTATGCTCTGATTAAAATGCAGATGCTGCCTCACTGTAAAGGTAATGTATTTTTTGTTTTTTTCCTCTAATTTAAATTTGTTTTTATTATGGAAAATTTACATACATACCATACAATTATTATGAATTTACATATCTAATACCCAATGTTCGATATTTACACTTGTAATGCCTTTGTATCTTAAACCTATTGCATAAATAGGTGTATTTCACTTTTAGAGAAATAGTGATGGTGATATTTTTGACGTGACATTAAAGATTTGAGTGTTATGGATGTGAGCATGAATTTATAGGTGTTAGCTATGTAAATATATTTGAATTGTGTGGTATGTATGTAATGCCCCTTTTATTTTGTTTATTGTTCATGGAGACCTGTGTTTGAAAGTCAGTATGATGGAATGTTTCAGGGTTTAACAGAGAAATTCAAGGAAAAGGACACAATGTACTCTGGTTCTGCAACTTTCACTTACGAATCCTTCATGCTTACTGTGCTTCAATTCCTCATTGCCTGATGGTATTGCTACATAGAACTGTTGCTTTCGTTCTTTTAGGTTCCTTGAAATTCTTGTAGGCTTCTTGTAGTGAGTATTTGTTGCTGCATCATGACTCTTAGTTATTGTAACAAATAGTTTGTAATTGTAATTTGAGAGTTTTATGTGATTTGATTTTGCTGTAGTAAATTTGAGGAGCAATGTTGAATGTGCTTCCTGTATATCCCAAGTAAATTTGAGGAGCAATGTTTTATAGTGGAGCTGTGTATATCCCAAGTTATTTCATCAACAGTTTTCATGAATTTATTGAGAAATTGATTTAGATTATATATATTGCACATTGTCACTTGGTATTTGTGTAATTTCTTTAGCTTATTTGGACTTTTATCTGCTTCCATTACCCAATTATATAACAAGATTTGACTAAGGAGTTTGATTAACATCGAGTTATTATTTAGTTGGGAAGCGTTTGTGAGGGAATAGTTGCTTGGGGACACTTGTTGGAGATATGGTAAAGCTTCTCATTTAGTTAAATTGGATTTTGGATAGTTGCATGAAAGTTCCCTCTGTGAACCAAGAAAATGGCTTGGTTTAGCCATAACAGACACCTTGGGTGGATCCAAGAGCTAAATATGGTATTTGGCTGATCCTAAGTGTTCCGATGGGTCAAAAGTCATGGGGCAGTGGGGTTAGCTAATTTTGGTGTTATGGGTGAACCAAATTTTTGATAGGGTATTTTGTTCATGAACATCCTTTTATATAACAGTGAGATTTTAAAAATAAGTGTGATGGGGCGTGAGGCTGAAATTGCTTTGCTCCATCATTCTTCTTGAGCCTCCCTAAGGGTCTGTTTGGGGCAGCTGCAACTTATTGAATAATCTGCTGATAAGCTGATTAAAAATAATATGCTGATAAGCTAGGTGTGGTGGCTATTACAAAATTTTATTTTTTTTGGAAAAGTCAGACCGCAGCAAAAAGCTACCATCGCACCTAGATAGGTGCGATGTGAAAAAACTGTTTTCTGCGTTTTGAAAACGCATAAGCTGCCAAAACGCAGTTTACCCAAACACGCCAGGTGCGTTTTCAAAACGCCACCGCACCAAATAAACTGCCCCAAACGGACCCTAAGTTTCGTATAATTGCTGATTGAGCTTTTTAAAGGCTTGGTATAAGGCATACCAGAAGTAGTTAAGGTAGTGATGTGCTTTGATAGATTTCAAGTTTGGAGGCTTTGGGTGAGGGAACAGTTGCATGGGGATTCTTTTTAGATGTATGGTGAAGCTTCTCATTTAGTTAGATTGGAGTTTGGATGGTTAAATGAAATTCCCGAAGTGAACCAAGGAAATGACTTGGTTTAGCAATGATAACCAGCTTAGGCAGATCCAACAGCTAAAAATAGTATTTGACTGATCCTATGAGTGTGGTCCAGTGGTGCAAAAGTCATGGGGTAATGGGGTTAGCTAGTTTTAGAGTTATCAGTGAACCAAATTTTTGATACAGCATTGAGATATTATAATGATACGGCGAGGAGTATTGGATACATCAGAAGTTACCTTGAATGTTTGTGATTGAGCTATCCACAGTCGGTTGAGATTTCCTTGCATGCGTGATGCTGTTCCATTGCTCAATTCATTGTTAATATGATTTACTAATCTCGACCCTCTTCCTCTGTAACTTATGTCGACGCTAATTGGTGACATGTTCATCGCTTTCTTTGGCCTAGTAAACTTCCTTCTTAATTGCTTGCTCGATCTGTCTCCTTGAGCCTCCTTAAGCGAACCAAGGAAACGATTTGATTTAGCCATGATATCGAACTGATCCCAATAGTATGGTTTAGCGGTTCGGAAGTCATGGGACAATAGGGTTAGCGGATTTTGGAGTTATGGGTGATGATAAGCTATTTATAATATGAAAATATTCTAATACAACATTGACATTTTATAATGACATAGGAGGCGAGTATTGAATATGTTAGAAGACTTGGATAGTTGTGATTGAGCTAAGCTGCTGTCCACAGTCAGTTGAGATTTCTTTGCACACCTCTGGCTGCATTCATTATTAGTATGATTACTAATCTTGACCCTCCTCCTCATCTGAACTTATGTTGCTTCTAAGTAAAATACCATTGACTGGGGGAAGGCGCAATTCTCCTATAATTGTCAATCGAGTTTTTGAAAGACTCAATAAGAGGTTTCAAAAAATCACTCCAGGTATTGATGAACTTTGATGGATTTATAGTTTTGTTGTGTTGGTGAGGGAAATAGTTGCTTGGTGACACTTGTTGGAGACATCGTAAAGCTTCTCATTCAGTTAAATTGGATTTTGGACAGTTGCATGAAGTTCCCACTGTGAACCAAAAAAATGGCTTGGTTTAGCCATAAGAACAACTTTAGGTGCATCCAAGAGTTAAATATGATATTTGACTGATCCTAAGAGAGTAGTCCAGCGGTTCAAAGGTCATGGGTTGCTAATTTTGGTGTTATGGGTGTACCAAGTTTTTGATAAGGTTCTTTCTTCATGAACATCTTTTTATATAACAGTGAAATTTTATAATGATATGATGTTATGTTAAAATAGGTTTGTAATTGTGTAATACTATATTATTGTATGTTTTTATGTTATTTTTTAGTATTGTGTAGGAAATTTTTAGGGCAAAAAGTTCGAAATAAAACATCAAAAGTACTGTAACAGTGCCTAGGCGCAACTGTAGTATAGTCCATGCGCTACGTTGCAGAGCCTAGGTGCCATGTTAAGATCTCCTAACATGAATTTTCTCTAGAGCTCAAAACCTTTGCGACAACTATCCAGCCACCAGCTGCCACATTAGGGTGATGCTGCGCCATTGAGATTTGAGACTAGAATGAAAGATCGTAAGGTAGAGAGTTCGGAGACTCAATGTTAGAACCTAAGCGCCTTAGCGCCAAGTCCAACACCTAGGTTTAGTATGTGAATTCATGTGTTTTGTTAACTTGAATTTAAATGACCACCTACCATCCACTTGTGTCAAAAGCATATGCATCATCAAATTAGAGAAATAGATTATAGAGCGTATTTGCTTTACTTTTCAGCTTAGTCGGGCTTTTATTTTCTCAATGACAGTAAAATTTAAGTTTGGGAGATTGCATCTTTTGTATTTGTTTATGTGCTATGATTATTTATATTGTTGTGTTTTTTTACTTTATTTTGCTTCTAGTTATGTTTGTGTTTTGACTTCTCTTCCAATTAATTAATGTATTTAAGCATTTGTAATAGAAGATAAAATTAGCTCAATTAAGTTAGAGTTATCTCCTTATGAGTTAATCAATGAGTATGTTAATTAAATGAAATAATAAACTTTTGAAAATTGTTGAAATCATATTGATTTAATTATAATTAATTGATTTACTTGAATTAATAGTTCTTTGAATTTCGAGAAGCTTAATTACACTTGAACATAATTGACTAAAATTTAATTTAAGTAAATAAGTAATATCAAAGTTTTGCAAATATAAATTCATATAACTTAAGAAATATTAGTATTATGTAAACTATAATGCTAAAAATAAAAATTGAGAGAGTAGAGTTGATTTAAGGAAGTGAAGGTAAGGTATTCAAAATCATTAAAATAATTTACCAAAAATAGTCATAAAAACATTTGAAAAAGAAAATGTTAAAAAGCCTTATGGTATTAAAAAAAAGTTATTTAAATGAGCTAAAAAAGGAGAAGCTTGAAGATAAGACTAATATATAACAACTGGTGCATATTTATCTTCTTTGACTTAAATAATTCAAAATCTCATTGAAATTTGGGATATTATATTTAGATGAAGAATGTCTAAATTAAGCTTACATGGTTGATTAAGTTAAAATTTTATACTTATTTATTGATTAAATAAATTTTATTCAATATTACATGTTAATCACTTAGGAGTTTTGGATTAAAAAAATATTTTATTTTTATAAAAATTGGGATATTATATGTCAATAGAAATTTATGTATTTTAGAAATTTTATATTACCTTTAATTATACTCGAACTTGATTATTCATTTAATGATAATTCTTAAATTAATTGCTACTTATTTCATCTAGGATATGAACTTAGATAAAATGATTACTTGAAGATAAGTAATATGTGTTTAGGAAAAGTTTTTTAAGTGTTGAAAATATGTAAAAATAGTTATTTATTTGTGCATAAATGTTATGTTATTGTATGTTTTTTTTTTATATTTTCATTTAATGTTGTGTAGAAAATTTATAATGCAACAATTTGAAAAGAAAATAATAAAAGTATTGTTGACGAGCCTAGGCGCCGCTGTAAAAGAGCGTAGATGACACTATAACAAAGATTAGATGCCATGTTAGAATCTCCTAATGTGGATTTTCCTAAGAGTTCAAAGCCTCACCTCCAACTAACCTTCCCATAGGTGCCCAAACCCAAAGCTTAGGCCTCACATCACGGCGTCATAGCGCCGTCAGTTCTGTAATGAACATTCAGAAGATGGAGAGCTCATAGCCTCAGAACATGAGCATCTCAATGCCAAAGCCCAGTTCCTAAGGTGACATAATCGAAGAGCTGCGACTCAATTGCTTTGATAGGAGTAGTTATATATGCTGCAATTCAAATTTAGGAGGGGCCAAGGATGGTTAGAGTGTGTAGACCTACTTAAGTGCGATGTCTTAGGGGTTGAAAGTTATATAAGAGTGGAGAGTGAGTGCTAAAGTGAGTGAGTGACTGCAGTATAAATGCTTAAATTAGGGTTTGCTTGGTCTGTGAAACTAGGAAAAGAAATTTGAGGGAAGAACCAAAAGCATTTTAAAGATCCTCCCTATTTCATTTGCTAATTTTATTTTTTTCTAATTTAAATTTCTCATAAAGTAGAATTCTTGTGGAGAAATGAATTTGCTTTTCTGTCTATTTTGTGAAATCATTTTAAGCTAAGTTACTACCCCTATGAATTTATGTTTTATAAATTAAATGTTATGTATTAGGTTTAATTCATGCCTAAGTAAAAGATTGTTTGTAAATTCTTCTAATCTCATTTAATATTAATGGTTTATATAGTTATATTTAAAACCTTGTGTAGAATTATGATTTCGAAAGAGTTTTTTGTTTGCACATGGAGGGATCACAACTAGGGATTAGAAGAAGAAACATAATACCCTTAAACTTTAGCAATTCGATAGGAAAATGAAGATAATCAATTTTGAAATCACTAAAAGCATAGAAATATAGCCTTAAGGCTTCTCAAATTAGGGCTTTATTGATATAGATAGAAGATTTATACCTCATAAGTTCCTGATTGAAAGCTAGTATCGATTTAAATCTTATCACAATGTTTGATTTATAAAATAAAAAATTTAGAGTAGACTTTTGTATTACGAGTTTTCATCAATCAATAACAAAAAAAGAAAAAGAAAAAAAGAAAACAAAAAACTAAAAAAAAACAAAAACTAGAAAACCTTTTTAAATAAATTATCATTTTGAATAGAAGATAGGCATTGAAAACTAGCGCTTAAATTCAAATTTAGAATCCACCATAAATCCTCATAGAAATGATTTGGACTCTATCCATTATATCACCTACACAACACATGCACTTGTGTTAGTCCATGAAATGTTAGGTCATATAAATATGAGTATTGGATACATCAGAAGTAAGCCTTAAATGGTTGTGATTAAGCTAAGCTGCTATCTATGGTTGGTTGGGATTTTTTTGCATGTGTAATGGCTCCTCCAGTGCTCATGTCATTGTTAGTCTAATTACTAATCTCAACCCTCATCCTCATCTAAGTGAAAATATCACTTAGTGGGTAAGGGTGTTGTTCCATGCATTTGTCAAGTCTTAACTTGATCTAGTGAACTTCCTTCTTAATTGCATGTTTGATCAGTCTCCTTAGGCCTCCCTCAATCTCCTCTAACAATCCATTGTGACTTTATAAGGCATGATGCAAGGTTTTCAACAATCATTCAAGGTAGTTATTGGTTTTGATGGAGTTTTGGTTTGGAGGTGTTGGGCGAGGGAAATGTATGACAACTCTTGTTAGAGGTATGGTAAAGCTTCTCATTTAGTTAGATTAGTGTTTAGATGGTTGTATGAAGGTACCTAAGTGTACTAAGTAAATAGATTAGTTTTTCCATGAAAAGTCCTCGGGCCAATCCAATAGCTAAAAATGATATTTGATTGAACATAAGAAAGTGGTACAGTGGTTCAGAAGTCATGGGGCAGTAGGGTTAGATGATTTTGGAGCTATGGGTGAACCATGCTTTTGATAAGCGATTTATTTCATTAAAATAATTTTATACAACATCGATATTTTATAATAATATAGGATACAAGTATTGGACACATCATAAGTAAGACTTAGGTGGTTTTGATTGAGCTAAGCTGTTATCTACAGTCAAATGAGATTTCCTTACATGCATGTTGGTTGATCCATTTCTCATGTCACTATTACTATTGTTACTACTCTCGACCCTCTTCCTACTTTGAACTTTTGTCGTTTCTAAATGCAAATATTGCTAATTATAGATAGACTAAAATAGACCTCCATTCCTATATTATATGTATCACATAAGAAATAACCCTTTAGACTAATAATCATGAGTCTATTTTTATTTGAGTGCATTTTATTTTATTTTAATCTATCATGAATAATAATAAAAATGATAAATTATCTATTCTCTAGACAAAATAATTTCCATACAAAATTAATGAGAATTATCAAGGCCAAATACTAATTATCTTGTAATTTCATCACTATTTTCATAGACTTTACAAAAAGATAATTTATAATGTATAATTCCCAATTAAATATGGGCTCAGATCAAAAAATTTCTAAACTAGGAACCATGTTATTACTACTATTTAGATTTCCAGTGCATTCAAAATGTATTGGAATGTATCATGACTATAAAGTTTGTTGATATGTTGTGAATTTGAAACGTTGTAGAGTGTAAAATAACTGTGGATTATTATTTTGTTGTTGTTTGGTTTAATGTAAAATGAAATGAATGTAAAAGTGATAGTGGGTGGCAAGCGGTGGGTGATGATGGTAGTGGTTGTTGCTGCCAGGTGGGTAGCATTGGTGGCAGGCGACGACCAACGATCACCTCTAACTGCGGTCAATGACTGTACTACAGTTTCTACTGTGTATTTGATCTGTTACATTACCTTGTTATCACATAGAACAAAATAACATTTTGAATTTGTTATTTAATTAAACTAATGTTTATAATGTTAGGTTAATTGACCCCTTGCTAAGGGTAATCTCCATTTTCCTTTACCATAAGGCTTTCAATTTCACTTCATTGCACCTCCATTATCAAACACTGAACTTGGTTTGACTTAATCTTTATTTATTAATTTAAAATAATTCTAATTTTTTTTAATTTAAAATACTAATATTCTGCATAAGAAGACGAAAGACGTTCTCGGGTGAGGCTCTTGCGGTGTAAGGCAGTGCGGAACGATAAGACTATTGAAGGTTAGGGCTTTCCTCAGACGTATGTCGTCATAGATAAGGGTGACGACGCTTGTGATCAAAGCAAAAGATTTGTCAAGCAACTTTAGTTTTGTCGAGCAAACTACAATTTTGTCGAGCAGGAAGCCTTCTTCTTACGAATTGCATGTGGGTTTTGAAGCACTAATTCGAGTTGAAGTCATAAAATCAAGATCACATGTTAGATTTTTCTTATGCATTTCTATTGTAATTAATTTATCATTTTGTCTTGAGTATAATCTTTATGTTATTAAAATTTTGGAGGTAAATATGTAATAGTATAAATGAAAAAAAATGAATGAATTTATATCATCATAATTAAATAATAATAGTAATAATAATAAAATTATGACAAAATAATTATATTGAAATAACAATAAGTCAATGATAGAATTATTTGAATAAATAGATTTAAAGCTTTAAATTAAATTGATGATTTATATAGTTAAAATAAATACAAATTAGTACAAATTAGTACAAAATAGTAAGATTTAATTATCATATAGTAACAAAAATATTTGATATATGATTATAGTTTTCTACCGTAGAAAAGTTGATAGAACAATTAAACTATGAGATGTGCTTAGTTTGAGGTAATTATTTGTACTTTTAAATTATAGTAGTACTTAATTTCTTCTAACTTTGATATATTCTCATAATTATTTAGATAAATTTTATACTAGAAACTAAAATGAAACGATTTATACTCTTTAATTTGATTTGGTCATACTAAATTGTGTGTCATTGATATTTTTATGTCCATTAGATACATAATTCAATATATTATATTCGGTATTGAATATTATGAAAAGAAATAAAGATGAAAATGTTTGGCTATGATTTAGTCACCTATTTATAATACTAACGGGGAAACGTTAAGGTACTCGTGCACTTAAATTGACAAGAATATTGATATTTTTGAAGTACATTAATTGGTACAAATTTTTAGACGGTACTCTTATGACAGTTAAATACAGATTTACTAAAATATTGATATGTAAACTTTACAGTAAGACAATAAATGTTTAAAATTACATTGAGTGGTCATATTAGATGATAGAAACATTCAATTGGTCTTTAGATTGATTAGCATAAAATTTAACTAGTACCATCCGACCCTCTTTACCCGTGTTAATTAATTCCAAACCCCAGATTAGATTGTGACATAGACCGGCAAGTTTCACTCAACTCGATTAGAAAATTTTGAATCTAGCTTGACTCAAACTCAAAATAAAATCAAAATTTATTCAAGCCGAACTAACTCAACTAAAAATAATTCGGTCCACACTTTGATTCAGAAAAGATTTTGAGTCAAGCTTACAACTATAAAGGCTAATCTTCCGATAACATCAAGGAAAAAGAATGGTAAATTTGATGGCTGCCACCCACATTACGTAGAATATAAGAATCAATGAATCTTATCTGCAACTATAATAATAAGAAGAAAATTAAAATTTCACATAAAAAACAACATTAATAAGCATGCGCCTAATTGAACACTTTTTTTCATTTAAACATGAAATAGCTTACAATAATAGAAAACTACTGTAAAACCAATATCCAGATACACTCTTCTATGGAAAACAAATGGGCATTTACATACATAGCTCACAATTCTTATATATTTACATATCTCACACCTAAACTTTCATATTTACACACAAAGCACTCAAATTTTTGATATCATGCCAAACACAGCACTATTATCACTTTTTAAAGTAAAATATCTCTTCATGCATAGACTCACAAAAAACCAAAGTGCTGTGTATTTAAATATGAAAATTTAGGTGTGAGGTATGTAAATGTAGAAGTATTGTGCTAAGTATGTTTACCAAAAAAAAAAAACTAACATCAGAACATTCAGATACAATTTTGATTAGAATAAGCCTAAAGATCACTGTTCATATGGCGCTCATCTGAAAACAAATCAAGCAAATTTGAGGCCCTTTCTGATAAACAAGAATGTCAGAACCATTTGCTTCCCTATATGAATCATCAAGGTATAAATCAAAGCTCCATCTTCAAGAACAACACTATGAAACTGCATTCTCCCATTGAAACTGAGCACCAGAATATCCTGTTCTTTGACCACTCCTTGATCCTAAAAACTGGCTACGCTGCCATGTCTTCTGGGGCTGCACCTTCCTCTCAAACAAATAGTTATTATTCCTGCTGCTGCTACCAGAAAACGTCCAACTACTGTTCATTCTATCATCAGTTACTGTACAACTTGAATTCATATTCTTCCAACCACTATTTCTTCTATCCTCACCATTTTTCCAGCTCTGATGATGCCTCCATGATTCATCCTGATCTTTCCAGCTAACTCCACACGAAGCTTCCCTTCCATTAGCATCCACTGAATAAATTCTTTTGCTTTGCCATGAAACATTTTGTGTAATTCCATCCCCCCAATCATTTTTGGCAGCCATTTCATCCCATACGGAAGCTGGAGTTGGCTTTTCAATATACTTGTCCCAATTTGAGGAAGATTGCTCCGCCTCAACACAACCAGTTGGAGGCACCGGTTTATGTTCCGAAGAATCCAAATGACTTGTGGTCGATTCATTATCCATATCGGGATTGAAGAAACTTCTCTCTAAATCTGCAGTGAGCTCGGGATCGATAAAAGTATCGAAATCTACATTTTCAACGTACATGTACGGTTCGGGCAGCGGAATATCGCAAGGGAGACGATTAATTTTTGCCCAATAGCGTGCTTTCGCATTTTGGAATGCTTCTCGCCCTGCAGAGTCGTCCCATGTGGCGATGTTCTTGTGGGTGTACAATACTCTATCGGAGTCGCATATTTTTCTCCAAGGAACTCGACACACATAAGAGCAGAATGTCCTCTCCCATGAAGGAGCTGCATAACAACTTTGTTCTGATAGATACAGAGAGAGAGAGCAGATAAGAAAATTTCAAAAAAAGAGCGAATTTTGACAATTAGGACTCTCTGAGCATGAATATCATGTGTACAGGTGGGTGTATGGGGTTTGCAGTGAGAAGAACCGAGTGAAAAAAAGATGATTATACAATCATATTACAGTGTTAACTGAGAAGAAACATATAGCAGAATAAAAATAAGATTGTAAACAAGATAAAAACTTTAAAGAGTAAAGAATCAAAATAGTCACCTAACTATTTACATGGGGCCATTTTATTCCTAAAGTCTATAAAAATGTCAAATTAGTCCTCAAACACTTTTAATAGAGATTGAAATAATACCCATGGAAGATTAAAGAATCTAAGGACTAAATTGATATTTTTATAAACTTGGGGACTAAAATGACTCTCTGCAAAGATTTAAGGGATCATTTTGAATCCTCTCTCAAAACTTTAAATTATATCTAAATCTACTTTTTTTTTCTTTTTTGTATCGCACATTATATTGGTAAATGAGTCAGGAATATTCAATTACAAATGCCAAGGGAGTTATTGTTCTTTAGTAGCATCTATTACAAAACAGACATAACCTTAAAACCAAGCTGAGCTCTTCAAATATATGATTCTATTAATATAATTGATCTTGGTTGAATAAGCAAAATAATCTTGCTAAATATGGTTAAACTAAATGCATAAGTATCATAACTGGTTTAGAATACATAGAGGTTTTAGGTATTATTGTTGTATTTCAATATTTTGAATTGCCAACCCCAATTGTGCACATTATAGAAGCAGAATGGACATTGGTATGATACGGAAGTTTGGAGGATCATTCAATAGGTAAAAGATAGTTATAGTTAAGGAATGCTCAATACAATCAGATCATACATAGCAAATGAATGGAGAACCATTCATGCTTAAAGGACGGTTCATATTTATGGTATGACTCATTATATTCAAGGTCAAACATAACTGCACTTAGAATGCATTTTCGAAGTTAAAAAGTTTATATATTCATGAATAATAAGGTCAAGTTTCAAGAATGAAGAACTTATAAGATGCACGGAGGTTTATTCAAAACTCAAAGATATCTTATATTATTGATAGATTTGAAACCATCAAAAACAAAAATGCCAATTTATATCAAGCATGCTTATAGATTATGAAGTGCCATTACAAGTCGGTGAGTATTAGCCCCTAACACAAGACACATGAGTTTCACTATATAATAGCCAAATTATTTAAGGATTATGGAAAAATGAGCATGAAATTACTAGAATTTCACTATTGCATTGACAAAAAGTTTCATTTATGGGCATTTGCTAAACTCTAACACAAGACAGTAAGTTTGAGTAACAACTCTGAATCATTCATTACTTGCTTTTATGATAATTTTAAATATCTAACAATGAAAACTTCATATAAAGAAAAAATCTTTAGACCACAACAAAATTGCCAGACTTATCTAAATGAAATATACCTATTCATGCATAGCTTTTAATGAGGTTTAGAAATTAAGGTGTTTTATAAATAAAAAATAAAGATTTAGGCTTTAGATATGTAGAAGTTTATTTCAGAACAACACAAAATAGCTACCAAAGAAAACCCGTTGTAGAAAATTAGCCGTCAAATTCTACAACACATTAACAAATACATCGTGAATTACCCCGTCCATTGGATGTCAATTTCATTGAGCGTTCTTCTTCCCTCCAACCATTAAATCCTGCACTTCAAAAATTGCACAATGCTAATGTTATTATCACATATATCAAATACTGCAGCAAACAGAGAAAGATTAAAAAGAAGAAAAAAAACAAACAAACAAACACATTTTCTACAGAAATCTTAAAAAATTCCCTAGAGCATAAATACCTCAAACTTGCAAATCTCACTAAAGATGACCAAATACC
The DNA here is from genome assembly GCA_022702705.1 of Papilionanthe hookeriana x Papilionanthe teres. Taxonomy (NCBI): domain Eukaryota; kingdom Viridiplantae; phylum Streptophyta; class Magnoliopsida; order Asparagales; family Orchidaceae; genus Papilionanthe; species Papilionanthe hookeriana x Papilionanthe teres. The sequence goes on along the minus strand of CM040421.1, from coordinate 11,242,410 downwards.
GACCAGAAATTTAGGAATATCAAAAGCTCTTTAAACATAAGCAAAAAAACGCGACACAATTACAAAATGAAGACTCCAGAACAATAGATCTGCGCCTAAATGATTAGACAAATCATGCAGCCAATACCAAACCCTAGATCCAAATCCAAAACCCAGTACCAAAGTTTCAACGCCTACGACAAATTTAATAGATCAATGGAGCTATTAAAGCTTACCAGCATGACTCTGCTTTCCCCAATGCCTAGGTGACTTCGATGGCCATCGTCCTCCATCATCATGCTTCGACTGATCCCAATTTCCCCAACGCCTCTTTTCCCCCATCTTCTGAAAAGCTTAATCAAGGAGATGCCTTGATCGAGTATTGGAGCGTCGTTCTAGGGTATAGAGCAGAAGGATACGAAGGCGTAAAATGGCGAAGAAGGAAGTCTTGCTTCTAAAGTTTCCATTTTTAAAGCTCTATTTTCTTATCTTCTATAATAAATACCTTTTCCTTTTTTCTGTTGAGGCGAAAAAATAAATATAACCCTTTTTTTTTAATTATTCTATTGGAGGCACAATTTTTAATGGAAATTTACCTATATATCCCAAAATTCCTATCTATTTATAAATGCAATAACTAAATTTTTATACTTATATCCATAATTTTGTAAATCTAACAGTTTAGATCTGAGATATGCAAATATATTGAAATTTTAGGGTATGTTTGTAAATTCAAAAATTTTTTAGTGGTATTCGGTTTTAGAGTATTGGTAAAAACTTTAATTATTTTATCGCCTAAATTAGTGGACATGTATAACTAATAAATATCGGATATTCAATTGAATGAATTTGTCTAGAGTATATTTAATATTGTAATAATAAATTTATTATTTCTCATAATTGATGAGTGCCATTGTCTAAAGTATATTTATTAATTCTATTATTAAATATTATGAAAATGCATCTAATTGTAAACTCAATAATCATATATATATATATATATATATATATATATATATATATATATATATATATATATATATATATATATATATATATATATATATATATCCATGATCGAAGCAATTCAATTACTTGCATTTCCTTCTTTCGATTATGGATCTCTCCTCGATTAAGCACATCAAGGAAATTGGGATTCAGTCGAAGTAAGATGATGTTGGACAATGGCTATTGAAGTTACCTAGGCATTGGCCACTTATTGTCGACACCACCATCGTCGTTGACTTGTCGCTACCGAAGACATTGACATTGGATTCTGTGGCATACAACTACTACCGTCAACTTTTCTTAACTGCAGCCGAATCACTGGCACCTCTTTAACTTTTATAAGGAGTTAATGACTTCATGTTAGAGACCTCAAGTATCAAGGCCTTAAATTTGATTTCTCAGTGAGGGAGGATAGAAGTTTAAATTTTGCAACCAAATTACCATGAAACTAAATTAGAGCATTCTTCCTCTCAACAGCCTCTACAAATGAAGTTGTTGAATCTATATTTGTCTTGCGAATCACACACAAGGAATATATCGTAGAACGTGTGTGTGTGTGTGTGTGTGTGTGTGTGTGTGTGTGAGAGAGAGAGAGAGAGAGAGAGAGAGAGAGAGAGAGAGGTGTGTGCCGCGACTTGCCCATCTGTAGAAAACTAGGGAATTTACATGCTCTTGTGACCCTTTTTATATCATTGAAAGTGGAGGTCACAAGAAAGGAGTTCAAAAGCCCCTATTACATGAAAGTTACATCCTATTTATAGAGGATAGGAGGACCCTACATAAAAATTACATTTATGGCCCTGCTTTAGAGGGGGTTGTACATGGTATTATGATCTTTTTTGTGTATGTGAGCCCATCACTCAGCCACCATTCGATCGGTTGGGCTTACCTTCAGTCGTCTGGCTGGTCTTCGATCGGTTGGCAATCCTTCGCCCAGCTAGCAGCGTTTCAGTCTGTTGGGCTTGCCTTCTGTCAGCTAAATAACATTCGATCATCTGACTGACATTCGGTCGGATGACAGTTCACTAATAGGTTGTCGGCTAAACTTGCTTTAGGTTGACTGGATGGATTTTTATCAACTGAGTTGACCTTTCGACAATGTTAGATCTTTTCGGGATCAGCATAGGTATATTTTTAGTGTACATATTGAGTTCTATAAATTTCTTACTTCTTATAGTTGAAGCTGCGATAACAATGAGACATTTCATAAGGTAAAAAATGTGATCATATCTACTAAGAAATTATTAATGATACTTACTTTGTTTTTATGTCTATCTGTGCTCTACCTTGTCAGCTTCGGTGTGATATCCTGAGGCTATTGGTAGGCTATGATGGCCTTCGATCAGCTAGCAGCCCTTCGGTCGATTAGCACCTTTTGGTCGGTCGAGTTGACCTTTGGTTGGCATGTGCTGACTTTTGGTTGTCTGTTTACCTTCAGTCGGCTGAGCTGATTTTCGGTCAACCTCATCTGTCCCTTTGACAACATTTTTATTTTGTTTTTTAGCATGTAAGAGAATGCATAAAAATGCATTGTAACATTTTGGAATAAGAAATAGACTGAAGGTTCCTGTTGTTTTTATCTTTGTTTTAGCATTTTACCTTTAATGTGTTATTTGTTTGTGTTAATTGTTAGTGATGAATGTTGGTGTTGGTTGACGACTCAAATCCTCAGAAAGTTGTTGGTTGTTTTTTGATACGTCATCGCCTGACACTAGTCTTATATTGCCTGTGTTTCATTTGCTCGTCGAATCGTCACCGTGATCAAGCTGCATCTTTCTCTTGGACTTGACCAAATCTTGTCGTTGCATTCGAGGGGGTAACCACTGAGACTCGCTACTGAGGCGATTTGCATTATACCATTCACATAGCTTGTCACTACTGAGCAGTGAGCCACTTCTAGAGCTTTATTCTTGTCGAGTTTAGAGCTTGGGCATTTTTCATTTGGCGTTGAGATTCAATTTTTATTATAATGTCGATAAGACATCTTGTGTCGTTATTGGTCATTTTACTCGGTTTGAGTTGCCCTACTGTTGGCTTAAATGAAAACGCATGTGAACACTTCGAGTTCCCTGAGTCTTAGTTTAATCTAAAAAAACATAATTAGAACAGTTTATATATATTTTTAGAAAGAATAAAATATCTAAAATGATACTATCCTTTTATCTTCAAGTTAGAGAACGTTTAACCGATGTCAAACAAGTGCTAGTCAGATGTCATCGGCCGGCTTTCCCTTAAAAGGCCTCCTTTGTTCTTGGAAGTCCAGTGTTCATTTCAGGAGTGTGGTTTTCGCCTCTGATCCAAAGCCTCTTGAACAAAAATATTATTTTTTTGCTTCTAGAATGTGGATCATCCAAGTTTTTGTTTGTTTGATAGCCCTTCAGTCTGCATAGCTATCTTTTGGTCAGTCAACAACCCTTCAATCATCCAAACTTCTAATCATTCCAACTACGTTGATTAGAACCTGATCCGACTAAACTTAATCCTTAGTTCTTCTCCTTAGGCTGCTTCTTTTTTTATTATTGGCATGACACACACTCATGTACCTTTCTTGATATTGAATCCAAAATTTCATGTGAATCATACCTAAGAAATAAAGCTTAGAATAAAAGTGAGGGGTGAGATACAGAGTGTGCTGCAACTTGCCTCTCTGGGATAAACTGCGATATTTTTGAGCTTTTGTTAGCCTTTTTATATCATTGAAAGTTAATGTTACAAGAGAGGGATCCAAGAGCCCCTAATACATGAAAGATCCCTCTTATTTATAGAGGATAGAAGGACCGTACATAAAATTACACTTCTTGAGAGAGGGTTCTACAGGATATTCTGGTTTTTGTGTATTGGAGCCTGTTGCTCGACAACCTTCATCGATTGGGCTTGCCTTTAGTCATCCGAGTGGCCTTCGGTGGCTAGGCGTGCCTTCAGTCAGCTAGGCAAGCCTTTAGTCGGCTAGAAACCCTTCAGTCGGATGGCAGCCTTTCGGTTGGCTAGCAACACTTAAGTCGAATGACAACCCGTTGGTTGGTAGAACTTGCCTTTGGTTGCCTTAATGGCCATCATTCATCCTTTGGTCAGCCACTCGAATGGCAGCCCATCAACCAGCTGGACTTGCCTGTCTGCACTTTAGCCGGCTGAGGTTGCCTTCAGTTAGCTGGATGGCTTTCAGTCAACCAAGTTGACCTTTCAATAACATTAGATCTCTTCAGGATCAATATGAGCATGCTTTTAGAATACAAAGGTCATTGTTGACAATTAAATGATGTAAAATCTACATAAATACCTCGCAATTATATGTTGCATATATAAGACTTAAAAGTTTGATAATTACATTTACAACACCTTGCTATCATAAATTTATGCATGAAAAATGTAATGGAGGTAATATTTTCGATGAGACGTTAAAGATTTCCGTATTATGCAAGTAAATATGAATCTTTAGTAATTAGAGATATATATTCATAAGAATTGTCTGTTATGCTAAATAAAATAAAATAAATAATCAGAAATTGAAAAATATTATTATTATTACTAAAATTTAATAAAACGAGTTCTTTTATATATTTTTATCTTATTTTTTATTATATTATTATAATTATTTTTTTTATGTGAATTATTACAATCACAATAACTTAAATAATAATAACAATAAATAAAATAATATTAAAAATTTATAACTAAAATAATAAATAATTTAAAGCTCAAATATTTATTGAATAACGGCCAACTACGCGCACTAAGCCCACGTTACGGTCCAGGATTGAACCACGTCGTCCTCACTCAGCCCCTTTTAAAAAAAATGAGAATTTTAAAAATCGATAAATTAGGAAAAATCCACATTGTTAACGGTCACCGCTTCAGACGCGGGCAATGCCTAAATTTATTTCTTTATTATTTTTTTTGGATAATTACATATGATTTTCTTGGACGCGTGCACTATTGAGAAATTGAATAATAAATTAAAAAAAGTGCTAGATTTATAAATAATAAGTTTAGGATGATTATTGCGAGGCAGACTTTTAATTTAATACATAGGTAGATCTGTCCGTATATTTGATAGGCACTGAATATAATTCTGATGCAAAACTGTACCAAGACTCCTGATATAATAATTTTTCATATGTAACAACTAAGCATACAGCGAGAGTCAAACTGCTGTTGAACCATAAATGCCGTCGTAATATTACAACAATTTCACGTCATGATGTTTTTTATTATATTTTCAATCGAGTGATTCGAGTTCACATCGTGAAAAAAATTTATTCATGAATTCTAAGGATTTTTTTTTTTTTCAAAAGCTATAACATTGAAATTTTCAAATGGTTTGGATGTTTTGTCCTTCTAGTCCTTTTAATTTTTTAAATGACTTAATTTAGAAGGAATATTGGTAAAATAGCTGTTTTTTAATTTCATATTTAAGCACCAATCGACTCGAGAAATGAAAGTAAAAAACTTCAACGAATAAGAGAAAAATGTGTTTCATCATTTGCACCAATACAAAGCACGCAAAATAGTACTTAACATCAGTGCATTCACAGAAAAGTATATATATAAGTTGGGAGATATACCCAACATGATGATAAGTTCAGGATTTTTTTGAACTTTTCGGAGAGGGGTTTGTGCCCCCTATCCGCTTGAAGACAGATGCAAGATAAGATCATCAACTTGGTGCAAGAAAAGAAGTCAGTTATGCAGTATGCAGCTTCTTGTACCAGTGCATATATATATATACATAGATATATGAGCTTTTACAAGAAGAACTGTGCAATAGAAGGTTTTGGCTGGCCATCTATTGGAAGGTTGAGCAATCATTACCTAAATAAGACAAATCCCTTCACAAAAATGAAGTGATTCCTCCTGAAACCTGTGTAAAGTTAGCACAAAATATGTGCATTACTAGATGAAAGAAATGGTTAGCAGTGCGAGAATTTTCAACCACAAATTGAGTTGCAAGATGAAAGCATTCGACGGATTAACATACCCCAGTGGGGCCATAAAATTGAAACAAGTTCATGTGAGTTCAGCTCTACTAAAAATTAAAAATTCTTTCGAAAATCAAAATTGATTAAATTCAAGCCATAAAAATAACATTTCGAGTCAAAAGAAATTATACTCAAGTGGGTTGGGTCGAATTCAATCAACTTTTGAACTCATAAATAGACTAAGTAGATTTCAAGTAGATGCAAATTTCAATTGGCTATAAATTTTATTTATTTATTTTAGAGGGCATTTACTTACAGACCACGCAATTCTATGCATTTACATATCTTTCATATTTACATTTATAACACTCAAGTCTTTTAACATCGCATTAAAAAAAAAAACATTATTAAATTTTTAAAAGTGAAATACACTTTTTCATGCATAGATTTATGATACCAAACTCTTATAAGTGTAAATACCAAACTTCAGGCGTCGGATATGTACATACATAAGAATTGAGTGGTATGCACGTAAATTTTCTTTGTTTTTAACATACGGTTACCTACATGTATCTACCTTAGAAGATGGTCAAGAAGTATCAGTTGGTAATGCATTGGGTCACAATCTTTCAAGTCTACAATTGTGGGAAAGTTTCTTATGACAGAAGTTAATGAAAGTGAAACAAAAACGAAGAATGCCAAGTATTTACCTGCAGCTATTGTGAAGCTATAGCTTCAGTATGAGCCCTATAGGACAGTGATCGCTGCCACCCACATGTGGGAGAATATAGGAATCATGAACTTTATCTGCAATTTTCTCTGAGACTAAAAAATAATCAAGCCGCCATCCTGTTGTAAGCCAAATAATATCAAAAGTGGAAATCCACATATTAGCGTATAAAAGTTACATAAAAAATTCAATGCAACAAAGACTCTAAAAGCATTATTATAAAAGGGGATTACATACATACCACTGAATTCTTATGCATTCACATATCAAACATCTATATAATTATATATACTCATATAACATGCTAATTATTAGATGACATGAGAAAATTACCAAGATTAACTTAACACACCCACCACATACACACCCACCACATACACACCCACCCACACACACACACACACACACACTGCATTCGCACCCACAATTTCACGCACGCACACATCCGCATGTATCCACCCACACACACACACACACACATATATATATATATATATATATATATATATATATATATATATATATATATATATATAGAGAGAGAGAGAGAGAGAGAGAGAGAGAGAGAGTTTTCTCCCATGAAATTGGGGGCAAATTATTAATTAATCCCATGATATTTCTGTAACGACCCGACCCGAGAATTGGAGTTAACCAAGGTGGGTGTGACGATAAGACAAAGAAAATTAAATTTTTCTATATTCATTTTCTATAGTAACAATTAACAAAATAAAGAAACCACTAAAAAACTAAATTAAGGCAATTCAATTCAATTTACTTTATTTATGGTAGCTTGTGTTTGATATAAACATTTTCTCTTCTATTGTTCATCATTTAATCAAATAGTTAACATTGACATGCTAGTTTAAAATAATAATGAGCTAAACATAGTCAGTGAACACTCATACTAAAAAACTATAGTAACATAATGAAAAGAAACTAATATGCATGCTAGTTAAAATTTGTGAAAATCAATCTACGAGCATTTGAATGTGTGTGTTATCTAATATGATCATTCAAGATGATTATAACATAGCTACGTCTTACTGTATCATTTACATATCAATATCAATTTAAATCTCCAAAGTTGTATTAATTACTATAGTAACATAATGAAAAGAAACTAATATGCATGCTAGTTAAAATTTGTGAAAATCAATCTACAAGCATTTGAAGGTTTGTGTTATCTAATATGATCATTCAAGATGATTATAACATAACTACGTCTTACTGTATCATTTACATATCAATATCAATTTAAATCTCTAAAGTTGTATTAATTAAAACATATTAATATCAATATCATTTTTCATTTACGTGCACATATGCCTTATTGTTCTCTCGCTAGTACCATAAAGAGTGAACTTTATCATAAATAAGCACGCACATACCAGCATAATATAAATTATTTAAGGTATATTTGAGACAGCTGCAGCTATTTGAAGAAGCAGCTGTGAAACTGCAGAAAAAGTTGTTGCTGTTTAAAAAACTGCAGTGGCCATTGCAAAATTTTTTTTTTTCAAAAAATTAGACAGCAGATTTCTATCACCCATCGCAGGTAGCCAGATCTAATGAGAAAATGCAGCTATCAACTGCAGTTTTTTTAGAACGCAAGCAAAACATGATTTTACAAAACAGAAAAAATTGTGGTGCTGCACCGCACCGCAGCCCCAACGCCCCTTAATTTGCATTCAAAATATCAACCAATATCATTCTTTCATAATATGCATATATAGTAAATAAGTATAATAATGCAAATCATTCACATTCATTTCTAGATGAACAATTTGAATAATGACATAATAATCATATTCTACTTGCAATACCAGGGTATCTTGACTAATGACATTCTAATGTGAGTGATGTAATAGAAATATAACATTATTACCATAATTTAGAAGAAGAATTACTCACCTCAATCCTATAAAATTTCTCTACTCTTAACTTCTATCATCTCTTTCAAAATTAACGGCCATAAAATATAAAATACTGATATTACTAAATTTTTTTCACATTACTTAATTATAATCTGATTAATTATACATTTTTTAATCGTTATCTTATTATATTATTTTAATTAGGATTTCAATTCTTCAATTTTAAATTTAGTGATTGCTATTAATACTAATATTATATAGCATTAATTTAAACAAAACAATTTTAAAAATAAAACACTAACCTTTCTCAACTTTCTCTTATTTTTCACGGTCAACAAAATTGATCTCCTTTAAACTCTAATTCATTTTGTTTATGAGATAAATTACTAATTTTAATTCATAGAATTTGATAAACATTTAGCTAATTAAATAAAAAACTTGTACAATCAAAAATAAAGAAATCCTTACTCTTCCTTCCACTGTTTATTCCCACATCCAACACTTGAACTAAATTTGCATGTTACTTCTTCCAACACGAAAGGGCACAAGTTCCTCCTCTCGCACCGCTGCAGCTTGACACTTCTCTCCTACATGTGGAGAACTTCTTTCCTCATCAACTTAACACAGGCTAAGCCTGCAATGGGCGTCCAAGGTCACAATATGCTTATTCCTCCTCCCTAGGCTGCTCGGCTAAGGTTTTCTTGCAAGCTTTCCCAGCAAGAGACAGCCCACTCCTACTCGAAGTTGCACTGAACTCGCATCCTACAGGTGACAACTCACTAGCTTGTCACCAGCAAGCAACTCCTTCTCCTTAGCTTCCACTCTTGCATGCCCTAGGTTGTCACTCCTACCAGCAGCAGAGTTGTCACCAGCAAGCAACTCCTTCTCCTTAGCTTCCACTCTTGCATGCCCTAGGTTGTCACTCCTACCAGCAGCGTATGCTTCTTCGGTTCTTCAATGTTATCTCCGTAGATCGACACCCGCAGGAGAACCTACAACTAGTAGGCAACCCCGCAAATTGGGTGTCACCTCTCCTTCGCACAGAACACATGACTTTGACTTAGGCCCTTCTTTACAAGCGCACTAGCCCTGACACTAGTAGTATAAACGTCCTCATCTTCCTCCTCGCTCTTCACCTCTCATTTTGTCTTATGTTTCGTTTCTACTGTCACTTTGGTTCAAATAAAGTGCGAGATGCCTGTCTCTTAATAAGAAAATATTGATGCGACTGATTATAATTCATTTCCTTTATTACATTTTATTTTACATTTTAGTTATTACAATCTCCCATCCTTATACAAATTTTGACCTCAAAATTTAAAATATATGAATATGATTCATACCTCAAACCTCAAATCACTTCTCATTAAGCAGAAAAAAAACTACATTATCCATAAATTTTCAAAAAATTTAAACCTAATTGATCAAGATGGAACAATGATATAATAAACAATGGTCTGTTACAAGATAACTCAACTGACTTCCGCCAACAACTAAAAAATGATAACATCACATCTAAATCAAAATAACATAACAACAACAAGACCCATCATTTGAAAAAGAAGTACAATGGAATGACACTCCTAAAACATGAAATAAAACATAACACTTATCAATCCATATTAGCATCAACATCAGCATCAACAATAGATTATGCAGGTGTTCTATGAGTAAGGGTATAAACTCGAGGTTAAACAGGTCTTGATTGAACTTAAGAAGAAGTTGAAGCAGTAGACTGTCATTCTTTATCCACCCACAGTCTTCTGTGAAGGAGCTCCAGTTGATTTCCATTCTTTTGAGGTTTTCTGACCAAGTGAATGGCAATATCAAACTGTGATTAGACTAAAGAGACAACTAACAAGTATGAGAGCCCACCAACCATTCGTCTTTACATTGATTTTCACATTTGATACAAGTGATGATGGTACTACGAGAAGCGCCACAACTAAATCTATCAGAAAGTAAATTGGGTGTCTTCAAACTGAATCCATCTGACTAATCCACATGCTCTATTTCATCAATACTCTCTCTTGTGTATCTCCATACACTTCTGAATAAGCTTAAAATCAATCTCCACTCATCTAGCTCGCTCCACTAAAAGTAATCATTAATCCCCAACGGCGCCAAGGACTGCCTGATAGAATTTTTCAATCAAGAAAGAAATCTATAAGACTTCTATTTTGCAGTAGCTATCAACCGTGGTGCATACCTCGATACTGCACTAAACTTTCTTTCATATTGTATAAACGTCTCCTCTTCTTGCACCAATTTGATGAATTTATCCTACATCTGTCTTTGAGAGAATAAGAGAACAAACCATTCTCTGAAAAGCTACACAAAATTCTCCCAACTTTCCATCATGTTGGGTATGTCCTTAGCCTGTTCGGTCGTTGCCCACGCCACCACATTTCAGCTTTTGCATCTAACATAAATGGAGCTAACATAAGTCTACTTTCATCTGAACATGTCATGTTGTCTAATATCTTTTTCTATCCTCATCAACCAGTTCTTTGTCTCCAACCAGATCTTCAATTCTTTCGAACAAAGATGGAAGCATATCTTGAAGTATCTTAAAAACTTATCAGCAACTGCATCACCCCCACCAAGTTGTGATATGGACTCTTGAATCAACAATGTCATTGCTACTATCATCCGGGTCAATGCATTCATGTTCACATTTATAATAGGTGGTACTTATTTATTTTCAACCGTACTTTACTCTATAATCTCAAGTGCATCCATTTGTCAGAGTTAACAATATGATTTACTAAGTGTTAACTTAAATTTTCAATTTTATTATTATTAAATCCTATTAGCCCTTCATCGAGATTGTATTCATCATAAACATTGCTTTGATACAACTTTTGTCACGACCAGACCCAATGTTTGAAATTAACCAATGCGCGTACAGACGGTTCAGTGGTGGAAATTAATTTCTTCTATATTTTCTATAACTAACAATTAATAAATGAAAGAGCCCCTAAAACAACAACAACAACAACAAGCCTTTATCCAGCTAAGTGGGGTCGGCTACATAAATGCTTTTTTCTCCATTATGTTCCATGAGTGTCATATTTTCATTTAATTCTAATAGATTAAGATCATTTTTATACCATATGCCCAAGTCTTTTTAAATCAACCACTACCTTTATTAAAATAAATCTAATCAAAAACATCTAATCTCCTAACAAAATCATCAGATGGTTGGTATTTAATGTGATCAAACCATCAAAGACAACTCTCTTTAATCTTGTCTGCCACTGGAGCTACACCAACCCTTTCACAGATAGATTTGTCTCGCATTTTGTCTCCAAGTGTCAAGCCATTCATCCATCTAAGCATTCCCATCTCAGCAACACTACTTTGTTTTATGCTTCTCTCTTAAAGGCCAACATACTGCGCCAAAGCATTGCAGGTCTCACCACCATCTTATAAAATTTTCCTTCAAGTCTAAGCAATACTTTTCAATTACACAATAGGAATTAAATCCTCTATATTTGCACGCTCTTATGGATCTCTTTTATTCTTAAAAATAATGACCAAAAATCTCTTTCTCCACTCATGAGGCATCTTTTTAATTTTTAAAATAATAATAAAAAGTTTAGTAAGCCAAGAAACTCTCAAATATCCAAGATATTTTACACTTCAATGGGGATATCATCAAGTTCTACTGATTTTCCACCCTTGGTTTTCTTTAAAACATCACCAACTTAATTTTTTTACTAATGTGACGGTGAAAACAAAAAAGTTTATTATTATTAAGAATATTAAGATCACTAAAGTCGATTGTATTTTCAAAAACTTCATTTAAAAAATTTATCAAAATAGCTCTCTAACTTTATTGAATATATTCCTCTAAGAAAAATACTTTTTAATTTTCATTTTTAATGCACTTTACTTGAATTAACAATTCACTATTTATTTTTTCTTTGTATGGCTAGTTTATACATATATTTTTTACCCTCTTTAAGCATAATTCTTAGCAACAGAAAATGTTCTCTCAGACTACCTACATATAACCTTATATTCTTCTCAGTTCTCTAAGTTTTTACATTTAAATCGATTTTATAACATTTCTTATGTTTTATCTTTTCTTAGACATTATTATTCTACCACCAACTATTTTTATTTATAAAATTTTTACTTTTTTATTCTCAAAATACATTATTTGTCACTTGTTTAATAGTGTTTGTTACTTTATCCCACATAAAATTAACTTCTTTATAAACATCGAAATTCTTAAAATCCATAAGTTTACTGATAAAATTAATTTTTATGTGTCATTTGCATGCTCCAGTCTAATTTAATGACAAAATTTCATTATACTATTTATCTTACAACCATTCATCTTAAAATTCAGAACTAAGAATCGATTTGAGTACTTAAATTTTCACTTGGAATTACCTTGCAATTTTTATATTCTCGACGACTTCATTTTCTCATAAGAAAATAATCAATTTGTGTTTTACAAGATCCATTTTTATAAGTAATAAAATTAAACTTACATCATTTTGCGTTGTCCACGTCTGTTATAAACATTTTCTCTTACATTATTTATCTTTTAATCAAATATTTAAACATGAAATATTAGTTTAAAAAAATAGAAAGCTAACCAAAGCTAGAAAATACTCATACTCTTAAATTTTAGTAATACAATAAAAAGAAAATAATGTGAATATCAATTAAACTTTATGTAAATCAATCTAAAATCATATAAAGGTTTGTACTATGTCATATGATTATTCAAGATGATCCTAAACATTAAACGTCTTATTATATCATTAACATATCCACAACTTTTTAAAGTCTGCATACAACTATCACAGGAGCACAATTTATAATTATATCAATTAAGTCGCGGCAATATTTTTTTTCATTTACACGCATGGTTACCTTTGCGTTTCTCCGCTAGTGTCATAAATAGCTGAACTCCATCATAGCCACGCATGCACATACAAGCACAATATAAATAATTTCATTTGCATTCAAAATATCATTCAATATCTTTATTTTATAATATGCATGTGCAGTAAATAAATATAATTATGCAAATCATTCACGTTCTAGATGATCAATTTGAATATTCAGACAAAATAATCATATTATCCTTACAGTACTAGGGTATCTTGACTAATGTCATCTTAATGCAAGTGATTTTTAAAAAAAATAACATTATTACCATAATTTAAAAGTAAAAATATTCACATCAATCCTAAATAATTTTCTTGCTCTTAACTTCAAACACCTATTTCAAATTAACACCTATAAAATATTAAATATTCATGTTACTAAATTTTTATCAAATTACTTAATTATACTCTAATAAATTATAATTTTTTATCATTATGTTATCACATTATTTTAATTAACATTTCAATCCTTCAACTTTAAGTTTTATCATTGCAATATATAATATTAATTTAAACAAAATACTTTTAAATAACACAAAACTTTTCTCACTTTCTACTCTTTTACTCAATCACTAAACTCAATTTCCTTTAGCCTTTAATTCAAATATTTGTCAGATTAAAATTACTAATTTTAATACATAGAATTTGAATAATATTTAATTAATTAATTAAAATAACTTATATAATAAAAAAATATATAAAACCTTACTCTTCCTTCCATTGTTAAGTCACACCTCCCACACGCAAACAAAATTTGCACGCTACTTCTTCTGGCAAGCAAGGACACAAGTTCCTCCTCTCAGAGAACTTCCCTCACCACCTTCACACAGAAGGAACCTGCAATTCACTTCCAAGGTCACGAAACCTTTATTCCTCCGTAGGCTACTCGACTAGGGTTTCCTCGCAAGCTTTCCCCGAAAGCAGTGTGCCTGAAACTGACAACATTTCAACTACCTTCAATGGGGCTAACCTGACTACTATGAAGTGACAGAAGCTTCGATTGATGAGGTCAAAGATCCCTAGATCCCAGGAGATTGACACAGAAGCGTCTCCTGCGCCACGGAGGTCTTAAAAGCGAATTAAGTCCAACACGTGCTGATTTTGCGCGACCCATTCCTTCGCCTGAACCAAATCGGTCTAGAATTTCTCCCTACTGAGGAGCCACTCTTAGGTCACTTCTAGTTATCCTCTTATTATATATAGTTGTATTTCTGGGAGGGTTGTATCTTGATTTTCAGGTGGTGCTTCGATTGTTTCTTAGTCTCCAAGTGTGTTTATCCTTCCCCAAATCCTTCGCATCCCTCCCACTTCGCAACCTCGCATTTCTCCTCGCTGCATGCCACGCCAACAACAGTCTGCTTACTATTTTTCTGTAGTTTCCTCGCTGCCCCGCCTAGTACAACCTTTCTTTAGCTGTTCGGCAGCCCACCGCATAGCCCATCACTATTCTAGCCCTCCATCCTTGCTACTATCGCTTCTAGCCAGCAGCCAACCTTGCTGCAATCCTCACAACAGTCCACACAACCCTCCCAATTGCACGTCGCCCCTTCCTAGCCTTCGTCGCAACCTCCCTCACCAGTTGGCCAGCCGCCGACAGCTTCCAGCTGCGTCCTTGTTGCAGCCACCACCATTTTCGCTCTTCAATCTCGCTGCCATCAACCAGGACAACCCTCACGTATCATCCTCTGACTGTCTACTTGTTGAGTGTCAATTGCTACTTTCGATTTACGGTATTGTGATTGTTGTTATTTCCTATTCCAGTTGCTTGTTTGTAAATCTATATTTGAGTTTCATTAAAGATATTTGTTTTTCCTATTGTGGTTAGGGTTAACTTCGGCATCAAAGATACTTCAACATTTTCATAAGTTCTTTGGGATGTTATTCTTCCATTCTCCATCTCAAATTAGTTTTCTAGCATGGTTTCTAAAGTTGATGATATAGAAGAGGATATAATCACCCTCATCAACTAATTTGGGTGCACCAGAATACTCTTAGAGAGTGTAACTTCCCTACACCTATACATTTGTTCCAATCCATTCTTAAAAGACATAACAATCATTAGTAGGATAGCTAACTACCCAATGATAGAGGCAATAGTTTAGGCCATCTTTTTTATTAGCTTCATCAGATAATATTAGTTCTAATAGCTGGAGACTTGTGTGAAGTGCTTAGTAGAGCGACTTTTCAATGCTTGTCCTAAGAACAACTTTTTAATGTTTGTCATTCCAAATGAGTACGCTTTATACAACCTACTATGAAGGGATAAAGTTGCAATAACATGAAATTTTGCCATGTCCTACCAATACTATTTTTGGTTGGGATTCAATAAACTGCAGCTCACTTTCCCCTTTTAGCATTATAAAAGAAGCCAATATGGACTATGTTTCTTTATTTTTGGAGCTTTGTTTCATTGTGTTTCTCTAAGTGACTATTTGACTGGGAATAATTAAACTTTTTAAGCTTGGACATCATATCAATTGGCTCCTACGATCCAGTCCAGACAACAAAAAAATTAGAAAATATGTGATCTTCAATGTCACTCATGAAACATGCTCCTCCAACAGCTAATCATAATTCATGCTCACATTATGCCAACGGATGATGTATTGTCAAAAACATATCCATTCTATGTTTTTCCATTGCAATGCAAGCAAAAGCTGTCTCAAGCTAGTAACCACTTTTTAAATAAGAAGTGTTGCATCAACAAATGTTTTGACCAAATTATTAGAAACCATATCATTCCATTTTAAATAACCCCATTCAAGCTAAATAACAAACTAAAGGAAAGTTGGAGCATTTATCTCTCATGTGTTGTCATAGGTTGCCTTGAACTGAGCTGCGTGTTATGTTGGATTATTGTTGCCATTGAAGGCATAAGGCTTTAAATTTAATAGCTATTAGAGCCACAAGAGAGTATTCTGTTTCCTCACCAGATTGATAACTGGAGCAAAAAACTTCAACATCACATGATCTGATGATACAAATCATGTTGGTAGTACACAAAAGGGTCAATTGGCACAAAGTTCTCTCTCTCAACAATATTATAATGATGTCAAAAATGACAACCCCTTATAATTGATGTGGGATCCAATATGCATATATGTTTTGATGTGTAATAAGTTAAATAGAATTTGTTTTTTCATACTGTAGTCTTTAATAGTTAGTTTGTGCGCATATTATTCCCCATGGTAGTAAGAATTAATTCGATCAACATGGTTTCCATGTATACAGCGCCCCCTTTCCATTTTTGCTCAACTCTTTTTTATCATATAATACACTACAATTTTGTCCCCTAAAGTTAAATGCTTAATAATAATTTAATAATATATTTTTAGTTTAATGAATATTTATAATTATTTTAAATAATTTATCAGAAAAATTGTAATTATCTCATTAAACTTAATAGTGTTACAAAATGCTTCGTGAAATATTTTATATAAATCTCCTTAAATTTATATATATATATATATATATATATATATATATATATATATATATATATATATATTCTGATATTCTCAAGCAAAATTTAGAAATTTATATGAGATGAAATTAATAATACAAAATATTGCATTACAATTGATAGAGCTTGACATGAATTAAAACAAAAAAAATGAATATTATATTAAAGTTTATTGATAAAGATGAATTTGTTAAGGAATGACAATTTGATATAATTCATCTTAAAAGTATAAGTGCATCAACCTTGAAGAAAAAAATTATGATATTCTCTGCTATCACATTCTTGATATCCACAACATTTGAGATAATTGATATAAAAGTGCAAGTAATATGTGGGTTGAATAAAATAGGTTACAAATTTTGTTTATCAAAAATTGTCATTTTGCTTATTTTATTATTTGTTTAGCGTATTATCAAAACATGTTATTTCAGTTAATTAATTCTTCACATATTTGGTGTTATAATTAATTCAATCTGTTCTTCTTAAATTAGAAAGGTAACCAGAAAAAATTCTTTAATGCAATGAATTTATTATCAACAACAAAATGACTTCTTTAAACTTTAAAAGAAATATGAAAATATTCTCTATTTTATATGGTGAAATTATTTTGGGAAAAATGAAATACATATATGAATTCTCCTTACACTGAAGGCCGAGAACATCATGTTTAAAAAAACAATATTATAGTAGAACATTGTTATAAAGTTGATATTTTCATAACCACTTTAGATACACAACTACAAAAAATAAATAATAGGTTTACAAAACACATTGTAGAATTATTGATTTTAATTTTGCGTTGGACCTTCAAAATAGATACTAACACATTTAAAGAACACATTGATCTTAAGATGTTAGTTTTGACAACAACAACTGAACATGCATTTTTAATTTTGAAAATTATTTTAAGACGAGATTACAAAATTAAATGGAAGTTAATTTTCTTATCAAATTCATTGACAACATATGTTAAAAATGATATTATAATAAATTTCGATGTAGAATCAATTATATGTAATGAAGAAGCGCTAGAAATAATTTTAGATGCTTATTCATAATATTTAAAAAGATGTTTTTTATTATTTTACAACTATTACTTAACTTTTCTTTCATTTTATCTTATTTATTTATTTATTTTAAAATTTAAATTTTAAGTTTTAATTTAGTTTAGTTGATTTTTTATTTTGTCGCCCCTCTTTAAATTTTAGTTTGATCGTTGCATGTATATTACTAAATATCTCTATTAGTCAAGCATTAATCAATCATTTTGTTGTACACATGATATGTATTTAGCATACTATTTATAAATCATATGTTAAACGTTATTATGTAAATAGTCACAATGCAAAGCAATATTTACATATTATAATAAAATCACTGGTTCATTTATCAATGTTGTGTGCTTGATGGAAAGGATCATCTATAGTATCCCATTGAAAGAAATACAATGCCTAACTAACGAACCTAAATAAGCAAAGTTACAACTTCATTGATAAGGTTGATAAGTTCTGTCAGGATAATCGTATGGAAACTAGCACAACCTTACATAATCCTATTGATGGAACAAAAATACATGATAGATTTATAGTCTTTGACATTTTCCTTAAAAAATAAAACAATTAGTGCATGCTTGTGAATGCACGCACAATTGCATATCAACACCAGTGAATTATATATTTAATTTTCATAAGTTTAGTTTCATATGCAACATTGATAAGGTTTCATGAATGTGAACTCCAATGAAGTTATAAGTTTATGTTACTATCCTAACACCATAATAGCATAGTAACAAAAAAAAACATGTCCTAGAAATCGTGACATTTCATTGATCATATTGCATCCCAATATTTGTAGATGAATTGCCATATAAAATGAAATATTTCTTTGACATATTTCTTACATATAACTGTGCATGCTTGCAAGCTAGTTAATTCGCACAAGCAATTGAATATTACTATCACTGAATTGTAGATGAATTATCATAAATTCGTTTCATATGTTGTTGGTAGGCATTCATGACTGAACTCTATGAAAATTAGAAGTTTGCATTTTTATCACGACACCATAAAATTGTAGTTACATAAACATGTCCCATAAATCGTGCAATTTTATGGATCATATTGCATCCTCCATTTCTCAAGCCTTGGTAAATATAAGTTGTTACCTATTGAATTTTTCTACCAAACTTGTGATATTCCATATGTTTCAGTTTAAATTCTACTAAATTGCTTGGTACAATTGTCATCACAAGCCTAAGTAGTAACAATATCTTGGGAATTGGTAGTAAATATGTGATAATTTATTGCTTCAAATAGTTGTATTCTACTTCATCTAATTTTTCAATTGGGTGTCTAATTTTTCAGTTGGGGTTAAGTTTTCTTTCTTTATTCAGTAGAGCATGCATCAATTTGATTGAGTTTAGAATGTTAATAAATAAAATGCCTACATAAAAATACAACTTTTCAAATTTTTTATCATCATTTAATTATGCATGTAATTTCTTCCGAATGGAGTTGGTTAAATGAGTTAAGGTTGCGTCATTTCATAATATCCTCTTGTCGGGATGTATTGCCTGCAAAACCCAAACTAAGGCGTGACAATCTATTTATGAATTTTCCTATATGACCAAACTTTATAGTTTTTAAAACAAAAATAAAGAGTACGGTGTAGACACAATGATAACCTCAAGGAATTTTCTTCAAATGACTAGTACTACACTAGATCAAATTCTTTTTTTTCTATGATGTTTCATATCGGAATATCAAAACTTTCTGAATTGATGAAAGATCAAACGCTTTCTCAAAAAATAGTTCCGTACCTTTATTTGTCTTGCGCCCTCCATGCCTATAACCCCAATATGTGTAAGCTACCACACTAGGGTGTTGTCTTCTAAAGGTGTCCACGAAACCCTTAGACAAGAAGTTCTTTTGAAACGACTCCCTTTCCTCATTTGTAAACCCAGCACTCCGGCGATTTCCCTGTTCATGCAATTTCAAAAAATATTAAAACCATCAACTGATGTAAATTCAAAGTTCAAAAGATGTTATATAATATATGCAAAAAAACAGCAATTTATCTAAAAAAATATTTTCACTTTTGTTCCGCCTAAAAAATAGGTCCATAAATAAATAGGCAAACTTATTCGGTAAAGGTTGTAATGATATATCATGCTGTTTGAATTGAAAAGGAGTTACTGTTACACTTGCAATTTTGTAAAACTAGATATGCAAAGGTGACCATGAAGTACAAGATCATGGAAGAGCAAAGGGAGCGCAACGCTTTTCTACCGTAAATTTTAAAAGGCTAGTTCTGTGAAAAAAAAAAGGAATTAAAATCATTACCAAATGCGATCCAAGTCATTGCTTTTCCATTTTTTTATCTAAACCATGTGACCATTTTTTAACCAATACAATCAGCAAATGGGTTTTTAATTCGCCTGTATAAATAACCAGAAATATTATACTCACGGTTTAAAAATTGTCTAAACAGTTCATTAGGCTCCCTTAGATGAAGGTTCTATGCAAGCATTGGTAAATCCATAAAGATTTTTAAATGTATGACCTGACAATTGAGCCAATAAAAATTTTACATATACTTATGAGTGCGATTAAAAAAATTAGTGTAATAAAACATTATTCAGATATAATAGGATGAACAACATAATTAATTTAGAAATAAAAATAACCAATATCACTGTCAACCTTATCACGAGAATGATAATTTAATTTCATTTATCAAAATCATAGAACATCTCGTGTATTTTTTTTAATTATTTGAATGAAAAAAAGGGAACATCGCATGTGTAGTTTTTATGAAATGTGCAAGTATTTTAGATTTGTGTGCTTAGGATTGACCATTTGCAAATCTAGGTGTTTATGGTGTATGTCACTTGCGAGCTTACAACAACAACACCAACAACAAACCTTTATCCCCACTAAGTAGAGTCAGCTACATGAATCATTATTCTACATTGCGTCCTATGAGTGTCATATTTTCATTTAATTATAATAAATTAAGATCACATTTTATACAACATGCTCAAGTCTTTCTAGGCCTAACTCATAATTTGAATCTAAAACAACTACACTCCTAATCGAATCATCAGATGGTCGACGGTTAATGTGATCAAACCATCTAAGACGACTCTCTTTAATTCTATCCGCCACTAGAGCTACACCAACCCTATCACGAGTATATTCAGTTCCCATTTTGTCTCTAATTGTAAAGCCACTCATCCACCTAAGCATTCTCATCTCGATAACACTTAACTTGGTTTTAAGCTTCTCTTTTAAAGGCCAACATTCAACGCCATAGAATATTGCAGATCTCACCACCATCTTATAAAATATTCTGGTACTTTTCTATCACACAATAGGCCTGCAGCATTCTTCCACTTCAACCAGCTAACTTGAATTCTACTAATAACATCGCCATCTATATCACTATACTATCACTTTGAACAATAGAACAGAGATATCCAAAGCGTTCACACCATTTAATAATCTGATCAACCATAGTTACAACTCTGTCACTAGAGCTACTACTACTTGCAAGCTTAAGTAGTTAAAATATGCCAATTCATAAACTTATATATCCTAAACATAAAAAAATAAAATAAAAAATCCAAAAAAAATAAAAATAAAACCTTTTAAAAATAACGTAAAACTATTAATCATTTAAAAATTCCAAACAATTTAAATAACTTTTGAAAATAATACAAAACCTTTAATTTAAAATTCTAAAACAATTTTAAAACCTTTTATAAATAACTTAAAATTTTTACTTATTAAAAATCCAAAACAATATTAAAAAATTGTGGACATAAATCTAGGAATATCTCCGTGCTAATTCAAAAAAGACTGCATCTCTTCCAATAGGTTGCGATCCGAATTCATGAATCAACTAAGTCATGGCCACTATCCTAGGTCAGGACATTCATGTTCACATTTATAGTAGGTTGTACTTCATTAATTTCTATTGGACCACCTTCTTTAATAATTTTTAATTTTGGGTGTATCTCTAAGACTGAATGAATATAATGATTAATTTAACTTAAATTGCTAATTTTTATTAATATTAAAAGTTCCTTATAATTATCCTATTGGCTCTTTCACATTAATTAATCATAAATGAGATCACTTTTGTCACAATCTGACCCGGAGTTTGGAATTAACAAAGGCAGATACAGATGATCGGATGGTGGGAACTAAATTTTCAATATTTTTTACCTATAAATAACATTTAACAAATGAAAAAGTTATTAAAGAAATTAAAT
The DNA here is from genome assembly GCA_022702705.1 of Papilionanthe hookeriana x Papilionanthe teres. NCBI lineage: Eukaryota > Viridiplantae > Streptophyta > Magnoliopsida > Asparagales > Orchidaceae > Papilionanthe > Papilionanthe hookeriana x Papilionanthe teres. The sequence continues at coordinate 11,220,255 of CM040421.1, read as the reverse complement.
TAAACCGGTAAATTTACCTTATTACAGGTTGTTCGCGTCGTCTATAAACATTATTTCTTCTATTGCTTATCTTTTAATTATGCATTCAAAATTAGTTTAAAACAACTAAGCTAACCAAAGCTAGTGAAAAGTTGCACTTCTAAATTACAATAATACAAAAAAAGTAAACAATATGCATGCCAGTTAAAGTTCTAATAAATAAGTATAAAATATTTGATATTTTAAAAATATGATCATTTACAATATTTCATGTTATTCAATGAATTTTATTATATCAATAATATATCTATATCATTCTATATACACACAACTATCATAGGAACATCATTTAAAAATTATTCCAATTAAAGTACTTCAACATCAAAAAAAAATTTCATATACATGCACAGGTACCTTAGCTGTAGATTTTATCATAGTTAAACATGCACGCACCCCCCCCCCCCCCCACACCCACACATATATATATATATAATCAATATCATTCATATATTTATCTTACAACAAATAATGTAATATATGGATACTTAAATAATATATTATAATTTTTACTAAAATGAGACCTAACATTCAGATATGACCAATTAAAAGAAGAGTATATAAATCAGGATAAACTAAAACTTAAATGTATAGATATCAATAAGTATTAATGCAATTGATTGAGGAAAGACCAAAATACTACTATAAATAAAGGAGTAAAAGTGCTCGCCTCGATCATAGACGATATGTTTGCTCTTAACTTGTGTCACTTCTTTCAAATTATCGTATATAAAGTATTAAATATTCAATTATCACTTTACTTAATTATGTTTTAATTTAATTATCAATTATTGTTGCATTGTACTATTTTAAGATTTCAATACTTAAACTTGGAGTTTAATTATTGTTATCGATATTAATATTAAAAATTATTAATTTATACAATATTTTTAGAATTAAAATCATAACATTTTTTTCAGTGTCATCAACCCTTTTCTCGATCCAAATTTGAAGCTTTTGTAGCTTGATTTCTGACATAATTAAACCTTAATATTAGCGCATAATAATTTAAACGTAAGTATAAATTCATAAATTACTATTATTTAAACCCTAACCTTTCAATCACTCGAATAACCCACACTCTATCACTCGACTAACCCACGAAGCCGCACCTACTTCCTCTGCTCAATCCTCATGCCTTCAATCGCGACTCACGCGGCCGCTTCTTACTCTACTTCAATCTGCATGCCTTCGATTGCGGCTTAAATCAGCAAAAAAAGTCCTCGACGGCACCTCCTTCGTCCTCCTCCCCTTCTACATGCGGGACTCAGCTTCAAGCCTTTGTCTTCTCCTTTAGTTGAACCCGCAAGCAAAGCTACTCCTTCCTTCGATCGGCCATGGCACCACACTTCCTTGCATTACAGAGCCGCTCGACCTTCGCACCAGAAGTCGTTGACGTCACCATCTTCTTTTCCCTAGATGCATGGGATGACCATCGAGCTTCGAGGCCCTTCTAACTTCGTGTGCGTCGATCAACTTGGCAGGTAAGTCGATCTCGTCTCGAATTTATAGATCAGAAGTACCTTTCATTTTCCCAACTCCTCGCTTCCTCTCCCTTTCTTCGGTTCCCTCGACTAGATCACTTTCCTTTCCATCTCTTAATTTCTGATTGGAATCAATTGGAGTATCTACAAGTCCACAATCACACATCCCAGTTTCCTTGAGATGATCAAAAACAAATTTTTGTTGGGAAACAATATTTCATTTCTTTTCCCAATATTTCATTTCTTCGATCAAGCAACCTCCATGCAAAGGAAATACCTCAAAGATTCTGAGTTCTTTGTTTCAAAAATAAACGATGGAGAAGTCTTCAAATGGTTCGTCTCATGTGCATCATTTCCGATAATAATAATATCATCCACATACACAATCAATATGATTATTTTCCTATCATTTGACTGTTTGAAGAATGTTGTATAATCTCTCTGCCCTTAATATACCCCCTGAACTTTAACAAATAGTGTAAATCTCTCAAACCACGCACCAGTGACTACTTCAACACGTACAAAAATTTTTAAATTTGCACATTTCTGTACCAAGGTTCTCACTAAATCTCAAAGATGCATCAATATACACTTCTTCCTTCAAGCACCCATTAAGAAATATATTCTTTATATCCAATTGTTGTAGAGGTCAACAAGATTATCTGCAAGTAATAAGGAACCCTTATAGAGTTTAGTTTTGTGAACGGAGGAAAAGTCTCTAAATAATCAATATCATAGTTCTAGGTGAATCTCTTGGCAACCAGTCATGTCCTGCATTGTTCCAAAGAACCTTCAGAATTATATTTAATTGTAAACACTCATTTGCATCTGCAAATTAACTTTTATTTAGGTAAATCAACTAACTCCCACGAGCTATTTTTTTCTAGGGCTTTCATCTCATCAAACATAGCCTCCTTCCACTTAGAGACTTTCAGATCATTATACACAATCTCCATACATGACAATTGTGAAGTAAAAATATGGAAAGTGAATGAAAATTTTTCGTACAATACATAATGAGACAATGAATTTTGGGTGCAAAACCTTCCCCAATGGGAAGGCTAGGCCCATTGGACTCAAAATTCGAACTAGGCTTAGATTTAGGACCAGAAAACTTATAACTTGAAGATGAAGAAGACAGAATATGAGGTAAAGAATTAGTGAGAGCATTTCCTTATGGGTTCGCAGATTCTGGGCACTATAAAAGATTGGCAGACTCATTCTATTGAATTGTCCACTGTCGCGAGTAGAAAGTTTCAAACGGCACCATTGTTGCAGTTATTTTTCATATTTCTTCTTTCTTATGAACATCACGAGATAGTATCGTAGAAATGTTAATATTTAAAAAAACTCGATGGACATCTCCTGATATAATATCGCTTGGGTTTCCACGTTGAACAATCAAGACTGAGGATGTATCATTTTGGCAGTTTTCAGTTTGGAAAAAGTCAAGAAACTCGATAGACAAATATTTATTTTGTTCCCTACCTTTAAGATGACGTGAAAAAATGAATTATAATTCAAAAAATGTGACATTCATGGTTCATTTTTTTTTCATAATTAGGATCAAAGCATTTCACAACCAATAAACACACCTTTTTTTTTTGCTCAGGATTCAAGTTTTCCTTGATGATGAATATGAATGGATGCAGTACACTCAGAGAACTTTAGAGATAGAGAAGATGAGAGTCGATGCTTTTGAAAGAAATTTTGAAAGACATCAAAAAGTATTTTAAAGTTTAAAACTTTATTGGGCGTTCTATTTATGAGAAATGCAGCAATAAAAACGGCTTCAACCCAAAGCTATTTTGGCATTTGATTGGTAAATAGTAATGCTTGAGCTACTCAAATAAATGTTTGTTTTTTCTTAGTCACGTCATTTTACTGTAGAGTGTTGATACGAGAATTTTAATGAATTATGCATGTTTCAATAAAAAATTGACCCAAAATATTTTGAAATATTCTCGGACAGTATCACTTCATAAAATTTATATGGTTTCTTGAAATTGTGTGTGCTATGGTGTAAAAGTTTTTGAAAATTTTTTTCCATTTTCAATTTTTTTCATTAAATAAACACAACTTAACCTAAAGTGATCATAAGTGAAAGTTAAAAATATTTTTTCTTAGAATGACTTAGAGCTTTACAAGGATCCCCAATAACGCTATGAACCAGAACAAATAATGTGTTGGTTTGTAAATTTATAGAAAACGATGCAAGATAATATTTAGCAAACTAAACAAGATTCCCAGTGAAACAAAGCAGTTTTTTATTTTGAAATAATTTAAGAAATAAGTAATTTAGATACTGAAAACTGGGATGACCTAACATATAATGACATAACATAATTTTATTGTATTTAGAAATAGAATTTTAATTAGTACTTTGACATTGTCTATACAAATTAAGTTTATTGTCAAAATAATAGTCTAACTTTTTCCTTAACACTATCAATCATCCTTAATGCGATCAAGTACTGAAACTCATAACAAGAAAAATAACAGTTCTCTTGACATTGCTGACAATAGTAATTTTACTAACGAACAACAAACTATATGATAAATTAGGAACATGAAGAACAACACGAAGAGTTAACAATAAAAAGAACTTGACAGTTCATATTCTGAAAATTACCGAGAGAGAACAATCAATAATTTTGACTTTTTTATTGTTTGCACAAGATCTATAAAGAAGAAAATAATTTAAAACAAGTCATGTGATCAATTGTGTCAAAATCAATATCCAAGAATAAAAAAATTAAGAATAACACCTAACTAAACAATGGCTAAAGAGTTACTCACATGTAGGAGATTGAAATAATTTATGCAAGCGCTCTAATTGCTCCTTGGTGAAAGAGACTGCATTCGAGTTAGCAAGCATCTTCTAAGTTTCTTCAATAGTAGCTTGATAAGCTTGATCTTCACGCTTGGATTTTGATTTTCAATTTGCATGTTTACAATGAAGCTTCCAACAAATTTATTTCGTGTATCAAGATTGTTTTGCAATACTCGCCCATGATTTCTTACACCCTACTTTGTCAGTATCAACGCTTTTTGACATAAGAGCCAAGTTCTCTTGTTCAATATTACAAGATGATTCGGTATTGCACAACAAAATTTTTCTTCTTGGCTAATACCTGAGTTAACCCAAACAACGGTGGCAAACAAATATTATTATTGAATTCAACTATGAAATTATAAAAAAACAAACAGACATCTAAAATTGCAACAAACGACATTAGGTGGGTTGGAAGGTGGCGACAACAAATGAGAAGGGGGATAAATAGAAGATCATCGTTTTAGGCAAGTCGCAACAGCAAGAGGTGAGTAATGGCTGGACAGCAAAGGGGTTGGTTAATCAGGCCAGCAGCAGGTTGTTGGGGCGGAAGTAGTAGTATAGCAAAGGCTCGCTGTCCCAAGGCAGCAACGGCGAGTAAATGGAGGTTGTAAGTGATGGCAGCAAGGATAGGGGTGGTTTGGGAGTGGCAGCAGTAAAGGTGGAAGGGCAAGGTGATGGTGGTTGCTTGAACTGAAAAAAAAAATGAAGGGAGTGACTATTTTGGGCATCTTCAATATGAGAGGGAGACGGGGAGCGAGACCGAAAGGATGGAGAAGGGTAGAGAAAGAATAATCACCGCATCGGAAGCGAGATGCAGCCATAGCACCAAGTGGACCCATGGATAGAGAAGCCTAAAGCTGTCACAAAACAAACACAAGAAAAACTACCTCAGACACTGATGAAAACAAATAAATAGTCCCAGGAAAACTACGAGTGGGCTCCATTATCATTGGGTTGCTCTTCCACAAGTGGAAGGGTAGCTCCGCCCCTTAGATGACTGGAACAAACAGATCACTGTGTTGAGACGCCCCACTACCCATGATGCCCACATCTGTTTCTTGGGGACATTGAACAGCTTCAACCTCATTCGTCAAAGCTTTTGTATTCTCATAGTATGAAGTTAGGTCAGTCGCGATAACGTTAGCAAAACTGTTGTAATCTCCCAACAAGTCAATCTTGTAAATGTTTTCATTCAGTTTCTTGAGGATCCTGAACAATTCATTCGCTTTAGGTTTGAGCTTCCCAAAAGATACCATTATAAAATATATGCTCACGCCCACCCAAGGCAACTCTAAATCACGCACGATATTACAAAACATATTCTAATAGAATAAGTAATCTTATTTTGTAACAACTAGAGCCACAACTGTACACGAATGAGTTTTCTCACAAATTAAATCTTGAGCAATTAAATATGTAACATGTTTCTCCCACTCGTACTCAGCTGAGTGTATCTTATAAACATTTTTTTCAATAGGAATCAACTCTGGAACAAAATCTAGAACAAGATGGGCAAATCTTAATGGCAACCACTTAGTAGAGGTCTCTCCTCTTCTCTAGGATTTGAATCTCATTATCAAATATTCTTTCCCACAAAACACTTAAAGAAAATAATTCAAAGTTGCAGTTCGCCATGCTCGTCTGGCAATCTGATTGTGGTGGTGTTGTTGAACTAGATTGAACATTTTAAGTAGCCTTTCATAATTAGCTCAATTCTTTCTCATCTCTGACATATCAAATTGAGGTAGACTATGTCTTAAAATTGTGAAGTTCTCTTATTTGGAGTTAGGAGTCTAGTGTCAGTTGCATGAACTTATGATCCCCTTGAACAACAATGTCAATCATGTTGATGCTTCTCTTTTTGTTAGCAAAAAGATAGTTAGTTGCACCACATCCATAAAATATGCATGAACATTCATTACCTCAGACTTCACTACTTTCAAAAACAACTAACGTTAAATCCTGGTGGAATATTTCTCATGAGCTCAGCTTAAATCACAGGTGTCTCTTCGTCGTTGGTTGAAAATTGAGACTCCACTCAAAAGCCTTCATCCTCTTTTGTGTCACTGTCCCTTTCTTCAACCACTCTCTATTCCGTGAAAAAAATCGCGCTCCTATTTGGGCAACCATATACCGCGTGGCCAAAACAATGACTCGTGAATCATTTATTCATTGCATCTCCCTTTTCATCTTGGACCAGGTAATGATTTTGTCTTTCCTAACACTAGCGTAAGTGTTTCAAAATTTTCCACCATTGCAATACATTATTCTTCAACTTGATGAAGGCTAGCTCTACCATTTTGTCCAGTCCTTGTATTCAAAGACATGTTTCACTGCTTTGAGTCATTCCATGAACTACTTCAGATCTTTATGACTGTCAAAATCCGATAAATTCACATTTACCTCAAGATCTTGGCTTCTCCTCTTATATTCCATTTCAAATATTTGGACTGGTTCAACACTGAAAACTGCATGGTGGAAGGAATTCACCTCGTCATTTCGATCTGATGACACCCTTGTGGGGGTGTATCCTCTTGAATGCAGCAAACCTCTGTTGTAGCGGGAAGATTTCCCATTTAATATCCTCCATAGAAAGTTCTCGATTGGCTTCCGACGTTGTCTCCTCGGTGTCATGGCTAGAGTTTAGGTTTGAAGGAGGTGAAAGTGGTAGTTTAGACTTGGGTTAGACTAGCTATAATACCAAATGATATCGAATTTAACCAAACAACAGCGACAAATCTTATTGTTGAACTCAACTAGGAATTTACAAAAAAACAAGCAAACATCTGAGAATGCAACAAACCCAACAAACGATAACAGACGGGGCATCCAGGGTGGAGGGGTGTCAGTTAGATGGGTTGGAAGGTGGCGACAATAAGTGGAAAGGGAGATAAACAACATGTAGTTGTTTAGGCAAGAGGCAAGAGCCAGAAGAGGTGAGCAGCAGTTAGACGACAAACGAACTGGTAGTCCAGGCCGGCGGAAGCAATTGGTTGGGGTGGAAGCAGCAGGTACAGCAAAACATCATTGCCCCGGGATGGCAGCAGCAAGAAAAGGGAGGTTGTGACTAATGGTGCTAAGGATATGGGCGGTTTGGGGGTGGCGTTAGTGAAGGTGGAGGGGGAAGGTGATGGTGCAAATTGGAAGTACAGAAAAACAACAGGGGAACGATTGTTATGGGCAGCTTCAACAAGCGAGGTTGGGAGCAATGCGGCAAGGATGTGGATGGGTAGAGGACAGATAATCACCACAACGATAGCAAGATATAGTCGAAACACCAGTCAAACCTTTGAATAATAGCTAAAAGGGAAAATATAGACGTTATTATGTGTCCCAAACAAACACACAAGAAAACAATCCTAGACACAAATGTAAACATATAAATAATCCTAGGATAACGGAGTGGGCCTCACTCACATTGGGTTGCACTTCCACGCCTAGAAGGTTCGGCCGATCACTTAGATGTCGGAACTAAACGACTTCCAGTTAGCCCAGGCACCCGCGCTCCCCCAAACGCCCACATCATTGACTCTTCACGTCTAACTTCACAAAACTTCTCAAATCGATGGTAGAGGTTTCCTACCAAGGCTTCAGCCTCAAACTTTGTTTATACTCTGATTAAGTTTGATTAAGAACAAGTAGATCTGATCATTTTCCTCTTATTCTTCTCACAAGCATAAGTATTTAAATTCTCCCAAAAGTCATTATAACCTGATCGAACTCGTCATATGTTATCACCTCATTGTGATACATAGTAACTTCACGCTCATTTTATTTGGATTTCCAAAGTTGAGTTTTCAACTCAAAATTTTGTGAAGAATTCTCCAAGTCTAGATAAAGATCTCGAACGGCCTCCCAGATATCTCGAGCAATGGGAAGGAATAGATGGAACTTTACTATGATAGATTCCATGTCATTGATTAGCAATGCCAGCATCAAAAAATTTTCAACTGGCCATTTTTTCATATTTGGATCGTTAGCAATGTGTTTTGGGATTTCTCTAGTTAAATACCAAAATTTACCTCTCCGATTGAACGCCAATTTTATGGATTGAGCTCACTCGAGGTAGTATTGTCCATTAAGTTTTATAATTATGAGGTAAGGTGAAAATTTTTGAAAAAAAAAACATTCAGCCGATTGTCGATAGCCAAATTGGAATTTGTGAGTTGCTTTGAAAATATATTTAATTTAATATATACGTAAATTTTTATTTTTAAAATAGTGTTTTAATTTTAAAAAATACAAGACCAAATCGATCTCATACATTTAATAATTTTAAATAATCGAGCACAACACTACAAGTGATAAGTCATTCCGAGAGAGGCATATTACTTGATAGCGAACTCGATCATATAAACTAAAAAATTTATGATATCCGTTTTGGTCGGCGAACCTTTTATGTTGACTGACAAGTTCTCCTACCTAATATAAAAATTAGATAGGGTTTATTTTACTTGGATTTCAAATTCCCTATAAGGGCAAGTTCTTATAGTTAATTACATCCTAAATGACTGAAGTCACCTGAGAAAACTCTCGATGATGATCAGAGTTAATTGTCTTCAAGACTACAATGTTTAGGGTTTCGAGGTCGGACATGGAAATTCAAGTGGAAAAAGACCAAATAGAAACATTTATTTTCGGAATCAAATGAGTGATAGGTAGAGAATGTCATAGATCTTGAGGCAAGCCTCGGTGACTTCCCAAACTGTTATATTATTTGGCTTCAATTTTGAAAATGATATTATTTGATGTTTCAATCCTGTTAATTTTATTATTTAAGATTTACATTTACATAATATTAATCATGCAAATAGCCTAAAAAATAAGAAGGTTTACGTAGTACCGACAATCACAGAGCCTAAAAAGAGTTAGGACTTATGCTGCACAACATGATTGTGCAGGAGCCTAAAAACAAATTGAAGATATACGTTGTGATAGGTGAACTACCTCGAAATCCTATGGTTTGTTGTTCAATTCTAAGCAATGAATTAGTTGGAGAATCATGTTCTAATCTTGATTCGTCGGCGGAAGTCCATTGCTCGCATCCTCATCGTGTTGCCCTCGAAGTTTGCTCCAAGCTTCATATCAAAGTATTTAAGGGTGTAGAGTTTAAGTGTACATGCAATTGTTTGGTCGATGGTCTGCCACAATGTAGTTCATAACCATATTCATTTGTTCTTCTATCCTAAGTGCTTGCAAGTTTTGGAAAATAAATAATGCAGCAAGAAGAACAATAACGCGTGGTAAATGACTGGAAAAGAAAATGCAATATAATGAAGTAAAATAAAATACGTTTGTGCACCTCGGCCTCTGCTATTGATGCAAAAGTGTTAATACAATAAACATAATATGGTGATGTGCAGGAAATTTAAATAAATTGCTAGAAAATCTAGTGCGAGAAAATTTAAAACAAGTTATGAGAAAACACAAACGAGTAAAACCAAACACGATGTCACATATAAAAGAACAGGGGTAAGTGGTTTATATATGACATTAGGAATGTCACCAATTGCCATGAGGATTTGAATGCAAGGATCAAACTCAAATCCCGGAGCATTGAGTTTCATTTATATTAAGTTATGACAGGAAATTTCATTAGTTGATTTAATTAAAAGGGTCATGAATCATATCTTGGTGTATACTTATGTTTAGTATTTCAACTAATTTAGGAATTCAGTTGCAGGTTAGGTAAATAAACCTCCACCTAGCGTAAAGTCATAAAAGTTTAGGAAACCTACATTCTAGCTTGAGCTTGAAGTGTTTAAAAGTATTTCATCTTTGATTAAGTGTTTTCAAACAAATTCTCAAGTATCTTTAGATCCAACCTAGCTCACTATCAAGCTCTTAAGACTTAGGGGTAAACTTGTAATTTTCCAAAAAAAGGTTCACGAAGTGTGCTTCAATCCTAATTTGAGCTTAAGTCTAACTAATGATTATGGGTCCTAAGTGATAGCTTACTTATCTTTCAATTCAAACCGCTAACTCTTGAGTCATCTAAGTTCTTATTTTCTTCTTATCCTCAACAATGCCCAAAATTACAATTTTAACCTTATAGTAAGAATTAAGGCAAATGAGCTACTACCAAGTTTCCCTTTGGGTTTCAGTCATTTCAATAGACTATATATCATTGTTTTAATCCCCTCTCCTCTGATTAATCCTAAAATTTAGGGCTAAAGTGCAAGATCCTAGAATTACAAATCTACCTTAAGGGTTTATACTTCCTAGCCTTTCAATTCTCGAGTCAAATGAATATGAAACTTCATTGACCTCTCATTCGTAAATTAATTAAGTCAACAAAGAAGAAATTACATTTTTTTATATTAATTTATTTTTTAGAATTATTCATACTCAAAAATAGGGAATTTAACATAGAAAGAAATTCAACTATTCAAAATAAACTCACTGTCCTTAGGAACATTTTGTGTGGTTTCTCATGCCCAGGAAAGTCATCAGCCAATTTTGTGATTTTTTAAAATATATTTTAATTTTCATAATTTTCAAATGATTTTTGAAGGAAAAATCAAATAAAATATAATTTTTTATTTTAAAGCAAACTCTTATTTTTCTTTGATACCCCCGACTACAAGAACCTCACCAAACTTGGTTTTGCAGTTTTTGGACTTATATTTTTTAATTTTGACAATTATTTTATCAAAATAAGGACATTTTCATTAGAAAACGGGATTCTTGAGTTAGAGGTGTTCTCTGAATTTCGAAAAATCAAGGAACACTCTTAATATCATGATAGGCAAACCCTCAAAAGTTTAAGTCGAAATGATAAGTATCTGATTTTTTATAATTAAAACAAGTTTGGAGAAATAATTATTTTAAAGAAAAATACTAAATAAACATTTTAGATTTTTAGTCGATAACTTCTAATTTGTTCACCAAACAAAAAATATTTTTGTTTCATTTTTGTGACATTCTACACCAACATATGGTTTTTCTACAGTGTGAATCATTTTCTGTAAATATCTAAATAAAAAATTCTCATTTTAAATTAAGCATAAGAAAATCAAACAAAAAACCATGATAACACCAACACATAATGCAAACGCCACAATAAATCAGTGAGACTATCATAATATCACTAAAAAATAAAACATGTGCAGTAGCATGAAAAAAATTGCAAAATAGTGACAATAACATCAAAATAATACTAAAATAAAATCATGAATAACACAAGTAATGTTCATCTTCTTCATCAAGCCAGAAAACCAAAACCGTCCAATTTCAAACATTAAGAACTCTCTCGATTCTCAACGAAGTCAAGCGCGGTTTATTCCTACACCCTCATCTAAGTGTGTAGATCAAATACATAAAGCTGCGTTACCATGAAATGTAAACTTACTTCATAACGTTCCAAAAAGAGGCAAAACCGTAAAGTTTTGAAACGATACATTTGCCCAAGAGGTGATGCCTCAATTAGATAGTTTTTGTAGCTTCACTTGGGTCCCAAAGACTTGCTCCAAATGAAGATTTGTTCCCGCCAAAGGCCCAAGCAAGAAACCACAAAAAAGTGGCTCGGCCTAAGCTAGAGCTAGGCCAAAATGTTTGGGAATGTAGGAATTTTGGTGTGGAAAAAGTTGTTGGAGGTTGGGAGGTGCTTTGAAGAAAATTCGTCAGAGTTTCACCAAGGTTAAGTGAAGTATCTCCCATTTTCTTCATGGAAGGGGGAATTTTATAGCCATGGCCAAGGGGCATGGCTAGGGCTATCATTGGTGGCTTTTCTCCCTTTGAGATGTGTAAGATAGCCAAGCAAAAGATTTTCAAAGGATGGGCCAAGCAGCAAGGTAGAGGAGAAGTGGCGACCAGATGAACAGTGGAAGTGGCGAAAAGTGTCAATTCACAACTAGCGGATCAGGTGGAAGTGAAAAAGTGTTCAGGAAGAGATGGAGACAAAATAAACAGCTAGGAATGGTACAATAGCTTGCCCAAAGGTGAAAAAGGCCAGAATAAACTCTCACCAAGTGTACATGAGTCATGCCAAAAGAGGAAAATTTTCAACCCATCTAGGTGTTATTGTGGTTGTATTTCGGCTGTATTTTGGTTGTATTGGGCTGTAATTTGATTGTACAGGTAGAGATACACAACAATGATGTGAGGGAAGGATTATTAGAAGATTTCGAGGTGTGCGCAAGTGTTTGGAAGATTTCAGAGAAGTTGGTGTTACTTAGGTAGTATTCAAGTTTTATTTTAGGTGTACCGCGAGGCTTTTGGCTTCATTTGGGGTCATTTGAGGTTTTGGAAGTATTTGAGATTGCTGGAAGATTTCAGAGGAGTTTGTGTTACTTAGGTAGTATTCATGTTGTATTTTGGGTGTACCACGGCTAAAACACTGCAAAGGCCTTTCATGTGGTGTTATTTGGAGGCTTTTGGCTTCATTTGAGTTCATTTGGGGTTCTGGAAGTATTTGAGATTGTTGGAAGGATTTGATGTGTATTTGAAAGGGTTTGAAGGTGTTCAGAAGTGTTTGGAGGTATTTGGAATTGTTTTGGGTGTCTTCAAAAATAATTGGTGTAAATTGGAAATTTAAGAGGCGTTTGAAGTGATGGAAAAGTTTGAAAGTATTTTAGAATGTTTGGTGGAGGAAATCAGAAAAATAAAAAAAAATGAGGTGTTATCGGCGAAAAAACAACATGGAGATTTTGGTGTTATTGTTGGTTGAATTATTGTGTTATTCTGGTGTTATTAAGCGATTTTTTGAGTTTGGTAGGTGGTATTGGCAATTTTTTGGGTTTTGAGGGTGTTGTTGGGCGATTTATTGGGGTTTGATGGTGTTATTGGCGATTTTTTTTATTTTAATGGTGTTATTGGGCGATTTTTTTGATTTTGACGGTGTTATTGAGAATTTTTTTTGATATGCAGTAGTATTAGTCAAATAAATGAGTTTTGTGATAGTATTGAGCGGGTTTTGGAGGGATTAAGAGGTTTAAGTGGGATTAGCGTGGGATGAAACAGATTAAGTGGGGCTTAAGGTGGATTAGTGGGATTTTAGATGTTATTATGGTGGAATTAAGGTAGGATTAGCGGGAATCAGTGGGATTAGCGCGGGATTAAGCGGATTAAGTGGTTTTAAGGCAAATTAGTAGGATGTTAGGTTGTATTTGGCTTGGGTAAGGGATTTCAAGTGGAATTTTGATTTTGATTTTTTTTTTTGGGTCAAGCTCAACTCAAATAAGACCTAAATCTAGTTCGAACCCTTTCCTACTTTAATTTTGACTTATGGACACTTGGTAAAGCATAATTTATGACCTAATGAGTAAAAAGCCCTTTTCTCCTGATTTTAATCAAAAAAGTGCCTCGATTTAGGTGCAAACTTCGCGTTCGTGAAACTATACCAATATGAGTGTCCTTCCTAGATAAAATCGACGTCTCGAACGCGCTTGCACGGTCCGTTTCGTCATCCAGACAAGTTCACATTTTTTCACTTTGTTTAAGTTCAATTTTGGTCCAACTATGTGCAATTATGTGTGTGTGAGTGTGAATAAGCCAACCCTAGGGCTTAATGGTCCAATGGGGACTCCATTTGAGCTCCCTCATTTGATTTCAACCTCCTAAATGCTAGAGGTCAAGGACCACACATGTGAAACTCCAGAAAGAGTAAAAAAGTGGCTTAAGCTTCTAAGGGAGGCGGGCTCAATTACTAGTCTTCTAGGATAGTCAACAGAAAGGTAATATGGTTAGATCCTAGGCTTCTAAGAGAGGAATTAGTCCTCATCCAAAATTGAGGTCAACACCGATACAGCAATGAGAGCAGCTATATGGTGAGATAAGGTGATTTCAGAATTACTGAAACCGATCGAAGTGGTAGAACTTATCTGAACTTTCGTCACCAATGATGATTTGTGACATCCTCAGAATCTAAGAAGAGCAACACATGTGTAGTGGCTACCTCAAGGGAAAAAAAACAAACATACCCTAGTTCGAATACGGGATTAACCTGTGAATTAGGTGGCGTTGGGTCTCTGAACGTGACAATCCAGTCATTGCCTTCCCAGTTGGCTCTAATTGTGATTGTTTCACAAGGGGTTTCTAAACGCCGCAATCAAGTCATTATCTTCCCAACCTCTAATCACGATTGTATCCTGAGGAGTCTCTGAACGCCGCGATCTAGTCCTTGCCATCCCAAATAGCTTTGATCATGACTTTCTCGCAAGGGGTCGGTCACAAAGACATGGTATTGGGCAAACTCGGGAGGGGCACAAGAGAAGCGATAGAACCCGTAGACGATCGATGGGATTAAATTGTTGTTTCGAAAACCAAAGTCGGGTATGATAGCATGTAAGTTTTAGGAGGGGAAAATAGTTATTCCCCTTCAATTTCATAAAAAACAATTACAAAATAAATAGAAAGGGTGGCTTCCTCATTAGAAAATTAATAATATCAGCCATAACTCCTCAAGATAAAAGAAAAAAACAAAATGATAGAAGATACTAATAATAGAAGATATTAAAAATAAAATCTTCCAAAAATTCAACATAGATGACAGTTGTATTCCAACCAAAAAAAAAAAACTAATCAGAAAACATGCTAAGACTTCATAATATAATGCTTCCTTGTAGTTCTTTTTTTTCAAAGACATGGTATAGTAATATTATTTTGGTTTGATTGGTAAACATGCAAAGGAAAATCCTATTGTACATGAAATTTTTCAAAGGCTGTTCATGAGCTGTGCGCTTGCAGAGCAAACAGATCGTTATCTATGGTAGTGTTGGTGACTTTAATTCATATAGCACAACAAAGCATTATTGAACGAAGCCACTGTTGTTAAAAATTAATCACATACCATACAAAGGCAATATCAGATACTTACCGCAGGATCATAGATGTCAATCTCTTCATGAGCACAGTTCAGGTCACCAGCCAAAATCACAGGTTTTACTTTTTCCAGTTCCTGTAAAACAGTTCCAACAGTCACACAAAATGGCATGAAAATCTCAAGGCCAACTAAATTTACATTACATAGATAGCGTTCGAATTACTGCTCTTGTAAACATGGCAGCAAATAATCGCGAAATGAAAAACATAAGACTAGAAAAAATAAGCATTATGGGCTCAACAAATGGTTAATTATTTGCATTTGCATGTACCTTGGTATCTATCATAATTTATATCAATAAAAGCTTCAAAAAGGGAGATTCTGATAAAACATTTGGCACAAAAATGAATGATTGGATGACATTCATTCCCGTATTTAATTGAAGAGACAATTTTCCCAACCAGTGAAGATTTGTCAAAGATCAGAACAGATAACAAAAAGTAACAGAAACACAAGGCTCGTTGCAGGACAATCTTTTAAAAATATTTTGACTTCTCTATTGAAAACAAAAACATTTTTCTTGTATAATGGAATAACTGTCATAAGTATAAACCATAAAATATCATTTTCTCTTTAGGGCTTCCCTAGAAGCGACGTGTTTTATGGCCTGAATACAGTGAAAAGTGCGTAAGAGTGGCAACACCGGCGCCTACGAGTAGCACCAAATAAGGAAGCATTCTCACATCACAGAAGTATCCGGGCAAAGAAGTTAAAACCATGAAATTAATATTATGATAGGATCTTGTAATATAGGTACTCTTACAAATAAATTAATTAAATTAGTGGATATTACAGTCCATAGGAAGATAAACATCTTATGTATTCAAGAAACTAAATGGGTTGAAGAAAAGGATAACGAGATTGATAGATTAGGTTTTAAACTTTTAAATTCAGGTAGGAGTCGCACTAGAAATAGCGTAGGTGTAATTAATAATAAGCATTATAAATATAACAGTGTAAAATTTTAAAAAATTGGAGATAGAATTATAGCCCCAAAAATTGTAGTTGATACTAAAATTTTTTATGTTATAAGTGTTTATACTCCTCAAATAGGTTTAGATATCAAAAAATAATTGGAATGACCTAGAAGAATTAATATAAATGATAGCTCTAGAAGAAAGAATATTTAATGGAGGAGATTTAAATGAACATGTTGGTAGAGAGATAGAATATTTAGAAATATTCATGGTGGCTACAGTTTTAGAGTGATTAATGAAGAATGTAGAATCATATTAGATTTTATTTTAGCGTATCATTTTGTTACTGCTAATACTTTATTTTAAAAAAATATGAATATATTATTACTAATAATAATGGATCTAATAATATACATTTATTATTTTCTTATGAGAAAATGATATCGACGAGAATGTAAAGAATTTAAGGTCATTCCAAGTGAAAATTTAAGTATTCAACATTAATTATTAGTTTTGGACTTTAATATGATGAATTGCAAGATAAAGAATACAATGAAACATTATAGAATGAGATGGAAATACCAAAAAGACAAATAGAAATATTTTATGAGTAAACTTCAATATTTAAAGGGAATAATAATGTGCAAGAAAAGATAAAATAAAAAAATAATAGTATAAAAACTGGTTTAAATATAAAAGCTTAGAGGACTAGGAAAAACAATAAGGTTGTTTGTAGGGCGTCTAAGAGAACAATATTTGATGCTTAAAATTCTGCTTTAGTGATCTTTATAATATATTAGATAATAAAAAGGATAAAAATATATATGTATAAACTAGTCAGACAAAGAGAAATGGAAAGTAAAGATTTAATTCAAGTAAAATGTATTAAAGATGAAAATCAAAAAGTGTTTTTCTTAGAGTAAGATATTTAACATAGGTGGGTAACATATTTTGATAAATTTTTCAATAAAATTTCTGAAAATACAATCAACCTTAGTATTTTTAATATCGTTAATAATAATATAACATTATTTTTACTGTCGCATTTGTAAAAAAAAAATTGATGAGACTTTAAAGAAAATCAAATGTGGAAAATCAATAGAACCTGATGATATTCTAATTGAAGTGTGGAAATATTTTGAAGATTTGAGAGTAAATATTATTTTAAAAACTCAAAAGATGTCTGAGGAGTGAGGAAGAGTATTTTGGTCCCCGTATTTAAGAATGAAGATGATGCACAAAAGTGTGCAGATTATAGAGGAATTAAGTTGACGTGCCATATTTTAAAATTATAGGTGAGGGTAATTAAACATTAGTTAAGACATGATACAAAGATTTCTGATAATCGGTTTGAATTTAGGTCGGGCTTGCCTACAATGGAAGTTGTATATTTAGTTAGAGATTCGATGGAGAAATACAAAAAGATTAAGGAGGATCTACATATGATTTTTATTGATTTAGAAAAATCTAACGAAAAGGTTCCAAGGGAGGTCCTTTGCAGAGTTTTAGAGAAGAAAGGTGTTGATATGATTTATATTCAAGTCATTAAAGATATGTATACTAGAGGAGTTACTTGTGTTAGAACAAAAGGAGAATTGACCAACTATTTTTCTATTTCAGTGGATTACATAAGGGATCGGGTTTAAGCCCATATATTTTTTCTTTAGTTACGGATGCTCTTACTAGACATTTAAAGTAGGATGTACCTTGTTGCATACGTTCCATTAATGATATACTTCTTGTGAATAAGATTAGAGAAAGAGTTCAGGAAAAACTTTATGGAGGTCTACATTGAAGTTTAAAGGCCTTCATTTGAATAGATCTAAACTAAATATATGAAATGTAATTTTAGTAGCAGTAGCTCTAGTGGCATAATGGTAACTATGGGTGATCAAATCATTAAAAGGTGTAAACGTTTAGATATCTCGGGTCTATTGTTCGAAGCGATGGTGATATAGAGAGGGATGTTATTAGTAGAATTTAATTTGGTTGGTTGAAGTGGAGGAATGCATCGAGCCTATTTTGTGATAGAAAAGTACCTCTTAGACTTAAAAGGAAAATTTTATAAGATGGTATTAAGCGTGTAAAACTCTATGGCGTAAAATGTTGGTCTTTAAAAGAGAAGCATGAAATAAAAGTTAAGTGTTGTTGAGAAGAACAAGCTTAGGTGGATGAGTGGCTCGACACTTAGCGAGAATGTAAAATCAATAAATCAGTGATGGTGTAGCTCCAGTGGTAGACAAGATTAGAAAGAGTCGTCTTAATAGTTTGGTCACTTTAAATCTCGACCATCTGATGATCTGGTTAGGAAAGTAGATGTTTTAGATTCGATTTATGTTAAGAAAGACAGAGGTAAACCTAAAAAATCTGGGGCATATTGTCTAAAAAATGATCTTAATCTATTAGTATTAAATGAAGATATGACACTCAATAGGATGCAATGGAGAAAAATGATTCATGTAACCACACCTAGTGGGATAAAGGTTTGTTGTTGTTGTATTTCCTTCCTTGTATTGTTATGATAAGCTTTTATTAACGCTCCATAATCTTAGGGTTTGAGCTTTATGCTTCAAATAAACTCGGGTCATTTTATTTAGTAGAAATAAAAAATTTTGGAACTTCTTAGATCTAAATGCTAAAAGATAATACAGTTATTTTCCATGAAAAGAAAAGACCCTAAAATTATTAATGAGGATGATAGATCACCCTTTTAATTAGAATGAATCCAAGAAAAGAAAACTAGGACTAGTGAGTGGTGTACCTAATGCATGATCATCTTGCAAATACACAGCAAAAATCGTCATCTCTTGGTAAAAAAAAACCTAGGCAATAATGTATTTATCTATTAATTACATGAGAAACCTTATCAACTCAAAGATCTACCCTTTCCAAATAAAAATACTCTTCCCAGAGGGTGAATATTGTCTATCCCAAACTAACCCTCTATTAATCCATCAGTGATGATAATAGTACATTTCTGAGATAGCTTGTCTCATTTTAGGCCCCATTTGGCGAAGCTTATAACCGTGGGCGGCGTTTTCCAAACGTCGTCGTTACGTTTGATTCGTGCGTTCGGGCAGTGTTTTGGAAAAAGGCCTATTTGATTTCTTAATGAATGCGGCCGCGGGATCGACCCAGCGGCCCGCATTCGTTCGTGATTGTCTTACTCAGTTGCCCTCGACCTCGCCTAGTAAATCCCATGAAGAGTACGAATGGCGCGAACAGGCTTACCCTCCTCAATGGTTCCTGGTAGGAGCGGAGCTGAAGGATGAGAAAGATGGGAGTTTCGGTGGCCTATGTAAGCCGCAATCCAGTCATTGCCTTCCCAGGTAGCTCTAATGGCGACTGTATCGTGAAGGTTTGTTTATCGGTGATGGTTTTGAGGGAAATCTGGAGAGGGAGAGAGATAAGCGAGGGTTTAGGCGGAGATGGGAAGTTCGGACGAAACCAGGAGGGGAGAACGTATGCTAGGGTTTTCGGGCAAAGAGCGGAAGTGATGAATAAATAATTTATTAATTTAATCCATTAATAATTAATAATTACTTTATATAATATTAAATTAATTATAGTTAAATGATGTTCGATGAGTAAGGAGGCCTCCCACTATAACAATTAGGAACTTATCAAAATGACAAATAAAGCTTGCAACTTATACTTTCATTTTTTTTTAATAACGGTGAATTTTAGATATATTATTTTAAATAGAAACATTTTTTTAAATTATACTTTTTGGAAAGTCATTAAACTTATAAATATAATGATGTTGGACAACAATTCACTTTGTATGATGTTTATAAACAACATTACTGCACAGGGACAGAATGATCATTTATCCAAAAACAACTGATTTTAAATGTTTCCAAAAAGCATAAACCAAACAATAATGTAGCCAGAGCATCCGAATAAGCTGATCAACAGCTTATCGGGATCAGTTGTATATCAACAGATTATTCAATAAGTTGCAGCTACCCCAAACAAACCCTTAGTCAATCAAATTTTAATATTTTGTTATTTCCCTCATGTATTCTTATTACCATTATCATTATTTTCATTATTCGGGCAACTACACTAAAAAAATGCCTCAACATAATGCAAGGATATTTCACTTACTAAATTTCGATTCTCCTAGGCCAAATCACACACCCTCAGCTAATTGTAATTTTACGTGTCCAACCAATTGCCAATCAAGCTTCCGGAATTCATTTCCACTACCAACGTTAAAACACTTTTTTCATAGTTGAGCCATTATAAACCACATAATAGCACTCAAGTTATCCTGTAGAAAAGTTTCTCAACAGGAATAAAAGTCAAATTAGCACATGTTTAGATACATAAAATTCAGTTTCAGAATAAATATATCATTCGCACGAAGTAGTGTCACAAATATCTCCAACACAATCAAGAAAATGTAGAACAATTAAACAGAAAAGTTTATAAAACAATTTAACAAGCACATGCTATTAATGCATTAAATGCTAAACACGGATAGCACCAAAGGAATTCGCTTCATTGTGTAACCATTTTTGCTTATATTAAGTCTCCTCAGTACCCTTAAAAAGCATAAAAAAAACATGTCCATGTTCAATACATAATAATCCATTGGAAGTAGCATTATGATTAGCAAGAAAAAAATATCAGAATTTATCCAATTTTACTATCAGACTTACTATCAGACGCAATGACCAAGAAAAACAGAAGAAAAACAGAGCCTTCCATTGGAAAATTAGGGGAAAAGTTACAAACATTACCCTATCACTATGACAATTTATTAAAAGCCGTTACCATCAATAAGCAGACCACAAAACACTTGCGATGAGAAAAACAAATGCTGCAGCTGTTGCTTCGATCTAATTATGAAAATAATGATAATGAACTCGCCTTCATGTAATTGCTAAGCGATGGATCCCATTGTTCAACCCTGTAAACCTGCAAATAACAAATTCATGAATTTAAGATAAAAATATCATTTTAACTTGGTAATATTTTTTACATCGAAGAAAGAACAACAAATAAAATATTTAACAAAAAAGAGATATCCCATTACCAATCTCCGTAAGCCATCTCCAGAGTTAGGTACATATCCACTTATCAAGTAAAACGTATCGAACTCAACAGTCACAATTCTCCCTTCAGTATCATGATCTGATATGCCAAGTCCGTAATTAACTGAGATTGGCTTTCTCTATTTAAGAAATAAAATAGTTAGACCCTGACAAGAGGGCATAATTTCGCATGCGTCGGCATTTTAAATGATGCCTAGAAAATTAATAATGAATGCTATAGGAAACAAGGTGAATAATCTGAATAACAACTCAATTCAAATAACAAAACATATAGAAATGGATCATTATAAGTTAGCTAAGATAATCCATACAACTATCTGTTACGCACCGGCCTAAGAGTAATTTTGTCATTTATTAGCCTAAGGACAAATTGGTCTTTTATTCTTATTATTGTTGGGTATAAATAGAGCTTAATAACTTAAATTAGGGTTATGCATGAGAATTGTTGTCTTGGAGTCTTAGGGTTAGGATTTTGGGAGCGAGTTCCTACTTCTCGAATAGTAGGACTTGAGAGATCATCTACCTCTCAAATTGTAGATGTTTATCCTTTATGTATTCAAGTTGTAATGCATCGATGTGGTATTCGTGAAATTGAAATAAAATGTATTTGCGCTAATTTCTATAAAAAATCATGCCGATTTCTATGTTGAATCATATCACAGTACTTTGATCCAGGAAGAAGAAAAAATTGTGGCATAAAAATAATTCTCTGTCCAACCTACTGATCGAGTTCGCGGCAAAGACCCGAATATCCCACTTACTCCTCCCGCATCCGTATGTGAGATTGAGTCGTGATTGAGCTTGGGAAGTGATGATGGGCTTGCAGCAGAGACTTGAATCTCCTATCTTTCAACTCCACTGCGGCAGAGAAGGGAATGGCAGAATTGCAGCTTACTGAGACCCAAAACCTCCCTTCGCGATACAGTCTCGATTAAAGCTTGCGGAGAAGGAAATGATGGAATCGTAGCTTACAAAGTCCGGAAACGTCGATCATCGTCCTCCTCCCCCTCCATGGACGTGATACGGTCGCAATTAAAGCTTGTTGAGAAGGCAACGACGTAACATACAGAGGCTCGAAACTTCAATCTTACATGGCGTATAGATACCCAAAACTCTCATCTTTGTCCTGTTGTAATTCCGGCGTGCATTCAAATCAAATCGAACTGACCGCGGTATGAACATAATTTATACTATCTTAAAACCATTGACAACATTTCAACGACATGTTTTTCCATCGTTTGTGATCAAAAACTTGCCGAGGAATGATATCAGTAAATATAGTAGATGATTTGTGTAGAAATTGGAGGAAAATGAGAGCCAACTTAAATCCGGGATGGAGAAAATGTTCACCATAGGAGAGTTTTCATACAAAGATAGATTGCTTTCCATGGAAAACCGATTCGAGAGCTTAAAGAAAATGATAAGGAAGTTAAATAAAGAAAAAATTCAAGATCCCATCGGTGGCTCAATTTGCAAACACAAACCAAAAGTTGACCAGAGATTTTGTGATCAAATCAAAAGGAAAAAAGATCAAAGATGTGGAGCATAAGGAAGCAAGCATCCATCATCAAGAACTCCTTATAGAACTCTAATGAGGGATGGATTAAAGATTTTTGATGAATGCGGTCAGGCTGAAGCATGGAGAAGGGACCAAGCAAAGGGTATGGAGGAATATGGAGAAGGAATGAGAGAAGCCTGAATGGGGTATAACTATGATTGCGTGAGAGAGTTTTATTCTTGATACATGGGCCGAATGAAGAGGAAGTTATGTTGGAGATGCTAGGGTTAAGAAGTTGAAGTTGCCGATTTTCGAACGAGAAGATACACATGGGTAAGTGCACCGGGTGGAGCGATATTTTGTGGTGAATGGTCTAAATGGGAAGAAGAATCTCACGGCGGCAGGGTTATGTTTGGAGGGAAAAGCCTTAATGGTTTTAGTTGAGAGAGGCTAGATACCTGATTCAATCGAGGAAGGACTTTAAGGATTGTCAGTTGGAACATCGCCAAGCCATTCTGAAAAGAGACCTCAACAAGTAATTCTATGCTTTGACTCAGGAGATGACTGTCGTGGAATACAAGGAGTGAATCGAGCTATTGTTGGGACAACTGGGGGGAGATTTATGAAATATGATTGGAGAGGAATTTGGTGAATGGCCAAAAGACCGATATACGGGCAACACTCCAACTATTGAAATCACGGGGATTGAAATAGACTATAGAGCTAACCTATATGCTGGAGGACAATAACCACATAGAGAAGGCCGACAGAAATAGCACCATGGAAGAATTCCACACAAGTGCCTCAGCGACCATGACAACGAAGACCTGAATGATGTCATTTCGGGGGAGACGCCGAAAAAGAAGAATATGGGAGTCCGTCCAGGGGTCAACTTCAAGCGTCTTATAGAGATAGAGATTCATAAGAGGCAAGTTAGGGGTTAAATTTTCTGTGTGATGAGAAGTTTGCCCCAGAACACCGTTATGGGGATCAAACATTAAAGGTTCTCATAGTGTGTGACAAGAAGATGGTGAATGAAGAAATAAAGACGATTATGGTGGAGGAGGAACACCCTCACTTTTTTTCATTTTAAGGAGTCTTTTTGGGAGGGGGTATTGTTATGAACCAGCTTGAGGGCAGTTTTGTCTTTTATTAGCTTAAAATAAAATTGGCCTTTTATTATTATTATTATTATGTATAGTAGGGCTTAATAAGTTAGGGTTAGGGTTAGGGTTATGAATGAGAATTGTTGTCTTGGAGTCTTAGGGATAGGATTTGGGGATACCCCTTGAACTGTCATAATTGGAAGTGATCGCCTATTTCTCAAATTTTAAGTGTTTAACATTTATATATTTGTGTTGTACTTTTTTGATTTGGTATTCGTGAAATAAGATATGTGTTTGCCCTAATTTAAGTGAAAAATTATGTTGATTTCTGTGTTGACTTGTATCAATATCCTGTGCCATTTCAAACCTATAATAAAACGATAGGTAAAGCCCATCTTTAATCCTTCATGATAAAACCCATAATTATCAGTCATCTTCTTTGCATGAATGCCAAAGAACCATAGAAAGAAAAGAAAAGAACCATTCAGCTGAGATATGATGTTGAACCGAACTAAGAAAGTTGATTTAACTCAATTCAACACTGAGGTTAAGCAATGAAAAGCAAAGAGATTTGACGATACCTTTGATACAATAGCAGTTCCAGAATAACCAAGCTTTGAAACACTACAGGTCCAATAGCTGTTATCATAGCCATCAATCAGATTCTTCGTGATCAAATCCACATCCTTCTCCTATTCATGTTAAAACGTAATTATTCAGCTATTAGACAAGTGAAATGACCTAAAAACAGGAAAAGACTTGTTGTAGAAGATCATTAAAGATTCCACATAGAAATTATCTCAGCTCCAGATGGGTTTTGTGGTTCAAAAAGGACAAACTTTAGTTTTCTTAATGAGGGAAAATATAATCTATAATCACTTGCTTGTAATTTAGTTTCTTGCAAGCACAAGACATCAAAATTTTCATGTTGGGCAAGTTGAAGCGCAGGGAAACTCTCCAGCTTGAGCAAAGCCCTCAAGCCATTAACATTCCAGGAAATGAGCTTAACAGACTTTGTATCCTCATCAAGAGAAGGAGGCCTCATGGTTCTAGGATTATAAGGAATCCACTCTTTCTGGGGCTTTTTGTGTGCAAGAATAGTCCATTGTTCATTAGAATCTACAGCTAAACTTATTTGAGTAGAAGCTTTCCGGGAACTTTGAACCCTCGAAGAAACTTGTTTTTGCAAGTGAGACTGCCTTGTTCCTGCAATCACAAAACAAAACTTCTCATCATGTAAAAAAATAATAAATCAACAGACAATTCATATATATATATATATATATATATATATATATATATATATATATATATATATATTACTCGCGTATATACATACCAATAACTTCTTTTGTATCAACAGACAAGTCATTGTACTCCGGAACACATTTTGAATCATCTTCAGCTATAGAACTCTCAAACATTTGCTTTCTTTTTTTGGTTTGCTTTTGTTTATTCTCCGGGACATCTAAAATAGCATGTTGATCAAGAGGAATAAGCTCAGGGAATAAATAATGTGCGCCCTTTTTAAGGATGCATTTTCAGAAGCTAAATGAAGCATCTCCATACCTTCTGATATTGCGGTTTTCCCTGAATGAAGCAGCGCATTGCACCATAATGCCTCCACCAGACGAAAAAAAACAATGTTTCATAATAATTACCCGATCCAAAACAATAAAAATATAGAAACTTGTTACCTTTAAACAATAAAAACTTCAGAGAAGATATCAACTCCTGCTTATTGCCTCTTGTTGATATACCTACACTCCTTGAATGTAGAGAACAGACAACAGTAACAACAATATTAAAACCCTTCACAACCATAAATTCAAATGTCTCTGGACAAAGCTAAAAGTAATTAAAATAATATTTTTCTCACCTTGTCATTGTCCTGAGTTCCTTCACAGTCATAGAATCAAGCTTACCCGGATTGCTTCTAATTTCCTCAATTTCAACTGATTCAATAGAATTTCCCTGAGGGATGAATCACACAAATTGTCAAGCAAGTGCTTCGATCAAAGAAGAACTAATCTGCATTTCCATTGTAAAGAAACGGAAACACCATCAAGCATTTCTAACCTTAATAATACTCTTCTCCGACTGTTTGCTGCAATCTTCAGAAATCTTAACTTTTCTGTCTTTCTCCCAGTCTGAAGCCGGCATTGGAAGGTTAGATGAATGCATTTCAGATCCCATGCCTTTCAATCTCAAGCCCAGCGGTATCCCAACTCTCAGCTCCTTAAAATACAACGCATTCCTCAATAACATAGAAATCGCTTTTTTATTCTCAATCTCTGCCCTTAGCCATCAAGATAAGAAATGTATGCATCAAGAACATGATCAACACCCCTCTGAGCTCAAAGAAGCTATTCTGTTGAAATGAAGTCGGCCATGACATTCGCTGGTGCAAATAAGCAGAACGTGAAAATAAATGTAACGTGTGGTGGAAAACTACAAGTCTGCAAGCAAGCAGAAAGAGGTAATGGGGATTTTTCATACCGAGTCCTACAGTGAGTTCTGATGCTATCTGGATGAAAAGCTAGAGAACGAAGAGAATAGCCCAAACAAAAGGTTTGCTGAGAAAACCCTAACTCAAAAAGATAAAATGAGATGAATCACTGACGTCCGTAAGGAGGACGAGCGCACTTGCATCCCCGTGGTTTTCCTGGCGGGGAGGAATTTGTGGTGGCTCGGACCAGATTTGAAGATGACTCGATTGGCGGCCAAATCTACTCTTCGAGCTCCCCTACTGTGGCAGAGTGGGGTCATGCTTTGGTTTTTTTATTTATGAATAAATAAATTCTGGATATTAACGAAATTTTAAAATGATTTCAATTTTATTTAGTGGGGGTAAAAGTCAAAATATGTGACTTTAATTAGTAATTTTAGAGAATTAAATTTCTCTAGTTACCAAAACTGCAATTTATTTTATATTTTGAATCTTTAATTATTGAATATTTAGGGACCGTATTATTCATGAGTTCATTCAACTCGATAAATATTATGTTTTCAGAAAAATAAATAAATAATATGATAGATGTGATGCTAAAGCTCAAGTTTCGCTCTATAGTTTCTCGAGATACCCGAGCTTAGAATAACTTAAAGAAAGGCTCTCTGCTACCTGGTAACAAGGGGGGAGAGAGAGTCTTTTTTTTAGAGAGATATCGAACCAATGGCCTAGAGATCGCGAGATCTTTTGTGAGAGCTTAAATGTCAATCCCCTGAGAAAAAATTTACGTACGTCAATAGTACGTATGAGCTGCGTATGTAATAGGTTACACAAGAGTTATACGGGGCTTAAAATGGGGTTACAATCGTATTATAACCTTCTTGTAACTCTCGTGTAACTCACCAGTAACCCGCGCACTTCTATTTCATTCATTTGTAAGTTACAGAGGTTACAATGTTACAAGGGGGTTACACGAGAGTTACAAGGAGGTTATAACATGCTTTGTAACCCCCGTGTAACCCTCGTGTAACCCTCGTGTAACCTATTACGTACGCAACTTCTATGTGCAGTTGACGTACGCAATTTTTTTCCCAATCCCCAGAGAGCCCCTCTAACCTCACTTTTATGCATAAGATTTTAAAAAATATAATATTATATTTTGTACAGTGTTGTGTGTGTCCCCAGTATTTTGGTAAACACAGTGTTATAAGTAAAAATTAACTCATATATCTCTAAGTAATGATGATTTTTCTAGTGGCTCGTTTGCCCCAGACTAGTTCAATTACTTTAATGGGTGAGCTCAACTCTACAACTTTGGCAGGTGGGCTCAACTCGACCACTTCCGCATGTGAGCTCAACTCAATAACTTCGATGAGTGAGCTCAGCTTGATTTACTGAGATGGGGTCTTCGGGATCCATAAGGCATGTTGACCATTATGTTGTGCCCCCGAAGAAACCTTATTTAAGTACACATTCGTATTTGGATATACATTTAAAAATGTTTTTTTTTTTCATTTTGCAATATAATGTTATGTATTTAGAAAAAAAAACAAATATCATCTTACATGAATAAGAGATTTGGATGATATAAATGTAAAAAGTAGAGTTTGGGTGTTAGATATATAAATACATAGGAATTGGCTGGTGTGTATGTAAATGCCCCTAAAATATAATAAGAAAATTCAATTACATTTTAGTTTACTCGTAAAATAAAAATAAAAATTCAGCTCATAACCAAACATCAAATATCAAAATTTTAAAATACTAAATACATTTTTGAAACCGAACCGAATCAACTAACTTTATGCGGTTTAGTTCAGTTTTTCGATTTTAACCAAGTAATCCACAACCCTAATAAAGACTGATGTGTTTAATATAAGATTATAATTTCATTTTCTATTGCCCAAAAGTGATTGATTATATCATCACAATTTAGATGGCCAAGAACTTTACTAATCTAAGATAAGCCTAGCAGAGGCCAACTCAAGATCACAAGCTACTTGGCATTGCTTAGAATGTCAAGGGACCTAAGCGATCGAAGCAAGGAGAACTAGCCTCAGGACTAAGCCCAAGTGACTAAGGCCAGCCGATTGAAGTGGGCTGATCGAGGCTAACTAATCGAAGCCAACTGACTAATATTGATTGATCGAGGTAAATCGATTGAGTCAGAATGTTTGAGCTTGAGCAACCAAGATTGGAGCCAAGCGCCCAAACGATTTTAAATAAGGTTGACTTCACATATGCCCCGATTGGTATAAGGGGCCGAGGGTATTAAAGTTTAGGGGATTCTCATGTCTTGTCGCGAACAATATAGGCCTAAATTGGTAATTTTAGGAGAACCAGCATTATAAATAAAGGGGATTAAATATGAAGGGGGAGCTCTTCTTTGGTGAACCCAACAAATTGAAGGTTGTCTTAATCATATATCTTTTGATCTAACATCATCTATTTTTCTCCCCGAATATATTCATTCCTTTATCTCTCTTTTCTCATGTTATATTTATTGGGTGTGATCCAAGGACAAATATAAGCTCAACACTCTGAAAAAATGTGATAAGTGTAGATTTGGGCTGTCAAAAAAATATTTATTTGTGAACAACTCGTGTTCAAATCATTCGTTAAGTAATTGAGTCGAATACAAATAAATTTTTTAAGCTTGAATTATAAACAAGCCAAACATAAATAAACATTTGTTTGACTGTGTTCAGCTCGTTTTAACTTAAAATAAGTAAATTTAATATATTTGTCTATGTTAATATATTTTATATATTTATATCTAATTTAAAATCATCACACCTTCTATCTTCACGTGATTCTACATCTTTTTATTATACATAAATGATACAGATTTGGATTCAACACCTTACATTTAATTTTCTAATTAAATTAAACAAGCTAATTTTAAGCCGAATACAAACAATAATATAAATCAAGTCAAACATGAACACACAGTTCACCGAGTAATTTTGAACACCAACTTAGCGGTGTAAGCGAGTCAAGCCGACCCGTAACCCAGCTCAAGCTCAGCTCGATAAGTGGCTCATGAACTAAGTTTGTCGAGCTAACAAGCAAAGCTCAAGCTAGCCCCGACTCTACTTGTTAACTCGTGACCCGACTCGTTTAAAAAAAAATTGATATAAAATATATTCTATATATATATAATTTCAATATTTCATCATTAAGGCATTAAAAGTGTTTAAAATATAATACTTGGTATAGTATCTTAGGCAATTTCTTATTATTTTTCTCGGAGTTGTTCATTATAATTGGTATCTTATTATAAATCCATCTTAAATAATTATATTTTTCTCTCATTTATAATAAAGAAGCTAGCTCCCGAGCCGACTCGAGCTCATAGGATTAAGCTCTAGCTTGAACTCTAACTCGATAAAATTAATCAATTTCAAGCTCAAATCGAAGGTGGTTCGAGCTCAACTCAAGTTGTTTACATCCCTAAACCAATAAATTTCAAACAAAATTAATTTCGAACAAGTGAAACTTAAACCAAGCCTAAGTTTGCCTAAGCTCATCTTGTTTACTGTCATAGCATGGATAATGCTATAAATAAGCATTGGAGGAGCAGAACGAGAAGAAAGACACTATGAGCTCACACGTAACATGGAATGCACCAGAGATGTCATAACATAATAAACATAAGAGCTCAAATAGCAAATGAT
The DNA here is from genome assembly GCA_022702705.1 of Papilionanthe hookeriana x Papilionanthe teres. Lineage (NCBI taxonomy): Eukaryota > Viridiplantae > Streptophyta > Magnoliopsida > Asparagales > Orchidaceae > Papilionanthe > Papilionanthe hookeriana x Papilionanthe teres. The sequence goes on along the minus strand of CM040421.1, from coordinate 11,190,367 downwards.
GGAAGGATTAGAGAGACACTTGCCTAAGGGATGGCCCATCCATACCAGAGAAGGGAACCTAATGCCGAAACACACTCAACAACTATGATTGCAAGTGATGACACTCACTACCCAAACAATGAGGATCATCACTTCTGGTCCATGATAGGCCATAGCACACCAATGTGCTACGGTTCATTGAACCAAAGAGCGCCAACTTTAGGTATATCTCCAAAGCTAAAGCACCATAACGCTTCAAAAAACCTATTCTATATTCCTATCAAGAAAAACCCGACCCATTCAGTCACGCTGCTTATTTTGTATAAACAATGTATTTATTGAGAGTAAAAGACACATTAAAATTTCAAATCTTCTTTATGAATCTAAAGAAGTCCACCCTCTCAAAGTTTAACAGTCTACCATTGGAAATGATTGCCTCCTTTATTGCATTAAGAAGATGTTCATAGTATAGTTTGCTACTCCACAAAAATCATACAATAAGCCATAGAACTTTTCTATCTAAATGACCGAGCACATCATTTGAAGAGTAAAATATCTCACGAGAGAAGGAAATAGTAGCTTAAAATGGGTCGATCACTCGGACGATGAAGACTTTTGTAAGCCTACAAAACCAATTTGTTTCCCTTACCTTACGCGTGCAAGATAAGGTTTATTTTATTCTAGAATTGAGTTCCCTATGAGAGTAAGCCCTCATAGTTGATTACATCTTTAGAGTAATGAACCCTGAAGATAACTCACGATTAATATAATGACTTATTATTCAGGTTTGAACGTTGGACTTTCATAATTGAAGCGTCTAAAGTGAAAGAATGATCAATAATTAAAAGAATTAAGCTTAAAAGGATGGGACTTACAATTCGATGAAAGTGTTTCATAAAAATGCCCATACAAAGATATTTAACCATCCAAGGAAGGAATACCTGAAGGATGGTGATTAATGAGTTTGAAAAAGTTGGTAATGATTTTTTATTGTTCTCGTAAGGTCAAAAATATCTTAGGAATGTTTTGTTTAACTGATTGAAGTTGTTGAGGCACCTAAATAGAAGGATGGGGTCAGGTGAGAAGGATTTTTAGATGGAAGTGAAGTCCTAGACTCTATAAAGAATCCTAACCGGTGGATTAACCTATACTTTGGAAATAATATCCCCGGTCAGGATTCTTATGGCTTTCCGTCATCCCTGGAATGTTGATAACCTTTAATTATAACTTACCTCATAATCAGAAAATCTCTTTGAGTTCCATGGTCATGGAATGTTGATGCTTTCTTAGTTTCAAGGCTGTTTAAAATGACTTCGTCAACAACCATGAGTTACTTCATACTACGACTCAGCTAGTCTCAGGGGTAGATTATTTTTGTATATGTCCTATTCCTTAACACTAACTAGGGTACCTGTTAAGCTAACCTAGATTACTATACTTAAACTAACTTAAGTTGAGTATATGATCCTTAGTTAATGTGTCTTAGTTGGCTAACTTTGGGTTTTCGTTCTTTATGTTTGTGTGTTTTAGATGTTTTTTGGAAGTTTAATATTTAGTTTGTGATTTGTTTCAATTATTAAGTTTGTCGTTCGACGTAAAAAATCAAGGTTTTTCTTAGTTCAAATTTTTAGTTTGTATTTAGATTAGACATTTGTGGGGAGAACTATATATTGAGAGGTTCTCCTTGTCCTTTTTATTTTATACATTTTTTGTTGTTTTTATTTTTATTTTTGAAATTACGCATGGAGTGAGGAACATGAAACTAAACATAGAGTGACATGACATAAAAAAAATAACATATGAAACAAGCATTTTGCCTGAATTTGACTTGGGCTGGGAATGAGATGAGGTCAGTTGGGGTTTCAGCTGAGGCCAACTCAAATTTGGGTTGGGGTATGTTGATATGAATCTTAGGTTAACATGGGTTGGCCTGGGTGGGATGAAAGTTAAAGTGAGTTGACCTGGCTTAGATTCGGGCTGGCCTGAGTTGGTCCTGGGTTGAGTCTGTGTTGGCCTGGATAAGACCTGGTTGACCATGACTGAACTTAGTTTGGGCTTAGATTGGACTTGGGTTGGACCTGGGTTGATCTGAGTGAACTTGTGTTGGACTTGGGTTGACTTGGGTTGACGTGTGATGGACCAGTGTCGGACCTGGGTAGAACCTAGGTTGGCCTCGGTTGAACATGAATGGAATCTGAGTTGGACATGGGTTGACCTAATTTGAACTTAGGTTAGACTTAGGTTGGACATGGGTTGAACCTGAGTTGACTTGGGCTGGACCTGGATTGGGCCTGAGTTGACTTGGGTCAGTCGTAGGTTGGACCTAGTCAAGTCAGGGGTTCTTGTTAGGTCAGACTAGATTAAAGTTAGAGTTAGGCTAGACTTAGGTTGAAGTTACGTCGGGTTAGGGTCAACGTGAGCCACACCCAAACCCAAGAGTAATCCAAGGTTAATTAATTGGGTTTATTATATTTAAATTAACTTAGCAAACACACTATAACAAGGAGGATGAGAAGGTGATTCCCTGAAGGAAGTTGAGGCAGAGGTAGTCAAACTCTTCTTCTTGTAGGGATTAACTATTCTTTCAATACACTCCCCTAAATTTTGAGTCATCCAAATTTTCATTTCTTCTAATTCATAATAATTCACATAATTACAATTTTACCCTTTAGTCGAAAATATGTGAATGATTGTTACCCTATCTACCCTTTATGTTTCAATTTTTTTTAGAAACTTGTTATCATACTTTTAAAGCCCTTTCCCTCTGGTTGATCCTAAAAATTGAGGTTAGAATATAAATTTCCAAATTATAGTTTTTCCCCTAGGGGTCTTCGACCCATAACTCTTGTATTTTAGCGTAACGGGTCAAACCTCACTGAACTCTTACTCATGGGTCCATTAACACATCGAAGGTGAAAATTAACATTTATGATAATTGTTTATTTTTGTAATTATTTAAATCCTAAAATGTGAATTTTCAATGACGGTTAATAATAAAACTCATTTATTTTTTTATTAAAAAAGTGTTTTACATGAAGAGGCCTCTTCACACATTCCAAGAGTCCCTGACACCCCTCTCCCACACCTGTTAACCTCATTTTTGATGAGGTCTTCTCTTCTCTCTTTAGTACTTAGGATATAGCCTTTGGCTTTTCCTTTGACTATCCTAGAGGACTAGAATTGGGACCCACCACTTAGAACTTCAAACCACTTCTTAACTCCCTGCAAACTCCACAAACTTGATTGTGGACCCCTAATCACCTAGAGGGTTGAAATCAAATGTGGAAGTTTAAAGGATGAGTTCCTATAGGACTCTTTGGCCTAGGACCGCCTACAGGTGGCACTGGTCCAGTGAAGGGTTGACTTACACACACACTACACCTATACACTACACTTTCACACACCTCTTAAAACCACACCCATACCCAATTTGACCTCCCGACTCATGAAGGTGATTCACATGGATGGTCCTTAACCCCTAAGCCCTTGGCTAAGAGGGTTAGGAACAACATAGTGGGTGCCTCAAATGAGTCCCTTCATGGCTCATGTGGGCTTGATGTGGCTTCATGACTCAACCAAAATGATTTCATTTCACTTACATTTACCCAATCTTCAATTTTACAAATTTTCAATTTTTGACCCCCGGGACCCTACACCCGCCTAACCTACCCAAAACCCTTGAAATTACCCAAATCTTCCAAAATTTCCAAATCACCCAATATTCTCCAAAACGATTCCTAAACATTTCCTCACCAATCAAATTGATCATCCATAGCCAAAAATACCAAAAATTCCAAAAATACCTCCCAATACCCTCCAAATACCCAAAATACCTCTCTTGGCCAAAAAATCCAAAAATTCAGAAAATTCCCATAAAATTCCAGAAAATCCCAAATATTCCCAATTTCATTTTGTTCAACTACATCATGGGCCAATTTTGTCAATTTACCCCACTTTTATTAAAACCCCCAATTTGACCCATTTTAACCCAAAGTGAACCCAATGTCAAACCAAACCTACCCAATTGACCTAAATTCTGGTCCAATTCAATTCTAAATTTCAATTCAACATCCCCAACACCAATCTAGACCAAATCCAAGTCCAATTGGATTGACATTTGGATCCAATTTCACTTTTGGCCTTAAAGCCCAATTTGGACCCATAACCCAAAACTTAGCCCAAACTCACCCAATTCAACTCCAATTAACCCCAAATCTTTTCTAAACCTTCCTTAACATCCCCATAAACAAAACACTAACATGATTTGCCCAAAATTTAGACCCAAACCCCACTCAAAATTCAACCCAAAATCAAAAGGCCCAATTTTGACCTAAACCTAAACCTAGCCCAAATAGACCCAAACCCCAAAATCAAAACCCAACCAAAGCCAAAACCTCTTTGAAACACTCCCATAAACATTTCCCAACATTTATTTTACATCAATTTCAACCCTAGCCCAACATTGGCCCAAGTTAGCCCAATTTGACCTATATTGGCCCATGTACCAAATGAACTCAAATCCAACCCAATTCAAGCCCAAACCACCTCAAATTTATTTCAAATCATTCATGACACATCCCTAAACCAAACTCAACAATTATTTGGCCCAACCTCTTTACAAAACTCCCATCCATAAATTCATTTTTTAAACTAAAAGGCCCATTCCTTAAATCATTTTAAAAGCCCATCTTTTACCACATCCAAAGGCCCAAAATTGGTCCCAAAGCCCATATGACATTTCCCCTCATCATACTTTCAATTAAACTCAATACCTAAGTCCTAAATTCATCATCAAATCATCCCAAATCAAGCCTTATCCAAGTTCCCATTAAATTATCAAAAGAATCCCAAAACCCATTTTCATGAAATCGACTAAACCTTTCCCCAAGCCAAAGGTGAGCCATGAAGCCATGCATGAGCCACATGTGAGCCATGAGGGCCTTGGACACTCCACCATGCCATATTGGGTAAGAAGAGGGGGGCTTTCCTTAATCCCTAAAGCTCATTTGCCTTAATCATGATTCACCTAAACTTAAATTTAATCCAAATATATTTGGATGGAGACCTCTCCATGCCAAACCAACTGATCCCTTTGATCCCCCACAGCACCCAAAGCCACCTCGAAGGGTGCACCAAGCCCAAATGGGTGAATTGACCCATTTAGACTCAAAACTAGCCATGCCCCATTCTACTTTGGATCAAAGCCTTTACACATGGCAATTGCCACTGCTTCGCACCAAGCCCCGCACCCGACCCAACCGACCTCGAGGGTGACCCATGCTCGGCCGGCCAGCCACCACGGCCGCCGGAAACCACCGAGCCGAGAGCTCACATGTGAGCCCAAACTTGGAATTCTCACCGCCGAGCTGCCTCATGCCCAATGGCCACCATGGCTGTTCTTCACATGCCAAGAGCAGCTGATCCCAGCCCTCAACTCTCCCTGGGAGGCCCTCCAGCCTCTCCTATTTAAACCCCTCACCCTCTCGGCCAAAGGAGGTGTTGAACTCTGCCAAAATCACTCCTCACTCCCCTCCAGACTTAGAGTAATTGATCCCCACTGTTCTCCTGCTCTAATCCCCATTGATTGAGCTCAATTTTGGAGCTCAATTCTCGAGCCGAACAGGACACTCCCGAATCCTTCACCAAAATCAAATTAAACTCGCCTACACCTTCACCAGACCAAGAGAAGAAGTTTTCCAGTGAAAGCCCCCTCTCCAGGCCACCCAGTTGTTCCAGACTCCAAAGGTTGTGATCGACTCTGGTGGAAATGATACCTAGACAACTCACCAAGCCAAGGGACTTCATCTGGAGCTTGCTTGGACCCAATCGAAGGTGACACAACTCTCAGATCGAAGCTTCACTTCTCTGAGCAAAGGTATGAACTCCCTCTTCTGCCCGAGCTTCAGTCAATTCTCCATTTTGATTGGCTTGATTTCATAGTATGTTCACCGTATGGATGTGTTCGTCTCTTCAAGACGAATCCATAGAGCATAAGAACACGAAAATCCGTTGAGAATCGAGTGAGTTCTTAGGGTTAGAGTGTGGACGGTCACGGGATCGCACCGGCCGTAGACGATGACCGAGAACCGTCGGATCGCGCGTGTATCGGATGGACGGCTTGGATTGCGTCGGACCGGCAGATGGTACGTGAACCGCGGGGCCCCGGACAGCCGAGTCAGATGGCGGCGCCGAACCAGGGAGCGACGCGTGTCGATTCAGAGCCGCCGAGGTTGAGTCAGCGCCGATGTGGATAAGTAGAAAATTAGGTATTTTCTCGATTTATTTAAATACCGTAACTTCAAAAATTCATATCTTTGTGTAGAAAAATCACAAAATAAAATAAAAATACCCTCTTGCTCGAGTGAACGGAGGAGAATAATGTGGAAAAGAAATTAATTAATTTTGTCCAAGTACTTTATTTTTAATTAATTATTTACTCCCTGCATTGTTTTAATTCTCCATGCATTCATACAATTCACCATGGCATGAGACCATAGGGCTTTTGAAGCCTCCGAACTTGGGAACATTCCCTGAATTTTCCAAGGTCGAGGCCATCTCCGTGAAAAGTTATTGATTTTTCAAATGCATGTTGCTGCTTTGAGTATTTTAATTCAAAAAATTAGCATGTTGTGAAATAAATTCTAAGAAAATTTGGTGATGTTCCTTATGACTAGAGAACCCTAGGAAAAATAGGACTTGAGTTAATTCACTCAGATTAACCCTAATTGGCCTAAATACCCAAAATTAAAATTTAATTAATTAGAGTTAACCATAGATCAAATTGACTTGAAATCAATTCTCCACTGACCTTTAGGATCAGAGGAATCCACCATAAAAGTTTGAAGTCAATTGGGTTTGGTTAACCCTATCAAATGGGTTGATTAAGCCATTTAACCAATTTAAACTTTGAAAATTTCATAACTTTCAAAATACTTTTCAAAAATTCACCAAATTGGTTTTGAAGCCTCTCTGATATCAGGGGAATTCAAGAAAATTAAAATTGCAATTTTCTAAAAAAGTTGATTTTTTATCATTATTTTAATATTTTAATAATTAAAAAAGAATAAAAATTACAAAAATAATAAAATTCACCAAAATGTCACATTTTGAATTCTAACCACTTAGGAACAAACCCCATATTTTTCTTATGTCTCTAGGTTGAGATATTAAATTTTAAAGCCTTGGGGTAATTTTTAAAATTAAAAAATACATTTTCTAGCATTTCCACTAAAATAATTCCAATAAATTAAGGAAAAATCAAAAAATTGTAAAATTTGGTTCTCTGGAATCCTTGATATCAGAGAGAATTTTAAAAATTATAAAATTCATTTTTCAACTTATATTTTATTTTTAAATTAATTAATACTCCAGAACTTAAAATAATTTTAATAAATAAAAATATAATTCAAAAAATCACAAAAATTGGTCCAAGTGGTCCTCAGTTCACAACGAATGTCCCATAATTTTCTTAAGGACAGAAAATTTGCCTTGGTCATATTATTAAATTTTCCTTGGAAATCCTTATTTTCCACCAAAAATAATTACATAAATAAATTAAATACAGAAAAATCACATTTTCTCCTCTAATGTATTTATTGACATATGAGTGAAGTCACATAAAAATTTCAAATTCATTTGAGCTCAATTTATTGAGTTATAAAATTATTAAGCTTGAAGGGCAAAAATGCTAATTAAAATTTTAACCTTTAATTAAAACTTTAGGCTTAATAAAATTAAAGAGTAAAATATTTGATTCTAATCTGATTTGGATGATTGAAATTTAAATAATTAAAGGGTAGAAACCTATTAAATAATTCAACAATAATTGAAATGAACTTTAGTTAAAATAATTAATTAAATTTGGAAGAATAGTAAAATTGGAGTTATTAAAATAGGGATGTTATTAGGAAGAAATTTGTTCTTTAATTTAAGAATCCCTAAATTAATCATCCCAATAATATTTAATCCCTAATTAAAATGATAATCCAAGTTTAAGGTTTAAAATGCTAAAAGACTTAATCATTAAATTAAGTTAAGGTTAAAATATTTAAAGCAAATCCCTTTAAAATAAAATATTAAATTAAATTAAATTAAATTAAATTAAAATTAAATTAAATTAAAATTAAATTAAATCATATTAAATTAAATTAAATTAAATTAAATTAAATTAAATTAAATTAAATTAAATTAAAACAAATTAAATTAAATTAAATTAAAGCAAATTAAATTAAATTAAAATTAAATTAAATTAAAATTAAATTAAATCATATTAAATTAAATTAAATTAAATTAAATTAAATTAAATTAAATTAAATTAAATTAAATTAAATTAAATTAAATTAAAACTAAATCAAATTAAATTAAATCAAATTGAATTAAATTAAGCTAAAAACATATCATATTAAATTAACTTAAATTAAATTAAGTTAAACTAAACCACATTAAATTAAATTAAGTTAAATTAAATTAAATTGAATTAAATATAATATCACCTAAGACATGAAGAATTCAAAATAAATCTAAAATAACTTGAACACTATTCCAAACTTAAATCATTAATTTGAACTTAAATTTGAATCACGAATCATTAAATATCATTTTGCCCTTAAGAGCTTTTACTATTATAACTCCTAAATGGAGTATCAAGTGAAATGTCACTTCACTCATAAGGATATTCAAACATCATAATTCACTGAGCAAGAAATAAAACTTAACTTAAACACCCTGGATGATTAATTCACTTGCACAATAGAATTCATTTGGACTTAGGACAATTCCCGAAATATTGAAAAGATGTTTAAGATTCGTCTTAAACACTTCCTCAATATGATGGAATGTCCTTAAGAACAAATCGAGCTTAGTTGTTCTTTGGTGAAGAAAATCATCCTTAAAACCAAAATTGAAGACCTAGACGTCATAGGAATGACTAGCTATAGGATTAAGATTTTGGTAGAAAATCATAACCCTTCCCTTAGCTTTACCTAGGAAATTGCTATAAATGCTTAAATGCTCTAAATTGTATTTTAAGTGCAGCTTGGGATGACGGGAAGACCCTCTTGGTACGCTTTTATTTTATTGCAATTTATCTTACTGCAATTCATTTATTCGTGTTGCACTTTACCTTTCTTGCATGATAAACAACAGTTGCATGAAAACCTACACCTTTAGGACAGAAACCAAAACTGAAACCCATAACTAAATTAAAAGACACTACAAGATAAAATTCACCGCCACAACATTCAAAATATAAAACAACTCAAAATTTAATCACAAACCGAACAACAAAACTACAACTACAACTAAATTAAAACGTCTCATCGAATGATCGGGAATACCTCGGATGATGTAACCCACGTGTTGCTAACGGGATTTCCCACGGTCTAAATGAAAGTGCGGAACTCATTTAGTCGAGTTTAGCAAATTCATCTGGACTAAGTGAATTCGATGAAAATAACGGTGCCGGGATGACGGAACCGTGAGATCTTAATCGGTTATGTTTAATCAACTTTAAGACCTGTTTTAATTAAAACATTAAAGACACATAGAAATTAAGACTTTCTCTAAAACCAAAACACTTCTCTCATCTCCTGATTTATGAACTTCTAAAACTAAACCTCTGCAACAACAAGGAGCTCGGAGCATGGTGGGCAGCTCGCCATCGTCATCAAGAAAACACGAATCTGTTTCAAAGAAAACTTTTCTTTAGTTTAAACAATCAACTCATAGGACTTCGAGGTAGTTTGCCTAGTGCAACATAAATCCTCAACTCTTCGTTAGGCATTTGCATGATCATGTCATGTAAATTAAGCCCTAACCGGTCTTAGGACTCCGAGGTAGTCGTTCGGTACGACATAAACCCTCACATTTTCGAGGCTATTTGTAGGATTTTATCATACAAATATAAGTCCTAATTAATTAAAATTGGCAAGATCAAAACATTAAATAAACATTAGGACTTTCCTAAATTCAAGCCAAACAATAGGATAGTCGGGAAATTACCGAAGTTCGCTTCGAATCTGTAATTTCTCCTACCTTTCTTCCTTTGAGTCCCCAAAATAAAATGTTCCAAATTTGATCCATTCCCTATTGAAATTCCAAAACTCAATCCATTGAAAACTTAAACCTTGAAATTCTTGAGAGCAGAACTACTGATTATTATCGAGAGTTTTCTTAGGTGATTCCCGTCACTTAAGATATAATTAACTATAGGGGCTTGCCCTTATAATGAACTTTAAGAACCCGGTAATATAAACCTCGCTTAATTCATTTATATTAAGCGATGAAAATTTGTCGGCTTATAAAATTGGTTCGCAGACCAAACAGATGTCACAAATCTTCTAGTTTATTTAATCGAGCGCCATCATCAAGCCATGTGTCTATTCTTCGGGATAGATACATGGTTTTTGATACGGTGCTCGTTTATATAAACTATTCGGGATGTGAGATCAGTTTGATTTCATATCTTAAAATTTTCAAATTTAAAATTATTTTCAAAATCAAATACTACTTTTCAAATTATTTATTTAAATTAAATTAAAAATTCGCCGACAATTTCTGTAGGCGACCTCTTTTCAAAAATACAACACTCAACTTAAAAATAAGCCGTACAACACCATCTGACTTGAAGTCAGTAGCAAGCTTCCTAAATTTCTCCATGAAAGATTAGTGCGAAGAAGCTATCCTATGTTTTACCTTGTAATCAAGGCAATATTGGAGTCCATTGCAAAAAATTGCTTAGAGGGTGGTTATGTGTGTTACGCTCGATGAAAGCTCCTTGTAGAAATCATTATGAGTCATCATCATCACCATTCACTCAAGTAATAGCTAATTATCATCTTCTAGGTCCTCATAACTGTTGACCTCACTTTTGTTGAGGTCTAGTCTTTCTTTAGAATAGCCTAGGATCTAACCATATGACTTTCCTGGTGACTATCTTAGAAGACTAGCAATGAAACCCTGATTCTATAGAAATTTAAAACACTTCTTTGTTTCACTAAGAGTTTTCAAATGCTTAAATCATAAACTCTAAGTACTTAGGAGGATGAGACCAAGCATTAGGAAACTCAATAGGAGTTCCCTATAGGATGGTCAAGCCTTAGGACTTAGCCTGGGAGGTCTGGTCCGGGTGAGGCTCACACACACACATCACACCCACTTTACACTTACACTCACTACCTCAAACCCTAAACCAAACATACCAAACTTCCTCACACTCGATCCCCTACTCTTTTGGAAACTCATGTGAGTGGTTTTCCCCAAACTCTTAGTCAAGCTAGAGTTTGGCTAGTACCAGCACATGAATGACCAAATGGAGAATTCTCCTAGTCCATGGCTCAAATGGGTTATCATTCTCGTTCAACCCCAATTTTGCCAAAAAAATCCAAAATTTTGACCACTTACCCCTAAACTTCCCCCAAATTACCAAATTGTCCTTAAAACCTAATTTTAACCAAAAATCCCAAAATTACCCAAATTCCAAAATTCTCTCCAAAAATTATCCTAAAACAATCCTCACCACTAAAAATACACAAAAAACCACAAATTTACCAAAATTCCCAAAATATCCTCAAAATACCCAAAATTACCAAAATGTCTCTCCAAATCTAAAGTTTCAAAAAATTTCCAAAAATTCCAAAAGCATCCCAAATGTCTCCAATACCAATTTAAACCACTTTAATTGACCCAATTTGACCAAATTGCCCATTTTGGCTAAAAGCCCAAGTTGCCTCTTAAGGCCCAAGATGCCCACATCACCCCAAATGTCCACCAAATTGACTTCAACCCTCCCAAATTTCAATTCTAAACTTAAATTCACAATGCTCAATCTCATCCCAAACCAAATCCCAGCCCAATTTGACCCAATTTCAAGCTCAATTTCAACTTAAACAAAAAGCCCCAATTTTGACCAAGAGCCTAAATTCCCTAAATTGAACCCCTTAGCCAAATTAAAATCCCCAAATTTGAACTAAGAACTTTCATGACATTCCCATAATTCAAATTGACTAGCCAATTAATCCTAATTTGAGCCCAAACCTCACCTAAGTCCATATGACCAAATTTCATCAAATTGAATGCTCCAATTCTAAAATTGCCACCCAATTAATGTTTGGAAGCCTTTATGACATTCCCTTACACTATTTTGACCAATCAATTGAGACATAACCCCACTCTAGCCTAACCCAAACCTAAGCTAACCCAAATGTCGTAAAATTGACCAAGGGACCAAATCAAGCCAAATTGATCCCCCAAACTAATTCAAAACCCCTCAAATCCTTTTCTAAACCCTTCATAACAATCATTTACTTCATTTTGCTCAATCAATTGGGCCAACCCTAGCTCAAATCCAAGTTAGCCCAACCTAGCCCAAATTATACCTATGGCCAAATGTGACTTAACTTAGCCCAATGTGACCAAACCAAACGTCCCATAGCCACCAAACTGACCCTAGGGACTGAGCTAAACCCACCTAGCCCAACCTAGCGGAGTCATGGACCGGGGGTCACTTATTTAGGGGATTTCTTCCCATTTTAAGCTAAGTTAAGAGGATCTTTGCCAAATGCTTTCCCCAAATCAATTTGATGCCTTGATGGACTCCTCACTGGCTCACCTGACCTCTGGCCACCCTCCGCTAGCTTAGTCAGCCGGCCTAGTCATCGGAGCACCTTAAAACTGAGAGCCACCTCCCATGGACAAAACCTAATTTCACCCACATAGCCTATCCAGCTCTGATTGGCTATTACAGCTGTTCAACACTCCACCTAAGCAATTGATTCCACCCATTGTTAAGCTCTGAGCACATTTCTAGCCATGGCTATTTAAACCTCTCCCCTTCACGACCAAAGAAGAAGATGAACATTTAACTAAGGGAAAGTCTACCAAATTGTTTCTAGAGCTTCCTCTAGCCCTCTTAAGCTGAAGACAACCAACTTAGAACTCTAGCCCCCACTGTCTGAGCTCAATTTTTGAGCTCAAAATCAAGTTGAAACCAGAACACACTCGGCCACACCTCTACACTGCACCAAATTTCAATTAAATGCACCCACATCGTCCCCACATTGAACGAAGAAGATCTCCTATAAAAGCCCCATCATAGAGAGCCTCTAGCATAGACTTTAATTAACACCTGAAGTCGAGCCTAGTCGAACTTGGTTATAGACATTTCACCACAGTAAGGAACTTCATCTACAAGCTCGTTGGACCTCCCTGAAGCTTCTACAACCATCTGATTGAGGCCTTCCCTCTCAAACAAAGGTATTAAACTCTTTCACTCTTCTGAGCTTATTTTGAATCTCCATGCACATTGAGTTGATTTCAAGCTAGGTTAGCCATATAGATAGGTTTTTCTAGGTCAGATGAGTCTATAGGAACATACCTGAAGTGATTTGGTTGAGTAACGAGAGAGATATTGAGTCTAGACTATGGATGTTCTACGGGAAGAACCAACCGAAGATGATGACCATGAGTCGTTGGATGGAGTGTGTATCCAACGGACAGCCAGGATCGAGCCAGACAAACTTGTTATGCATAAAGCGCAACCGCGTGGCAGCTGACTCGGAAGGCAGCATCGAATGGGAGACAACACGTAGTGCTTCGATGCGCCGTAGAATGAGGTGGTGCCGCTCCAGATAAGTAGGAAAATATGATTTAATTTAATTATTTAAATCAGTCCAACTTCAAAAAACCATAACTTGGTGTAGAAAAAACATAAAAATAAAATACAAATACCATATTTCTCAGTGAATAGAGGAGAACAATATGACAATGGTTTCAAGCTTATTTGATGCATGCTTGGTTTTTAATTAATTAAGTACATTATTTGGTATTTTAATTCTCTATTTGCATACATATTTCACCATGGCATGAAACTTAGGACTTTTCTTGTCTCTGTTATGAGGGATATTCTCTGATTTTTCCAAGGTCATAGGAGATCTCTATGAAGAGATCCCTATTATTCAAGTTTATTGTGTTTGTTTTGATTTAGAAATTATAAAAATTACAATATTCATCAGAAAAATATAAGATTATTTTGGTTGGTTACATGTGATTAGGGGAACATAAGAAAAATACAAATTTGGTTTAACTCATTAATTCTCACCTTAATTTAAATCAACTCACTAAACCTAAAGAAATTAAATTTGATTAAATATAATAGGAAATGACTTGATTTTTGTTCCCCACTATGGCCTAGGGTCAGAGGAACTCTGATAAAAAATTTGAGATCATTTGGAGTTAATTTCATCACATAACTTGATTTTCTAAGTTAAACATCATTTTTGGTATTAGAATGATCATAATAAAAAAAAATATAAGTTGAAATATTATGAAATTGGATTTAGGAGTTCCTTGTGACCAGGAGAATTTTATAAAAATAGAATGGTAATTAAAATAAATACTTTACTTTTAAGCCTATTTAATATTTTTAAATTAATTAAAAAGTATTAAAATTCATTAAAAATAATAAAAAACACTAAAATTTTAAAATCCACCAAAATGTCATGTTTGGTCTCTTGATCATTTGGGAACCATTAAAATAAATTTCATATTTTTTTAAATAAAAATATTAATTTTTAAAGGCCAAAAATGGATTTTCTCTGATTTCTTACTAAAATAATTTTAATAATTAAAATAAAATAAAAAATCATGAAAATTGGTCCTAGTGATCCACTGGTCTAAGTGAACCTCTAGTAATTTTCTTTCAAAAAATATTGTGTTTTGATTTAGTTATAAAATTATCTTTGAAAGTCCATATTTTTGCATTAAAAATAATTATATAAATTAAATTAAAATTGAAAAAATCACATTTTCTCATTTGATGTTTTAATTGACCCATAAGTAGGGCACTATAAAATTTTCAAAGTCATTTGAGTTATATTTAACAAATTTATGAAGTGTTAGGTCCTTAGGGGCAAATTTATAATTTTGAAGATTTGGCCTTTAATCAATATTTAGATTTAATTAAAGTGAGAAATGGGTAATGAATGATCATAATTAGAATATTTGGATGATTGAAATATAAGGGACAAGTGGTAGAAACCAATTTCACCTTTGCCAAAAAAAAAGATAAATTAACAGTTTCCTTAATCATTCTAATTGGGAAGATAATCAAAATTAAATGATCCTTAAAGTTAGGGGATGACTTTAGAAGCCAAAAATCCACTAATTTAATACCCTTGAGTGCTGTTCAAATGATAATTTGATACTTTGATATGAATCACACTCATATGTTATTTTTTCTCAAAATTACAAATATACCCATTAAGTCTTAAGGGCTTGGTAATGAGTTAGGCTTAGTTAAAATTGACTAATATGAATTAAAAAGAGGATGAGATTAATTATGAACATATTTGAACCACTACAAACCCAACTTTAAATTGAAGTCAGCTAAGCTCCTTAATAAGGTCAGTATGCCTCTAAGGGTCTTTACTCACATAATTGATAAATAAAATATCAAGTGTTAATTACCCCGCTTTTTGGGATAATCAAAACATCAATGTTCATCGAGTGCAAGGGTATGATAATGATGATTTATTAAGCAACATAATAATTTTGAAAGAATTCGAGACTTTTCAAGAGACTGTGAGAGGTCCGGGGGGTCCGGGGCCCGACCCCTAGACCCTTCTCACACTCTTTTGGATATCTTGAAGAATAATTAAACTTATTATGCCTTTCTTGAGAAATCATATATGCATCTAAAATATGACCTACCAAGTTATAATATAGGACTTAGTAGGCCCATGAAGAACCTCTCTATAGGCTTTACTTTCCTACAAATTATAAATGTCTACTGCAAAAGATACTAAAGTTTCAAGTGGAGGAATGAGAAGACTCGACATGTGCGCTTTTACAGTTTACAGTTCCTTCTTTTCCTACACTTTCTTTGTTGTATTTTTCTTGCTTATAAGCTTACATATTAAATAACCAAGTCACCCAGCATGCCAAAGCCAAAACTTATAGGATAGCCGTGAAACCAAAACCAAAATTAAAATTAAAACAAACAAAGATAAAATTCACCTCTACAACAGTCAAAATATAAAATAACTAAAAATTTAATCACAAACAAAACAAAAATCACAATTGTAACTCAAGTAAAATATCTATATCATATGATCGGGAGGAGGCAACCTGCGGCTGCTAATGAGTTTTCCCATGGTCTAAATGAGAGTACAGAACTCATTAAATTGAGTTTAGTAAATTCATTTGGACTAAGTGAATATGAAGAAGTTAGTGGTGCCGGAATGAGGGAACTGTGGGATCCTTACCGGTGTCGCTATAATCAACTTAAATATTCTCCGATTAAGACATTAAGAGATCTCAATTTAAACATTTCCAAAACATGCTCATTCTCTCGATCTCTTCAATTTGACACTTCTAAAACTAAACCTACTACGAGGAGCTTGGAGCATGCATAGTGGGCAGCACGACCATCTTCAACAGCAAAAATCCTTAGAATAAACAACAAGCAATAGGACTTCGAGGCAGCCTGCCTAGTGCAACATAAATCCTAACTTTATGTATTTAGGCCTATGCACTCCGTGCAATGTAAGCCTTAAGTCATCTTAGGTTCTGAGGTTGTCATCGAGTATGACATAAATCCTCCTATCTTCCAGGTTATTCACATGATCAGTATCAAGTGAATGTAAGCCTTAAATAATAAAATTGACAAGATGAAGCACTAAATAACTATTTCAAATTAATGTCAAACCATGAGATAGTTTGGAAAGTCACCAAGATTCTTCTTGGATTTATGCTTTCCTCTAGCTTTCATTCCTTTGATCTCCTACAATAACTGTTCTAAAACTTGAGCCACTCACTTATTGGATTTCCTATTACAACATTTTCTTGAAGATCCTACCTTTTAGAGGTCATGAATACAATATTTTATAATCTCAATCAAAAGTTTTCTTAGGTGACTTCGATTATCTAAGATGTAATTAACTATAGGGGCTTGCCCTTGTAAGAAACTTAAAGACCCCATATTAATATAAATCATATATAATTCATTTATATTAGATAGAGGAAGTTGTCGGTCAACATAAATGGTTTGCAGACTAAATGGATGTCATAAGTCTTTAGTTTATTTGATTAAGTCTCGCTACTAAGCAATGTATTCATTCTTCGGGATAGATACATCGATTGTAGTGAAGTGCTAGATTATTTAAACTATTGCATATATGAGATCAGTTTGATTTCATAATTTTTAACTAAAAATGACATTTTTCTAAAAAATATATATATATTTACATAAATTCAATCAAGAACAAAATTTTTAACGGTCAATGATGTGACTCTTTTATATCCAAGAATTTATTAACCTAAATTTATATATTTATAATGATTTTGTAAATTTACAATTTCAAACGTAAGTATATGTATCACTCAAGTAATATATGGCTCTAGTGGAGTCCCGTTTATCGATCCCACAGAGAAGCGAGGTAAGAGGTCCTTAGTCAAATTTTATTCTACTACTATTAGACTTTAGTTTTGAAGGTCGATATAAGATATTTTTTTAACAACTACTCTTAAATGCAGATGATTATATGTAAAGATAATAACTATTTCTAAATGCAAATATTACTTCTAAAGATAACCTTTCTGGATGAGTTAATTAGGTGAATTTTGAGATAATAAATTCTACCATTCTTATGTAGTGAATTGGATAATAAAAAAAATGAGATGCATTAAATATTGTATGTGTCAAATAGGAGCAATCCTGTTTTTTACCATCTTTCAAGTGCATAAAGAACATTGGTTAATCCTAGGTTTAGTCCCTAAATCTGTGGTTAGGCTTGGAGGATATTGGCTCTCACTTCAGAGCTCACACTTCATTTCGCCTGAAAGCTAACTCTCGCTTTAGTTTCCAAACACTATGATCGAATTAGAGAATTTAGTATGTCACCCTAAAATCTTAAATTCTACGCCCATCAAAGTATATTTCTCTATTTATTTGCACTCAACCCACATGAACTTCACCATCCATGGAATTTGAATGTGGTTCCACTTTCTTGAGAATTACACCGTCTTCTCAGATCATAACGCAATTACAATAAATTTTAACACTACAACGAGCTCTTATTGTAATGTAAATGAAGGACAAGTAAAAACCATCACATTTATAATTATCACTTCTAGCATGCATCCCAATATTCTAAACACGAATCTCAGTCATTACAAAAGAAAAGTAGAAGAAAAATAACGACTTAATCTTCTCATACCACTATTTCTAAATAAGAAGAAAGAGTAAGAGACAGATATCACAAAGAACGAAGAAAA
Source organism: Papilionanthe hookeriana x Papilionanthe teres (assembly GCA_022702705.1). NCBI lineage: Eukaryota > Viridiplantae > Streptophyta > Magnoliopsida > Asparagales > Orchidaceae > Papilionanthe > Papilionanthe hookeriana x Papilionanthe teres. The sequence goes on along the minus strand of CM040421.1, from coordinate 11,172,118 downwards.
CATAATGAAAACTTCATTTCAAAGCAAATTCACAAAATAAGTGTTTATAAAATCATAAAATAATAAAGAACACAATAATTAATTTTTCCCCCTTGAAAGAAAGAAGAATATCTCTCCCACAAAGTCTCCCGCTGATCCATGCAATGCTAGTACCAACCCTTACAAATTCTCTCAAAATCCCCTCATCAATCTCTTCAAAAAAGTAGAAATCTACATTTCTACTCTTATTCTAAGATCTCTAAACATTCCCCACTTTTTTCCTAACATCTACCACCATTTTTTGGCTTCAAATTAGCTTTAAAATAGTGTAGGGACGAATTTCCAAAGAGGTGCTTGAAGAAACCTTCCAAAAAGCGTCCAGATTCGATGTATATGGCTCATAACCGCTTCTGGCGTTGTCCGGCGCTGTTTGGGCGTCGTTCGATGCTATTTTTCATGAAATTTTCATTGTTCTTTGTCTTCTGGCGTGGTCCAGCGCTGGATAGGGCGCCGGACGGCGCTTGTACTGCACATCTTCACCGTTTTGCTTCGTTTGGCTCTGTTTCAGCTCTGATTCGCCTCATTTCAGTTGTGTTGCGTTCCTAACAGATAACCCTACAAAATAAACATAAAACCAAATTTTATTTAAATTGTAATGTCATTAAAAAATATTCAAGAAGTGTAAAAGATATTAAGCAAATAAAAACTTATCAAAATGTGTCAGGATAAAATTTGTTGTTTTGCTTGTTTTTGCTCCAAATTGCACCATTTTTGCTTCTTTTTCCTCCAAAATTCATTTCTTGTACCTAAAATCAAATAAATTATAAAATATCTTCCTTTATAATGCAATATCATTAAAAATAGGTATGAAATAAACAGTAAAAACTATCAAATTTTTAGTAGATCAGCCGACAACAACATGCTTCCCACATGATGATCACTATCTCCAATGCCTTGAACGAGTTCGTCAATGGAGCATTCTGCTCCAACAAGGATAACCTCTCCATAAGGGATCAATTAAGCTGCTCTAGCCCCCTTATTCGTACTTTGACCTTTCTCATTGTCTTGAGCATAAATTAAAGCAAAGCAATAAAGAAAAGAGTAGCTTGCAACCAGATTTCTTGAAGTCGGGTAACCTCCAACGAAAGAGCATCCAAATCCATCCCTTCACAGGAGGTGAACTTCAATGAGAAAAAGACGAACCCACTTAAGATATAGGCATTCCAATCCATACAAGGAATTACAAAGTTCAAGTCCTTAGATATGTCCACTGGTGCGTAATATTCATCCTTGCTCGATCATACTATCCCACCTTCTTTTAGAGGAAGCCCATTACAACAAACTCCTAATGCGACCAACTAACTTCCACTATTTGGGGGAAGGTTTTCTGTCTAGTGGGGTCTTCCCCTTCCTCTTGCATTCCACTTTATGGTGTGTCGGCATATTTTTAGGTTTGTGTTGTCATTTGAAAAGGGGGTCGTCTACAGAAATTGTCGGCGAATTTTAGATTTTAAATTTAATTTAAATATATATGTAATTTAGAAAGAAGTATTTGATTTTGAAAATAATTTTAAGTTTGGAAATTTTAAGATATGAAATCAAACTGATCTCACATCCCGAATAGTTTATATAAACGAGCACCACACCACAAATCATGTATCTATCCCGAAGAATAGACACACTGCTTGATGATGGAGCTCGATTAAATAAACTAGAAGATTTGTGACATCCGTTTGGTCTGCGAACCAATTTTATAAGACGACAAGTTCCTCTGCTTAATATAAAGGAATCAAGCAGGGTTTATATTACCTGGGTTCTTAAAGTTCCCTATAAGGGCAAGCCCCTATAGTTAATTACATCTTAAATGACGGGAATCATTTAAGAAAACTCTCGATAATGATCAATGGTTTTGCTTTCAAGAATTTCAAAGTTTAAGGTTTTCAAAGGATTAAGTTTTGGAAATTTCAATAGGGATTAGCTCAAATTCGGAACAGTTTATTCTGGGAATCCAATAGAAAAGGGGTAGGAGAAGCTGAGGATCCAAGAAAAATCTTGGCAACTTCCCAAACTATCCTATTGTTTGGCTTTAATTTGAAAGAATTATTCAATGTTTCCATCCTGCCAATTTTAATTAATTAGGACTTATATTTGCATGACATGATCATGCAAATAGCCTTGAAGATGTGAGGGTTTATGTCGTACTAAACGACTACCTCTGAGTCCTAAGATCAGCTAGGGCTTAATTTACATAACATTATTATGTAAATGCCTAACGAAAAGTTGAGGATTTATGTTGCACTAGGCAAACTACCTCGAAGTCCTATTGCTTGGTTATTTAATTCTAAGAATGTTTTTTTTCTGAAGTAGATCCGAGTTTTACTGACGAAGATGGCCGTGCTGCCCACTATGCTCCAAGCTCCTTATTGTTGCAGAGGTTTAGTTTTATAAATCATAAATCAGGAGATGAGAGAAGTGTTTTGGTTTAGAGAAAATCTTAAAATCCAAATGTTTTTAATATTTTAATTAAAATAAATCTTAAAGTTGTTTAAACATAACCGATTAAGATCCCACGGTTCCATCATCCCGGCACCGTTATTTTCATCGAATTCACTTAGTCCAGATGAATTAGCTAAACTCAATTGAATGAGTTCCACATTTTCATTTAGATCGTGGGAAATCCCGTTAGCAACACGTGGGTTACATCATCCAAGGTATTCCCGATCATTCAACGAAACGTTTTAATTTAGTTGTAATTGTAGTTTTGTTGTTCTGTTTGTGATTAAATTTTGAGTTGTTTTATATTTTAGAATGTTGTGGCGGTGAATTTATCTTGTGGTGACTTTTGATTTAGTTTTGGTTTCAGTTCAGGGACTATCCTAAAGGTTTTGATTTTCATGCAACAATCTTATTTAACATGCAAGAAAAGTAAAGTACAGTGCATATAAGTAAATTGCAATAAAGTAAATTACAAGAAAATAAAAGCGTACCTGGAGGGACTTCTCATCATCCCAAGCTACACTTAAAACACATGTTAAGGCATTTGAATATTTCAACAAGCACCTAGGTAAAGCTAAGAGAAGGGTTTTGGTTGTCTACCAAATTCTTAATCCTATTGCTAGTCATCTCCTATGACGTCTAGGTTGTTGTGTTTTTATTTAAGGATGATTTTCTTCACCAAATAACAATTAAATTCAATTGTTCTTCTAAAACATCCCGTCATATTGAGGAAGTGCTTAGGACGAGTCCTAAACATCTTTTCAATACTTCTGGGATTATTTTGAGTCCAAATGAATTTTTATTGTACGGATGAATTGATCATCCAAGGATTTTTATTTTGTTTTGTTTCTTGCTCAGTGAACTAGGATGTTTGAATATCTCATGTGTGGCGTGACATTTCACTTAATACTCTATTTAAAAGTTATAATAACTAAAGCCTTTAAGGGCAAGTTGGGTTGTTGAGAATTTTAATCATTCTTAATTTAAAGTTTGAGTTAATGATTTAAAGTAATTTAATTATGAGGTTTAAGTTTGGAATAGTGTTCAAATTATTTTAGATTTAATTTAAACCTTTACACTTTCAATTATCTTAGTATTTCATATTGATGTTTATGTTTTAAATTTACTTAGATAGAAAGAGGTGTTGAAATTATTGATATGTTTTGATTTAACTCTTAATGATTTGATTTAGGTTTGTTGTTAAGTGATTTTAATTTAATTTAATTTAATTTTTATTTAATTTAATTTAATTTTAATTTAATTTTGATTTAATTTAATTTTAATTTAATTTTAATTTAATTTAAGTTTAATTTTTAATTTAATTTTAGTTTCAATATTTTAGATTTGATTTAATTTAATTTTAATTGCAATTTTAATTTCAATATTTTAAATTTAATTTAATTTAATTGTTAAGGTGTTAATTTAATTTAATTTAAACTTTGACTTGACTTAATTTAATTTAATTTAATTTAATTCCAAGATTTTAAATTTGATTTTAATTATTAGTTTAATTTTTAGTTAAGAACTAAATATTGTTAAAGTGACTTATTTAGGGATTTTTAGATTAAAAAATAAATATCCTCTTAATAATATTCCTATTTTAATAATTCAAATTCAAATATATATATTCTTTCCAAAATTCAAATTATTTAATTAATTAGAGTTTCATTTTGATATTTTCAAAGTGTTTAAAAGTTTCTACCCTTTCAATTTCCCTAAGTTTCAATCATCCAAGAGAAAATTAAAATAAAATATTTTACCCTCCATTTTGATTAAACCTGAAGTTTTAATTAAGGGTTAAAATTTTTAATTACCTTTATGCCCTTTTAAGCTTATTTATTTCATAACTCACTAAATTGAGCTCAAATGAATTTAAAATTTTTATGTCACCTCACTTACATGTCAATTAAGACATTAGAGGAGAAAATGTGATTTTTCTGAATTTAATATATTTATATAATTATTTTTAGTAGAAAAATAGGTGTTTTCAAGGAAAATTCAACAACATGACCAAGGAAAGGTTCATGTCCTTAAGAAAATTATGGGATGTTCCTAATGACCAGAGGACCACGTGGACCAATTTTAGTGATTTTTTTGAATTATATTTTATTTATTACAATTATTTTGAATTTTAGAGTATTAATTAATTTTTAAATAAAATAAAGGTTAAAAAATAGATTTTATATTTTTCTTAAATTGCTCTGACCTCAAGGAGTCCAGAGAAACAAATTTTATAATTTTATAATTTTTATTTGATTTATTAAATTTTTTTAGTGAAGAAGGTTGAAAATTCATTTTTTAATATTAAAAATTACATTAAGCCTTTAAAATTCAATATCTTACCCTAGGGACTTAAGAAAAATATTTGGCTTATTCCTAAATGATTAGGAGTCAAAATGTGACATTTTTATGATTTTTAATATTTTTGTAATTTTTATTATTTTTTAATTATTAAAATATTAAAATATTGTAAAAAAATTAACTTTTTTAGAAAATTCTAATTTTAATTTTCCTGAACTTCCCTGATATCATAGAAGTTCCAAAACCATTTTTGTGAATTTTTTAAATGTATTTTTGGAGTTATAAATTTTTAAAGTTCCATTTTGCTTATGAGGCTTAATCAATCCATTTGGTGGGGTTAATCAAGTCCAATTGATTTCAAAATTTTATGTAAGGTTCCTCTGACCATAAAGAGCAATGGAGAATTGTTTTCAAGTCAATTTGATGTGTGGTTAACCCTAGTTAATTCAAATTCAATTTTAGGGGTTTAGGCCAATTAAGGTTATTATGGATGAATTAACTCAAAATATATTTTTGATAGGGTCTCCTGGTCCTAAAAAACATCACTAAATTTTCCTTGAATTTATTTTACAACATGCTAATTATTAGAATTAAAATACCTAAAATAGTGACATGAACTTAAAAAACCAATAACTCTTCACAGAGATGGCCTCTAATCTTGAAAAGTTTAGGGAATGTTCCCAAGATTAGAGGCTTCAAAAGCCCTATGGTCTCATGCCATGGTGAATTGTCTATGCAAATGGAGAATCAAAACCATAAAAACAGTAAATAAATTATTAAAAATAAAATACTCATCCAATTAACTTGATTTATTTTCCACATTATTCTTCACTGTGCACTGAGCAAAAGGGTATTTTTATTTTATTTTTGTGATTTTTCTATGCAAAGATATGAATTTTTGAAGTTCTGGTATTTAAATAATTCAAAAATACCCCAATTTCCTACTTATCCGACTCGGCGCCGCGTCATCCTACGACGGATCAAAAGCCCACGCGTCGCTCTGTGATTCGGCGCCGCCATCTGACTCAGCGCTCCAGGGGCCCGCGGTTCACGTAACATTTCGCTGTCCGGCTTGATCTTGATCGTTGTTGACCTCATTTTTGAGGTTTTTCATTTCCTCCTCCTTAGATCCTAGGATCTAGCCTTAGAATTTCCTTATTTTGGACTATCTTAGAGGACTAGACTGGGACCCACCGTATTTAGAAATTCGAGCCATTTCCTTACTCCTCGAAGTTTCATATGGACGGTTCTAAATCCTCGACACCTAGTTGAGTCGATTAAAAGCCGACGTATTGAAACTCTTGTCGAGTTCCTATAGGGATTTGAAAGCCATAAGTGGACCCCACTGCGTGCAACGTTTGACTTTTTGCCACGAGCAATATGTTTGGCTATGGTTCTCGCTTAGGCGAAGACCGGTCGTTAATTTGCTCGATAAGTGGCTCCGGTCGGGTCAAAATAAATTCATTTTTGCCACGTTACGCAAATTTGGTTTAAATTGATGCGACCGTCGGCGAACTTGTCCGAACGGCCCCGGATGACGAAACGGATTGTGCCGATGCGTCTGGAACGTCGATTTTAACTGGGAAGGATATATAATTTGATGAGGTTTCGAATCGGCTCGAATTACGCGTAAATCGACGATTTGAAATAAATAATAATAATAATAAATGTTTTTTTTATATAATAAAATATATATTTAAAACTCACGCACACTATTCACTCGCCTCACTCACGCGTGCCTCCCCATTCGGCCTCCTTTCTTCCCAAGCCCTAGCCGGTCGCCCCTTTTCCTTCTCCGGCTTCCTCTCTCGACCGGCTTCGAGGAACTTCCTGCCGGTCTTCCGGTAACCTTCATGCTTCCCGATCCACAACCGATTTTCTTGCCGGTTGCCTCGCCGGTAACCCTTCTGTAACAAACTTTCCCGCTTAAACTAATCCCTCTTCTCCCCTCTTCTTCGGCTATAAATACCCCCTCGAGTGAATGGTTTGGGGTGGATGAGCTTGCTCGATTCTCTTGAGCTCGGATATCTTGCTAGTGATTATTGGTTAGTGGTGTTTACATCTTAACACTGGTGTTTAGAGTTGAAATTTATACAAGCCATTAATCTGTTAGATTATGATTGGAATATTTTCATAATTACCACGTGATTTTTTTTGTGTGTTTACCTATTGGGTAGCCAAGATTCACTTCCTTTATATGTTCATTGTTGTACATACATGGGGAAAGGTATTTCGGATAACATGTACCACATCTATTCATATTATAGTGATGGTTCGGTTCACCCAATGTATACATGTAACTTTGAAGTTTTTACACCCTTTATATTCATGATACCTGTTCCGTGGATGAAATTGATTGGGTAATGAATTCCAATTTCATATATTCTTTTGAAATTCTAATAATGAGGATATTTATATGCATCACTTATTTCTTGTGTAATTATATGAATAATATTTGGATCCTCTCCTTACATATACATCACATGATTATCTATGAAAACTTATGTTCGACTGTTTGGAGATTCAAATGATAGTTTTCTCACGGGCCATGAGATAAATTCGAGCTATACAAATATATATAAAGAATTTTGAATGTAAATAAATGAAAGTTAAGTGATATGCATGAAAATTACCTTTCATGTTAAGATTGTTGTTGATAACATTTTAACTAAAATAAGTATCAGCAGGGGTCTTTTGCGGGCTTTATTGGAATTATTATCACACTATAATTCATGATTGGAGACATGCTGGCTTCCTTTATTATGGATTGTAGTATTTTACAAAACTTTATCATTGATAAACATATGAAATTTCAAAGTGGATGGATAAGTCGGACATGCAGGGTACAGGCAATGATGTACACTCGAATAATTGTGCTTTTATATCCGAGACAAATAAAAAAAATCAATACTCAATATTAGATGCTCATTTCACCTTGAGTTAGGTAATTCTAATCCCTACCCTTAAGAAATCTAAGAACCAATAACAGATACTACACTACACTTGCACAACAGGTACTACACCACAATTGCACAACAATAAACACCACCCTGCACAACAACAGATAACATATACAACACATCACACACATAGCACAACACACATCACATCACACACATAGCACAACACACATCACATCACACACATAGCACAACACATATCATATCACACACATAACACATCATACACAACACATTCGAGTACATCAAATCAAACATGACATATTAAACACATCGCATCAAACACAACACATATAATTATTAAACTTATTACACACTACCCTACTACACATTACACATAACATATTGCACATTGCACACTATACACTGTAGATTACACATACACATCACATGTTAAATATCACACACACATATCATTTATCAAATCACATACACTACACATTACCATACTACACACTGTCCATTAAATACTATACACTATACACCAGTTAATACATTACACATCACATAACAGATACTACAACGTACCAGATATTGCACTGGTATAGAATTCAGATACTACAATCACAGATACTACACTTTCAAAATTCAGATACTACAAACTGATTCACTCACTAATTAAGTGGTAGGGATTAGTATTGCCTACTCTAGGGTGATTTGCTGGTGACTTAATCTGAGATTGATACAGACTTCGCACTCGGGTTGCTCGTGGGATCGAGATAAAAGAGAAGTCTACAGACTGAGCCTATCCTCAAATAGAATTCTTATTCCCCCACTTTGATATTTTATATGTTTATGGCTAAACTGGCGGATTATATAGTTGCTTGTAGCTATTAGCCTGCTTCCGAGGCATCGACGGAGTTGGCCAGGTACACATTTATTTATTGTACAGTTCATTTACTTTCTTTATTGCATGCATTCTTTTACTTTTTGTATATACATTTACCTGCATTTATATTTTTTTCTTTTATGCTTGCCCCTAGGATAGGCCATCTAGGGCATGGTTAGTTTATTTTCATTACATATGTTTATTTTTTATTATTGCTTCTTTTTCATACCTGTACTTGCCCCTAAGATAGGCCCTTTAGGGCATGTTTGTTTTCTTTTTTTTTATTACACATATTTTCCCTTATATAGGCCCTTAGGATAGGCCGTTCGAGGCATGATTTTTTCTCTTTTCTCTCTTATCTTTACTCTTTCTCGAGACGAGACGACAGAGGACGAAGGAGGATCTTCAATCAGACTTTCGTAGATTTAAACAACACCTATAGGGCGTCGAGGTCGTCGTTTGGTACGACATAAACCCTCACATTATCTTTTAGGACTCAGTACGATCGTACATCGTACGATATAAGTCCTAAACTGTTTAGGATTCCGAGGTTGTCGTTTGGCACGACATAAATCCTCTCATATTTTTTTTTTGGGTCATTTACATATGACATGTAGATATAAATCCCAAAACATCTAAATAATTTACAAGATTGAAACATAAAATATAACTTCACTTTCAAAGATGTCAAGCCCAATCATAGGTTAGTTTGAGATGTCATCGAAGCTCCTTCGATATCTTCGACATCTCCTACTTTTCATACCTTTGAATTCAGAAAATAATTGTTCCATATTGAACCATTCCCTTTGATTCTCCTACAACCAATCATGGAAACCTAAACGTTGAAATTCTTGAAGACGAAGCTCATGATCCTTATCGAGAGTTTTCTTAGGTGACTTCGGTTGCTTAAGATGTAATTAACTATAGGGGCTTGCCTCTATAGGGAATTAGGAACCCGTATTAATCTAAACCTCGCCTAATCTGTGCATTAGACGGGGAATTTGTCGGCTATAAAACTCGCGGACCAAAATAGAGTCATAAACTTTTAAGTTTAGATAGTTAAGCCTACTTAACAAGTGGTACGCTCATCTTTTGGGATGATGTGTCACTTGTGGTATCGTGCTCAACTATTTAAACTATTTGATATGAGATCTATACTGGTCTCGTTATTTTCAAAAAATAAAATAATATATCACCATTTTCAAAATAAAAAAAATACTTTACATATTACATTAAATTAAATTTTCAAATTTTATTTTCAAAAGGAAAAATTAGCTCGACAATTTTCGGCGACTCACGTGGGGATTAATTCTTCTCTCCATTTTGGATCATAAGGATTTGTCTTCATATATCGATAGTGTGCCCATATCCCTAGTGGGCCAGACTATCATGCTTCCGTTGATGTATTCTGCTCATTTCTTCCTTAAGCGAGTATTGTCAACTCCTTTTTGATTCTGGAGCCACTGTTTGATCATCCTTAAACAGAGAGGTTCCAGAATCTTGAAATCTTTAAAGTGGGGTGGACCCCCAATAGGTGTGGTAGGTTAGGAGCGGTTTATCGAAGCGAGTTTGATGCGAGGTCGACCCCCCTTCGGATCTTGGACAGGGTCCTACACTGAATCTCACTCTCACAACCTTCCATTTCTAATTCGAACCAAATAAAATTTGTTAAAATTTCAAAACAAAACAAAACATTTTTTTTTAAAACATTGTAAGTATACAATAATAAAATAAAACACCAAAATTTGAAATAAAAAAAATTCATATGAATAAATTTCAAAGGAGGCCCAGTTTATAAGACAAGTGCATTAACTTTAGTACTTCTGTTGGAATTTTAAGGTACATGACGTCACTAATTCTTTTTGGAAATTCTTCGAATGACAGGAGACAATGTCTTCACCCAAGCTGGTCTTTTCTTTTGCCTCTGGAATGGATTTTGCCGTCAATAGGGAGGAACTGCCTGACCTGGCAGTCATCAAGTTTGGACAAGGATTCGACAATGTTGAAACTAAGTTCGGGAATGTGTCTGTTGAAATGATGAAACCCGAAATGAGAAAGTCCGTTGAGCCTATTGTAGAGTTCAACTTGAAGATTGTTGAAGAGCCCCCTATGCCAAAGAAGGAGTGGATTGAAAAGGTCTCTTCTATTGTTGTGAAGTATGCCGCTAGAAGCGCTGAGACTTCTCTGAGGACTGTTTTAGCTCCTACTGTTAGAACCACCGTCACCACACCAACTGTTTTGTTAGACAAAGGAAAAGAGATTCTACACGAGGAAAAGTCAGTTGTTGTTTATACCTCATCATTTTCTGAATTCAGGATTGGGTCCAATTCAAATACCCTGCAACTGATGAAGACACAGGAAAGGAGGCACAGTCAGGAAATTTTGAAAATCAAACAGTCTTGTCAACCTCGCCAACAACAGACACAACGATATGGCCAATCTAGCCGACAACTAAATCAGCCGAGATCACACCAACCCGGAAATAAACAGATGTCCATTGAAGAGCGACAGAAAGTGGTGTATTCCTTCAAGGAGGAAACTGTGTCGAAGATATTCCACAACTTGTTGATGAAACCAGAATTCAGACTTCCAAAGCCAAAAAAGCCAGAGGAGGTCAGCATGAAAGATCATTCTCAATACTGCCCATACCACCAGTTGCTTGGCCACACAATAGAAAGGTGCTTTGTCTTCAAGGATTGGCTTGAAGATAATCTCAAAAATGGAAATGTGATAATCCCGAAGAAATATTTAAAAGAACCCGAAGAAGGTTCACGTAAATATGGTTTCGAAGGATTCAACCGACTCCTACACGACGCCGGTGCTCGGGGAAATAAATGATGTTTCTCGGAAAGTTTTAGTTGACCTTAAAGTTCTCAGAGGAAGTTCGATTGATTCCGCCATAGAGAAGCTCCGAGTTGACATTGCACAACTATTTGAATACCAGAAAGAATATGTCGAAAATGGAGATTACAGCCTACCAGATTACATGGAAGGTGGTTTTGCAGAAATCAACGTCATCGAGATGGAGGCCACACCATCCTCGTGCGACGCTCCTTTACCCACTAAGGAGAACACCGCGGATGAGTTTCGGATGTCCATTCAACGACGGGATGAGCGGATAAGTCAATCGAAGAAACAACCGGAGGGAGTAATGAGCATCATGGGTACAATTCAGGGGCAGTCGCAGTCATTACCAATAGCAACTTTGGAGGCAAACCAACCGAAATATTTCACATTACGGATGAAAGAAATGAATTCACCTTCGACAAACAACCGAAGAAGGATCTAGTTCGAGGTCCGATCTTTGGAGAGTAACATTAAACAAATGATTGAACAACGAGTAAGAGAAGCCCTAGCTCAATCGAAGGCGAGGGCATTGATTCTAAAGGGTAGACCCTACCCGGAGAAATTTGATGTCGTCCAATACCACTAAGGGTTTCATACCACCGTCGTTCAAGACATTTGATGGGACGGAAACCCCGACGAGCATGTTGCACACTTCCGAGCAAGTTGCTCGCAACGCGGGGGTAGTGATGCATTGTTGTGTCGCCGATTTGTGAGCGATCTTTCGGGAATTGCTTTTGAGTCGGTATGCTCGAACTACCCAATGACTCAATGGAAACATTTGCAGAATTGGAAGACCTCTTTGTTAAGCGGTTCGCTGGAGTTAAACACCATATCACCATCGGTGATCTCGTGGTGGAGCGACAGAAGCCAACTGAAACATTGATGGACTATATTCTGCGATGGAGAAATTTGAGCATGAAATGTGAACCACAACTCCGGGAGCAACATGCGGTTGAGATACTTCTAAAGAGCATTCATGGTCCAGTAGAGCTTCTTACTTAAGGGATTCACCATCAAAACATTCGAGAAGTGCTTAACAAAGTCAGTCATCTCCAAGAAGAAGCTAAGCGACTTGGTTTTCTTGAGAAAGCTTGGAAGCTAGAACCATCGAAGATATCGGAAAAGAAATTCGGGACGATAACGAGTGGTTGGTAAGGGCAAGCGACCGTTGCGGATACAAGTCGAAAAGTCTCGACGGATCTACCAACGTCCTCGGCGGAATGGTCAACAATCATTTCAACGGAGGTCTTATCAAACAAAGGGGGGGAAACCCCCAAACATAAAGAATCGTTTGAACAAAATATATCCTTTCAGGGATGAAGCAGTAGAACAAATGTTCCAGAATCTGATGAAGAAACCCGAGTTCAAGCTCCCTGAACCAAAGAAACCTGAAGAGGTTGATAAGAAAGATCATCCGAGATACTGCCCATATCACAGGCTGATCGGACACACCATAAAAGATTGTTTCACTTTCAAAGATTGGCTTGAGGAGAACGTAAAAAATGGGAACATAACGATCCCGAAAGAGTATTTGAAAGAACTCGAAATAGGTTCGATCAATATGATTTCGGCTGGTCTAGTTGTTCCAATTGACTTTGACGAATGAAATATTGGCAAAGCTTTCAAAGAAAACTTGAGTCAGAACTCCTTCAACACAGTATACGAGACATAGTATGAAACCTCTTTCCTGTTGAAGGATGGCAGGTTTCAACTTTGGTTACTATCGTTGATAAGAAGGGATATCAACAAGAACTGTTGTTACTTCATCCCAACTCTCCCACCACAATGAAAATAAGAAAATAGGAACCTTGTTGTTGTTCAAGTTTCATATGAGATGAGAGATGTTTTGTTGCTCATTCTATGCATAATCTTCATTCTGACGTTCGATGTTCAATCAAGAAAAGGAGTACTTCATTATAAATGTTCTGGTGTTTTAATAATCATGACTAAAGGGGAGAGTGAAATTAATATTTTACTAATTGAATCCTTCACTTTAAGGAATTCGGACTTGTTCCTAAGTAAATTTCAGAATAATATTTTGTTCTTAAAATACGAGTAATTGATCCGAGATATCACGGGTCTTTTAATATCCCGCCAATTGATTGGGTCCCGACTTTTGAATGGACTATAATATCTCGGAATTCATATTAAGAAGTATTTCAAAATTATTAATTAAGGGAGTTCGGACATTCAAAATCCTTAATCAAAGATATGCTCTACCAGATATGTTAAAAAAAAAAGAGGGAAACATGGAGAGTTAATTTATATAGGCTAGTAAATTATGTGAGAGTTAATTTATATAGGCTAGTAAATTATGTGAAAAGAAGTTTCCCTGAGAAAAGGCTTGAGGTGAGCATATAATCAAAAATTGGTGTCTGAATTCTCCCTTAATTAGTAAAATTTGAAGAACCATCTTAATAAAATTCTTCAGATATTATATTCAGGAAAAGAGTTAAGTGATCATGATCTCCTTGGTTGGCTATTAATTGACCCCGAAATATCTTTCGGAAAATGAAAAATATTTTAATTACATGATCAAAAATCAGAAATTTGCTTAAGTCCGAAAAGAAAGAATTAAAGAATGGATTGTTTTATCAATAATTAATGGATTTCGAACTCGAAGTCATATTTTTCAATGCCTGCAATACTTTACTCCAACTTCAATAAAAGAACGTCGAATATCCTTCGAAGATAACATGGATAATTTGTGCGAAAATCAGTGAAAAAGAAATGACATCTACTACATGGAGCTATAAATTTACAATCTTCAAAATCAAGTATGAAGCGCAGAGAATCGTCAAAGAAGTGCATTCAAGATTGTGTGCTGCTCACCAATCAGATACCGATTGCCTTTTGAATTTCGATGTGCGATAAAAGAATCATTTCGGAGAACAGGTCTACATTCAAAAGCATCATGATCAATATTTTCATCAGAAGATACAATATTGATTAGAGATACTCCACTATTTACTTCTCAGGAGTAAATAGATTGGCCGAGGCTTTTAATAAGACTCTCGTCTGAATTCAAAGAAAATTTGAAAGAAAAATGGAGAGATGAATTAGCACGAGCAGTTATTAGAAGCCTCATTGGCCTATGGAACGACATTCAAAATTCTAGCTCAGTCTACACCTTATTACCTTTTGTATGGGTCCGAGACCGTTCTTCCACTGGAAATGCAATTCCCTCCCTTCAGAGCGGCAATAACAAACAAATTCACAATAGAAGACAATACCAAACTTCAACTTGAAGGATTACAAAATCTCAAAGAAAAAAAAGAATGTCGGCACAACAGAGTTTGGAGCTTTAGCAGACAACAATGATACAAGCTCATGATAAACTGGTTCTCCCAAAGATATTTAAAGTCGGTGATCTGATTTTTATTCTCAGGGAGTCTATTCTTGCATACTTGCGATATAAGGAGTGGATTCTACCGGTTCTTGAATTATCAAGGCAAAAAGAATGATGTTGTCGATAAAACGGATGTTACTTGAAGAAGTACTTATGCATCGTGATGTTTTAAAGAACGAATTTTAGAAATAAAATATTGTTCTTAGAAGCACCGATGTTGCGTATGTCTAAAACTGGGTCCGAATCCTAAAAAAAAAAAAAAATCAAATAAATTCACAACATTCTTCACAAATTTTTTTTTTTAAAAAAAAATCTTTTGCAAATTACTACACACACATTCTCACAGAATTTCACACTATGATCACGATAAATTTTCATAAAATTTAACAATTTCCACATCTTTATAAATTTTCACACTTAACAAAATTTCACAAAATTTTCACATTTCCTTAAATTTTCACAAATTACACAAATTTTCACAATTATACCAATTTCCCACAAACTTCACATTTTCATAAATATTCACATCCCACAAATTTTACCATTCTTACAAAATTCAACATTACATCTCCACATAATTCCCACACATTTTCACACAAATCACCACATTCCTACATAATTTACACAATACATCACATTTTATTTCGGGGTCAGTACTTGTATTCTGATTCCCATCTTCGAGATCGGTACCCATATTCCGATTCTCATTTTGAGACTGATACCTATATTCCAGTTCTCATCTCGGAGTCAATACCTATATTTTGATTCCCATCCAGCATACATATGATTTATACATATTGTTTATACATTTTTATACATATTGTTTATACATATTTTTTTTGGATAGGCTTAGTCCTATTCCTCCTCAGCATATATTGATATTCTTTTTTGGATAGACTTAGTTCTATTCCTTCTTGCCTCTTAGGTTGGATGTAAAACCCCCCAAGTGGATGTTAAGGTTTTCCTTCCTAATGTGGTCAATTCAAATCTTTGTGGAGTGGAGTAAGACCCCCTTCAATGGATGTTAAGGCTTCCAACTCCTCCTTGCCTCTTAGGTTGGATGTAAAACCCCCAAGTGGATGTTAAGGTTTTCCTTCCTAATGTGGTCAATTCAAATCTTTGTGGAGTGGAGTAAGACCCCCTTCGATGGATATTAAGGCTTCCAACTCCTTCTTGCCTCTTAGGTTGGATGTAAAACCCCAAGTGGATGTTAAGGTTTTCCTTCCTAATGTGGTCAATTCAAATCTTTGTGGAGTGGAGTAAGACCCCCTTAATGGATGTTAAGGCTTCCAACTCCTCCTTGCCTCTTAGGTTGGATGTAAAACCCCCCAAGTGGATGTTAAGGTTTTCCTTCCTAATGTGGTCAATTCAAATCTTTGTGGAGTGGAGTAAGACCCCCTTCAATGGATATTAAGGCTTCTAACTCCTTCTTGCCTCTTAGGTTGGATGTAAAACCCCCCTAAGTGGATGTTAAGGTTTTCCTTCCTAATGTGGTCAATTCAAATCTTCGAGGATAGGAGTAAGACCCCCTTCAATGGATGTTAAGGCTTCCAACTCCTCCTTGCCTCTTAGGTTGGATGTAAAACCCCCAAGTGGATGTTAAGGTTTTCCTTCCTAATGTGGTCGATTCAAATCTTTGTGGAGTGGAGTAAGACCCCCTTCAATGGATGTTAAGGCTTCAACTTCTCCTTGCCTCTTAGGTTGGATGTAAAACCCCCAAGTGGATGTTAAGGTTTTCCTTCCTAATGTGGTCAATTCAAATCTTTGTGGAGTGGAGTAAGACCCCCTTCAATGGATGTTAAGGCTTCCAACTCCTCCTTGCCTCTTAGGTTGGATGTAAAACCCCCCAAGTGAATGCTAAGGTTTTCCTTCCTAATGTGGTTCTTCAAATTCAAATTTTTTTTTTTCTCTTGGATCAGTGTGAGGCCCCCTATATGGATGTTAAGGCTTCTGATTCCTTCAAATTCAAATCTTTCTTTGGTTTCTTCAAATTCAAATCTTCGAGGATAGGAGTAAGACCCCTCAAGTGGATGTTAAGGCTTCCGAATCCTTCAAATTCAAATTCCAGGGTCGGTGCAGGGATTCCGACTCTTTCAAATTCCACAACACAACATCAACCACAAATCCAGGTTAAAGCGACATTCAAATTTGAAAGCTCAAACTCGCAATTACAATTTGAAAATACACTTGTTAATCCCCAGCATAAACTCCTACACTTTACACTCAAGTCCTTTTGAGCTGGGCTTTCTCCAAGTGGGAACCTCGACTCAAACTCAATTATCGGACCCGATTCGACCTTCGATTTGTTTCAAGTATGGTTACTTGAACATTCATTTGTGATTGGGTTGATCATTTCGGTCAACGCCAATAGGCGTGGCGTGCTTGTACAGCACACCACACCTATTGGGGGTCCATTTGTTGACCTCATTTTTGAGGTCTTTCATTTCCTCCTCCTTAGATCCTAGGATCTAGCCTTAGAATTTCTTTATTTTGGACTATCTTAGAGGACTAGACTGGGACCCACCGTATTTAGAAATTCGAGCCATTTCCTTACTCCTTGAAGTTTCATATGGACGGTTCTAAATCCTCGACACCTAGTTGAGTCGATTAAAAGCCGACGTATTGAAACTCTTGTCGAGTTCCTATAGGGATTTGAAAGCCATAAGTGGACTCCACTGCGTGCAACGTTTGACTTTTTGCCACGAGCGATATGTTTGACTATGGTTCTCGCTTAGGCGAAGACCGGTCGTTAATTTGCTCGATAAGTGGCTCCGGTCGGGTCAAAATAAATTCATTTTTGCCACGTTACGCAAATTTGGTTTAAATTGATGCGACCGTCGGCGAACTTGTCCGAACGGCCCCGGATGACGAAACGGACTGCGCCGATGCGTCCGGAACGTCGATTTTAGCCGGGAAGGACATATATTTTGATGAGGTTTCGAATCGGCTCGAATTACGCGTAAATCGACGATTTGAAATAAATAATAATAATAATAAATGTTTTTTTTATATAATAAAATATATATTTAAAACTCACGCACACTATTCACTCGCCTCACTCACGCGTGCCTCCCCATTCGGCCTCCTTTCTTCCCAAGCCCTAGCCGGTCGCCCCTTTTCCTTCTCCGGCTTCCTCTCTCGACCGGCTTCGAGGAACTTCCTGCCGGTCTTCCGTAACCTTCATGCTTCCCGATCCACGAACCGATTTTCTTGCCGGTTGCCTCGCCGGTAACCCTTCTGTAACAAACTTTCCCGCTTAAACTAATCCCTCTTCTCCCCTCTTCTTCGGCTATAAATACCCCCTCGAGTGAATGGTTTGGGGTGGATGAGCTTGCTCGATTCTCTTGAGCTCGGATTTCTTGTTTTTTTTAAGAGGATTTTGGGGCTGATATTTCTGTTCTTGCGATTCAAGAATTTCACTGTTTTTTTCTTCTTGGAATATTTTTATAATTACCACGTGATTTTTTTTTGTATGTTTACCTATTAGGTAGCCAAGATTCACTTCCTTTATATGTTCATTGTTGTACATACATGGGGAAAGGTATTTCGGATAACATGTACCACATCTATTCATATTATAGTGATGGTTCGGTTCACCCAATGTATACATGTAACTTTGAAGTTTTTACACCCTTTATATTCATGATACCTGTTCTGTGGATGAAATTGATTGGGTAATGAATTCCAATTTCATATATTCTTTTGAAATTCTAATAATGAGGATATTTATATGCATCACTTATTTCTTGTGTAATTATATGAATAATATTTGGATCCTCTCCTTACATATACATCACATGATTATCTATGAAAACTTATGTTCGACTGTTTGGAGATTCAAATGATAGTTTTCTCACGGGCCATGAGATAAATTCGAGCTATACAAATATATATAAAGAATTTTGAATGTAAATAAATGAAAGTTAAGTGATATGCATGAAAATTACCTTTCATGTTAAGATTGTTGTTGATAACATTTTAACTAAAATAAGTATCAGCAGGGGTCTTTTGCGGGCTTTATTGGAATTATTATCACACTATAATTCATGATTGGAGACATGCTTGGCTTCCTTTATTATGGATTGTAGTATTTTACAAAACTTTATCATTGATAAACATATGAAATTTCAAAGTGGATGGATAAGTCGGACATGCGGGGTACAGGCAATGATGTACACTCGAATAATCGTGCTTTTATAGCCGAGACAAATAAAAAAAATCAATACTCAATATTAGATGCTCATTTCACCTTGAGTTAGGTAATTCTAATCCCTACCCTTAAGAAATCTAAGAACCAATAACAGGTACTACACTACACTTGCACAACAGGTACTACACCACACTTGCACAACAATAAACATCACCCTGCACAACAACATATAACATATACAACACATCACACACATAGCACAACACACATCACATCACACACATAGCACAACACACATCACATCACACACATAGCACAACACATATCATATCACACACATAACACATCATACACAACACATTCAGTACATCAAATCAAACATGACATATTAAACACATCGCATCAAACACAACACATATAATTATTAAACTTATTACACACTACCCTACTACACATTACACATAACATATTGCACATTGCACACTATACACTGTAGATTACACATACACATCACATGTTAAATATCACACACACACATATCATTTATCAAATCACATACACTACACATTACCATACTACACACTGTCCATTAAATACTATACACTATACACCAGTTAACACACATTACACATCACGTAACAGATACTACAACGTACCAGATATTGCACTGGTAAAGAATTCAGATACTACAATCACAGATACTACACTTTCAAAATTCAGATACTACAAACTGATTCACTCACTAATTAAGTGGTAGGGATTAGGATTGCCTACTCTAGGGTGATTTGCTGGTGACTTAATCTGAGATTGATACAGACTTCAGTACTTCGGGTTGCCTGTGGGATCGAGATAAAAGAGAAGTCTACAGACTGAGCCTATCCTCAAATAGAATTCTTATTCCCCCACTTTGATATTTTATATGTTTATGGCTAAACTGGCGGATTATATAGTTGCTTGTAGCTATTAGCACCGCTTCAGAGGCATCGACGGAGTTGGCGAGTACACATTTATTTATTGTACGGTTCATTTACTTTCTTTATTGCATGCATTCTTTTACTTTTTGTATATACATTTACTCGCATTTATATTTTTTTCTTTTATGCTTGCCCCTAGGATAGGCCATCTAGGGCATGGTTAGTTTATTTTCATTACATATGTTTATTTTTGATTATTGCTTCTTTTGCATACCCGTACTCGCTTCTAAGATAGGCCCTTTAGGGCATGTTTGTTTTCTTTTTTTTATTACACATATTTTCCCTTATATATGCCCTTAGGATAGGCCGTTCGAGGCATGATTTTTTCTCTTTTCTCTCTTATCTTTACTCTTTCTCGAGACGAGACGACAGAGGACGAAGGAGGATCTTCAATCAGACTTTCGTAGATTTAAACAACACCTATAAGGCGTCGAGGTCGTCGTTTGGTACGACATAAACCCTCACATTATCTTTTAGGACTTAGTACGATCGTACATCGTACGATATAAGTCCTAAACTGTTTAGGATTCCGAGGTTGTCGTTTGGCACGACATAAATCCTCTCATATTTTTGGGTCATTTACATATGACATGTAGATATAAATCCCAAAACATCTAAATAATTTACAAGATTGAAACATAAAATATAACTTCACTTTCAAAGATGTCAAGCCCAATCATAGGTTAGTTTGAGATGTCACTGAAGCTCCTTCAGTATCTTCGACATCTCCTACTTTTCATACCTTTGAATTCCGAAAATAATTGTTCCATATTGAACCATTCCCTTTGATTCTCCTACAACCAATCATGGAAACCTAAACGTTGAAATTCTTGAAGACGAAGCTCATGATCCTTATCGAGAGTTTTCTTAGGTGACTTCGGTTGCTTAAGATGTAATTAACTATAGGGGCTTGCCTCTATAGGGAATTAGGAACCCGTGATTAATCTAAACCTCGCCTAATCACTGCATTAGACAGGGAATTTGTCGGCTATAAAACTCGCAGACCAAAATAGATTCATAAACTTTTAAGTTTAGATAGTTAAGCCTACTAACAAGTGGTACGCTCATCTTTTGGGATGATGTGTCACTTGTGGTATCGTGCTCAACTATTTAAACTATTTGATATGAGATCTATCTGGTCTCGTTATTTTCAAAAATAAAATAATATATCACCATTTTCAAAATAAAAAAAATACTTTACATATTACATTAAATTAAATTTTCAAATTTTATTTTCAAAAGGAAAAATTAGCCGACAATCGTCCGTTCGATACACGCGCGATCCAACTGCTCCTGGTCATCGTCTACGACAGGTGTGCACCCGCGACCGTCCACACTCAAACCCTAATATCTCTCTCGATTCTCAATGGATTTTTGAGTTCTTATGCTCTATGGATTCGTCTTGAAGAGACAAACAGATCCATACGGTTTATAAGCTATGAAATTAACTCAAATAAAATGGAGAATTGCTGGAAGATCGGGAGGAAGAATATGTTCATACCTTTGCTCAGAGAAGTGAAGCTTCGATCTGAGGGTTGTGTCACCTTCGATTGAGTCCAAGCAAGCTCCAGATGAAGTCTCTGGCTCTGGGGAATTGTCTAAGTATGAAAGTGTCCACAGCCGATCACAAAGCTTGGAGGCTGGAAGCAATGGCTGGCTTGGTGAGGGGGCTTTTGTTGGGGAACTTCTCCTCTTGGTCCGGTGAAGGGGTAGGGTCAATCAATTTGGAGGTTGGCTCACTGTGGTGAAGTGTCCTATTTTTTAGGTGGATTTTCAACTCATAAATTGAGTTCTGTTAATGGGGTTTAGGGCAAAGGAACACGCGGGATCAACTACTGCAGGTTAGGAGAGGTCTGGAGCAATTTTGGCGAGTTTCCTTAAGGTATGGTTCATCACCTTATTTGGTCGAGAGGTGGTGGTGTTTAAATAGGCATGGCTGGAGGGCTTCCCAGGGGCAATTGGAGGTTAGGATCAGCTACTCAGGGGAAGAGAAGAAGAGCTCTAGTGTCCACTAGGGTTGGGACAGCACAGTAAGGGAGAATTTGAAATTTTGGCTCACATGGAGCTCTCGGCCATGGTGTTTTCCGGCGACCCAGGTGGCTGGCCGGCCAGGCATTGGTCACCATCTTGACCAGTGAGGTCAGGGTTGGGGTTTGGTGAGTTCAATTGGCTTTGGACATGTGTAAAGGATTTGATTTAAATGGAATGGGGGAGAATTCATTTTGGCTTAATTTGGTCCAATGCATGGATTAAGCTAGGTGCACCTCCCCAAGGCTGGTTTGGGCTGAAGAGAAAGTTATTTGGATCAGCTTGATTAGTGGGGTCAAGTCACAATCCAAGTACAATTAGGCTTAAGCATGAGTTAGGGGAGACATGGGAATGGTTAATGACTCTTAAGGAGTGCTTAAAGGCCTTCCTCCTTTTTCCACTTATGGGGTGTTGACAATCCTAAGATTCTCATGGCTCTCAGGTGGCTTGTGCATGGCTCCAACGCTTGCTCATGGCTTAGGAATGGCTTGACTCACTTGCATGAGAAAGGGATTTTGGGATTTTTGAAATTTAGGGGTATTTTGGCATGAGGCTTGATTTAGATTTATTTGATTATGGAATTGGAACTTAGGGAATGATTTTGATTAAATGGATGACAAATGAAAATGTCATATGAGCTTTAGAGTCAATTTTGGGCTTTTGAAATTGTCTTGGGATGGACTTTTAAAGTGGTTTAAGGAAGTGAGCTTTTAGGTCTAAAATAAATTTGGGATGAAAATTTTGTAAAGGATTGTGCCAAATAAGTGTTGGGTTTAGTTTAGGGATGTTTCATGAATGGTTTGGAATCAAGTTGGTGTGATTTGGAGTAGAATTGGGTTGAATTTGGGTTTTTTTAGTTAAAGGGGCCAAAGTGGGTCAAATTGGGCTAACTTGGGCTAAGGTTGGGCTAATGTTGGATTTGATGTAAAATTAATGTTGAGAAATGTTTATGGGAGTGTTACAAAGAGTTCTCAACTTTGTTTGGGCTCTAATTTTGGGATTTGGGCCCATTTGGGTTTGGTTTGGGCTTAGGTCAATTTAAGGGATTTTGGTTTTGGGTTAGGTTTGGGTGGAGTTTAGGTTCAAATTTTGGGCAAATCAAGTTAGCGATTTGTTTGTGGGAATGTTAGGAAGGTTTTAGAAAAGATTTGGGGTCAATTGGGGTTGAATTGGATTGGGTTTGGGCTAGGTTTAGGTCATGGTCCAAAATTGGGCCTTAGGCCCCAAATTGGAATTGGGCCCAAATGTCAATCAAATTGGACTTGGATTTGGTCCAAATTGATATTGGGGATATTTAATTGAAGTTTAGAATTGAATTGGACCAAAATTGAGGTCAATTTGGGTGGTTTGGTTTGACATTGGGTTCACTTGGGTTTAAAATGGGTCAAATTGGGATTTTGGTAAAAGTGGGGTAAACTGGCAAAATTGGCCCATGGTGTAGTAGAATAAAATAAAATTGTGAATATTTGGGATTTTTTGGAATTTTATGGGAATTTTTAGAATTTTTTGATTTTTTTGGTGTAAAAGGGTATTTTGGTAATTTTGGGGGGTTTTAGGGGTATTTTTCGAAATTTTTGTATTTTTGGCCAAAGATGGTCAACTTGAGTGGTGGGAAGTGTTTGGGATTGATCTTGAGGAATTTTGGGTAATTTAGGTGATTTTGCAAATTTTGGGCCATTTCAAGGGTGTTTGGTGGGTCGGGGTTAAAAATTGAAATTTTGGAAAATGAAGATTGATCAAGTGTGAGTGAAATGAAATCACTTTGGTTAAGCCATGAAGCTATATCAAGCCCATATGAGCCATGAGATGACTCATTTGGGGCATTCACTATGTTGTTCCTAACCCTCTTAGCCAAGGGCTTAGGGGTTAAGGACCATCCATATGAATTACCTACATGAGTCAGGAATTCAAATTGGGTGAGAGTGTGGTTTTAGGGCTGGGAATGTGTGTAAGAGTGTAGTGTATGTTCAAGTCAACCCTCACCGACCCAGAGCCACCGGGGTATTCCTAAGACCAAAAGTCCTATGGGAACTCATCCTTTAAACCTCCACATTCGATTTCGACCCTGCAGGTGATTAGAGGTTTACAATCAAGCTTGTGGGTTTGCGGGAGTTAAGAAGTGGTTTGAATTTCTAAGTGGTGGGTTCCATTTCTAGTTCTCTAAGATTAGTCAAAGGAAAAGCATAAGGCTAGATCCTAAGTACTAAAGAGAGAAGCAAAAGACCTCATCAAAAATGAGGTCAACATGGTGGACCTATGACAGTGTCTCTTTGGCAGCTTCTTCACCCAAGAGCTCACCCTTGCATTCACAAAGAGATGCTTGATCACATAACTCTCCCCTCAAGGATGATGAATTATTATGAGGGAGGTAGGGATCCGATTGATTCCACATTCAATGGGCCTACTATAACAACTTGGGTATCTTCCATCAATCGACTCAACTCTTCTCTGTCAGCCATCTCATCACTGCATGTTCTACCTTCATTAATCATCTCTATCACCGTTGATCACTGAAAATTTTATTAAGAAATTCATACCTATTTTTGATGAAATTGCACTTTAAAGAAAGGTATTTTTTTTATTTTGTTGCAGGAATGGAGAATTTAGGTGATAAAAGCAAAAATTATAAAAAGGAGCGGATTTGGAGCAAAAAAAAGAAATAATGCAATTTGTGCTGAGCCGCCGACGGCGAGATTGAGCCCGCCGACGGCGAGAGTACGAGGAAGAAATTCTCAAGGATTTATAACTGTCTCGCTGACAGCGAGCCCGAGCCCGCCAACAGCGAGATAGCGCGGTTCAAAGACTTTCTAGAAGCCTCGCCGACAGCGAGGTAGTTCGTCGCCGACGGCGAGCTAGTTCAAATGACACAGATACATTGAACCTAGACACCTTTTGAAGAGAAGCTTACACACCTCTTGGACCTTTGCTTACCTCTATATATAGAGGCCAAAAATCAGTCTTATGTGTGTCTTATGTGTGTCTTATGTGTGTCTTGTGTGTGTCTTATGTGTGTCTTGTGTGTGTCTTGTGTGTGTCTTGTGTGTGTCTTGTGTGTGTCTTTTGTGTGTTCTAAGTAGTCTTTAGAATCTTAATTAGTGCAATTAGTGAGTCTTTAGTGAGTTTAGTGAGTAATTAGTGAGTCGTCTTTGTCTTGGAAGGAAGAGTCGAAAGGAACTACGGGAGTCTGCTTGGGGATAAATCAAGATAAGTATTTGTATTTATTGTTTTTAACTTTAAATGAAATCCATGCTTAGTTTAGTTCCCATGCATTCTGAGTAGTTTATTAGTCTTTCTCCCTGTTATGAAATTAAGTGACTTGATGAACTAAAAATAGAAGTATTTTTATATATATTTATAAATTGTGATAATTTTTACTTAAAACTTAATTTACTTTTCAAACTGGCCATTTGATTTGTTAAAATGTGTTGATTTATAACTATAGTAAAAATTACATCGATATTCGGGGAATTCAAAAGCCTTGGAAGGAAGGTGCGAATAAATAGGAAATAATATCATTTGGGCGTAGAATTGAGCATTTTAGTGTGACGGACTAAAATATTCAATTCGGTCCTATTGTTTGAGAGGCTGAAGTGTAGATGTTAGCCTTCGGGCGAGGGAACGTGGGAGCTGCGAAGTGGCGATCGGTATCCTCCCGACCTAGCCGCAGATTCGATGATCAAACATAGGATTAGTCAATATTCTTTACACCTGGACCAAAGGGTAAAGAATAGGAATGCTCTTATTTGTCACAAGACCTTAACATTATCTATTTAAATTCACCAATCACTTAAATTTCTAAACAAGGGGAAAGATACTTTTTCTGAATAGTTAAGACTTATTTAGCAATTAGTTTAATTTCTGCACTTTCAATACGTATTAATTTTCTACTTAGTTAAGTTACCTAATTAAAATACTTAGTTTACTTTATTGCGCTTAAATTTAGAATTCCAAATTTTCGTATACTATTTTAAAATTATTATTATTTTAAAATTAGTTGTTATTTAATTTTCTCTTTCCCTGTGGGATCGATAACCAGGACTCCACTAGAGCCCTGTATTACTTGATACGATACGTATACTTGCGTAGCATCCACAACATAAATAATTACAATTCTATACATATAATATAGCGGGGTCAAGTTTTTGGCGTCGTTGCAATTAAATTAAAAATATCATAATATAAAATTGTGAGGTCGAGTTTTTGGCACCGTTGTCTGGGAAAGTAAGAAAAATTTACTTAGAGTAACGTGACTATTTTAAAATAATCATAATAAATAAATTAATATCTATTCTAAAATTATATGCGCAAATTTGGAAACGAAAATTTAATACCTTACGATTCGAATTAGAGCGTACAATTAAAAGAATTAGAAAATAAAAGAAACAAATTATAAATTTAACACAAATGGCAAATATTCTCGAAATTCAAAATATGAACCAACAAAGACCATTAAGAGATTATGCCAACCCTACATCGGATGAAATTCATTTAACTATTCAAAACCACGATGTAGTCGTTAATTCATTTGAACTTAAACACCGCAATTATCCAAATGGTACAAAACAATCAATTTAGTGGTTCACCTACTTGAAGGACCTAACTTACATCTTGCTAGTTTTCTAGAACTTTGTGCTACTTTTAAATATCAAGGAGTATCCGACGATGCTTTATAAGACTTAGACTTTTTCCTTTTTCATTAAGGGATAAGGCTAAAATGTGGTTGAATTCGTTAGCACTCGGATCTATTAAAACTTGGGGAGAATTATCACAAAAATTTCTATCCAAATATTTTCCACCATCTAAAAGCTGCTTAAGTTTAGAAATGATATAACTTCTTTTTGTCGAGTTAGATGGAGAATCAATATATGAAGCTTGGGAGAGATTTAAGGAACTTCTTAGGAAATGCCCACATCATGCGCTACAGATTGGTCGATTATTCAAACCTTTTATAATGGATTAGTAGGATCTTTAAGATCAATCATCGATCTTCTTGCTTGGAGGTTCATTAATGTCTAAACCATTTGATGAAGCTTATGCACTAATCGAAGAAATGACAACAAATAATTTCCAATGGCCTAGTGATAGAGTAAATCCAGAAAAAGATAGCCAACATTCATGAAAACGATGCAATATCTATGTTAGCTTCTCAAATTGCTGCTATATCTAAGAAATTAGATCATTTTGGAATGAACTACTCTCCTACTTTAGAAGAAAACTCATATGGACAAATCATAGAATCTCAATCTAATTATGAAACTTTAAATGCTTATTAATAATAGAACTAATAACCCTTATTCAAACTATTATAATCCTGGTTGGAAAACTCATCCAAATTTTAATTGGAATAACACATCTAATCAACAATGGATGAATCAACCTAATCAAGCAAATCCAAACTATAAACCTAATTACCCACTGGATTTAATAATAATAACCCTCGATTCAAAGATAAGAAATTATCTATGGATGAATTAATTTTGAATATGGATCATCAACTACAAAACCAAGGAAATCAACTACAAAATCAAGGAAATCAACTACAAATTCAAGGAAATTAATTACAAATTCAAGGAACATCTATTAAAAATATCGAAACTCAACTTGGACATATTCTTCATTGCGCTTAATAATAGAATACACTGGAACTTTTCCTAGTAATGTGGAAATAAATCCCAAAGATCAAAGAAAAGAACAAATTAAGCAATACAACTAAGGAGTGGAAAAGAATTAGAACCTCAAATTCAAAAGAACTTGAAAGCGAAAAGAGGAAGTGGAAATTGAAAAGGAAACAATTCGACAAGATTCAAACTTAGAACATCCTTTAATACCTATGAAAATTTACGTTGAAAAACCTCCACTACCATTTCCTCGACGACTAGCTCAACATAAAAAAGATAAACAATTTGCTAAATTCCTTGAAATATTAAAAAAATTAACAATCAATATACCTTTTGTCGAAGCTTTAGTTCGGATGCCAAATTATGTAAAATTTATGAAAGATATTCTAAATAAGAAAAGAAAATTCAACGATAATGAAACAGTCGCACTTAGTGAAGAGTGTAGTGCTTATTATTCGAAGAAGCTTCTTGAAAAATTGAAAGATCCTGGTAGTTTCACTATACCCTGCGCTATAGGAGAAAATTTTTATGGAAAAGCTTTGTGTGACTTAGGAGCAAGCATCAATCTAATGTCTCTATCGATTTTTAAGAGATTATGATTAAGAAAAATTACACCTACTTCAGTAACCCTTCAATTAGCCGATCGTTCGGTTACCTATCCTAAGGGAGTTATTGAAGATGTGTTAGTAAAAGTGGATAAATTTATCTTCCCGGTAGATTTTATTGTTTTAGATATGGAGGAAGATAAAGAAATTCCTATCATTTTAGGAAGACCATTTTTAGCTACTTGGAAAAGCTATGATTGATGTTCGGAAAGGAGAATTAACTATGAGAGTAAATGACCGAAAAGTTACATTTAATATTGCGAAATCGATGAAATATCTGCTTAGTTAGAAAAAGATGATGAATGTTTTCGGATGGAAATACTTGAACATTTACAACGCGAACATTTTAAGGAATATTACGAAGATAAATTAGAAAAAGAAAACACCTGAATTAATTGAAGATAATAATGAAGAACTAGATTATATTCGGGAAAGATTTGAATTTTTGGATAATACTGAAAACACTGACAAGAATATAGTTCCATCAATTATTAAACCTCCTGAACTTGAGCTAAAAATATTACCTAATCATTTGAAATATGCTTATTTAGGTAATTCTTCAACTTTACAAGTTATTATTTCATCTACATTAAACGAATCTCAAGAACAACAACTTTTAGAAACTTTAAAAAAATATAAGAAAACTTTTGGTTGGACTTTAGCAGATATTAAAGGAATTAGTCCTTCAATCTGTATGCATAGAATTATTTTAGATGATGAACATAAACCTAAAGCAAATCCCCGAAAGGAGATTAAACTAGATAATGAAAGAAGTAGTTAAGAAAGAAATTTTAAAATGGTTAGATAATGGTATTATATATCCTATTTCGACGGTGCTTGGGTAAGCCCGATTCACTTGTGTTCTAAGAAGGGAGGAGTGACCAGTCATCTGCCAATGAAAATAACGATCTTATTCCTATAAGACAAGTTATCGGTTGGCGTATATGTATTGATTATAGAAAATTAAATACGCCACCGGGAAAGATCACTTCCCTTTACCATTTCTAGACCGGATGTTAGATAGATTAGCCGGACATAAGTATTTTTGTTTTCTAGATGGATACACCGGTTATCATCAAATACAAATTGCTCCTGAGGAACAAGAGAAAACTACATTTACTAGTCCTTATGGAACTTTCGCTTTTCGAAGAATGCCTTTTGGATTATGTAATGCACCAATGACATTCCGGAGATGTATGATGTCATATTTAGTAAGTTAATTGACAATGGAATAGAAGTATTTATGGATGATTTCTCCGTATTTGGAACATCATTTGACACATGCTTAACTCATATTGAAAAAGTATTAGAAGTATGTGAGAAAACAAATTTAGTTCTAAATTGGGAGAAATGTCAATTTATGGTTGCGGGCGGCATTGTATTAGGGCATAAAATTTCAGAAAAAGGCATGGAAATGGACCCTGCAAAAATTCAAGTTATAGCTAAATTACCACCTCCAACTACGGTAAAAGGGGTAAGAAGTTTTCTTGGACATCTTGGATTCTACAGACGCTATATAAAAGATTTTTCAAAAATTACTAAACCTCTATGCCAACTTCTCGAAAAGGACAAGAAAATTGAATTTACAATCGAATGCCTGAATGCTTTTGAACTCTTAAAAGAAAAATTAATTACAGCACCTATAATAGTTTCACCTAACTGGGAGAAACCATTTGAGCTTATGTGTGATGTTAGTGATTATGCTTATAGGAGCGATTCTTGGGCGAAGATATGAAAAGATTTTTAAAGTTATATACTTATGCTTAGTAAAACTCTAAATAATGCTTTGAAATAAATTATACGATTACTGAAAAAAAATTATTAGCGGTAGTATATGGTTTTAATAAATTTAGACCTTATCCGATTGGAACAAAATGTATCGTGCATGCCGATCATTCTGCTATCAAATATTTAATGCAAAAGAAAGATTCCAGAACCAAGATTAATTAGATGGTTGCTTATTAATGCAAGAATTCGATTTTGAGATCGTTAATAAGAAAGGAGCCGATAATCAAATTGCGGATCATTTATCGAGATTAGAAAATCATGAATTATACGATATTGAAAATGAAATTATAAACTGATTTTCTCGATGAACAACTATATAATATCAATGAGTGGAAAATACCATGGTATGCTTGATATAGTAAACTATATAGTTAGTAATATTTTACCACCTATGCTAACTTTACAACAACAGAAAAAATTCATCCATGATACGAAAACCTATTTTTGGGATGAACCATATTTATATAAGCGATGTAAGGATTTAATTATTAGAAGATGTGTACCTTATGAAGAAATCGAACCAATTATTCAAAAATGTCATGATTCGATTTTGGAGGACATTTCGGGACCGATAAAAGCTGCTTATAAGATTCTACGATACGGACTTTCTTGGCGTACTCTATTTAGAGATGTATACAGATATATTAAAACTTGCGATAAATGTCAAAGAGTAGGAAATATATATAGAAAAAATGAAATGCCTCTAAATTTTATATTAGAAGTTGAAATTTTTTATGTTTGGGGATTAGATTTTTTGGGACCTTTTATTCCTTCGTTTGGAAACTAATATATATTAGTAGCTGTTGATTATGTTTCCAAATGGATTGAGGCACAAGCTTTACCTAGGTGTGATGCTTAAGAGTGTTTCAAAATTTTTGATGAAAAATATTTTTACTAGATTTGGAATTCAAGAGTGATTATCACCGACGGAGGAACTCATTTTAGAAATAAATACATTCACAAACTAGTAGAAAAATACAATATTACTCATAAGATATCCATCGCTTATCATCCACGGACTAGCGGATTAGTGAAGTATATAATCGTGAGATTAAACGTATTTTAGAAAAATCGTAAACCCGAATAGGTTAGATTGGTTCATTAGATTAGACTAACGCATTATGGGCTTATAGGATCTGCTTATAAAACTCCGATTGGAATGACTCCTTACGGGCTTATATATGGAAAAACATGCCACTTACCGAGTTGAATTAGAACATAAAGCATATTGGGCGATTAAAGAATTTAATTATAATATGAAGGAAGGTCTGGTGAGAAAAGATTGCTTTGCAATTAAATGAATTGGAAGAATTAAGAAATGAATCATATGATAATGATCGGATTTATAAAGAAAAGATGAAATTATGGCATGATCGGAAGATTAATCGAAGAAATTTTGAACCGGGACATGAAGTTTTGTTATATAATACTAGATTGAAATTATTTCTGGAAAATTGAAGTCTCGATGGTTAGGACCTTTCACCATAACTCAAATATTATCATACGGAACTATAGAAATTGAAGATCCAAAAGCTGGACATAAATTTAAAGTTAATGGACATAGATTAAAACCATATTTCGAATGTATAAGACCTGACTATAAAGAGGTTTTAATGCTTAGTCGACTCGATTAATAATTGAAATTAGGTCGGGTGACGACGTTAAACCAAGCGCTTTATGGGAGGCAACCCATATTAGTTATATATTTTTATTGTATCTTAATAGTTGGTCTATATTATTGAAACTTTACTACTCAATTATTATTAAGAATCATCACATATTCGAACCATTATGATGAGAAAAGAAATTATTCGATTTAGAGCAAAATTGGACATTATTTTGGAATCTCACCGACGGCGAGGTCGATACTCGCCGACAGCGAGGTTCACGCCTAAATTAGATTCAGTTTATTTATCGAGCTCGGCGACGGCGAAAACGTCCCCGGCGACGGCGAGAACATGGGAGACGGTTTTATAAGCGAGTCGCCGACGGCGAGAAACGTCCTCGCCGACAGCGAGGAAGTTATAAAGATGAGTTATTTATAATTTGAATGCCGATTTGGACGGTTTCAACACCAATTCCTTTGTGAAAACCCATTCTTAAATCATTCTAGATCTGCCTTCTTCACTAGAATTCATTCCATTCACCGTAATGGCCTCTAAATTCTTAGATTGCTCTAATTCTGGAGTGTTTAACCGGAGGAAATTTGTGAGTGCGGAAGCGCAACGGATCTTCAACAAGGTTTTGGTAAAGAAAAGAGTTATCAAGGAACGGGGATTTGTCAATCGAGGATTAAAGAATTCCACTATGAAGATAGAAGAAACGATCGCGTAGCGGCACTGAGAGGTATTTTGTTACACTACGTCTGCTGTTGTTATTCCAGTTGTGAAAGAGTTCTACTCTAACTTACATGCGATCAACAATGGGAATGTCTACGTCCGAGGAAGATGGGTGACGTTTACTCTATCAAGAGTAAATGAATTATTCTCTATAGAAAACACCTCGGTATGTCACTATTCAAATTTTGTGCCTTCTCGATATAATATGAATGAGATATTTCGATATCTGACTGATGAACCAGAAGATTGGGAAATGCGTGAAGACGGGTATGTTAGTTTCTCTGCATCACTTTTGAATCACGTCTCGAAGCACTGGCACTTTTTCATCTCATCTAAATTGTTACCTACTATGAGGGTAAACAAGGTTTCGAAGGAATGCGTTATATTGAATTATCGTATTCGAAATGGATCGCCTATTGATGTTGGATCAATAATTGTTAAGTACGCATGGGTTTAATTGTGCATGGGTCGGTTCACGGACTAGGAAACCCATCTACTATTTTTGCATTATGCGATCGGTACTGAGGTTTCTTATGAAGCTTGAGAAAAGGTTCTATTACCTTGGAAGCCGCTTGATCCTACAGATATGTTCCCTACTTTGGACAATAATGAAGACATTACATTTATCTCTGATAGAGCTTCACAGAATAATCCTATAGCAAGACCTATTTCAGATAAAACGGAGTTACTTATGAAGAAAATTAAAGGAATGGAGAAAGAACTGCAGAAAGTGAGAGATTCGATCGACAATATATCCGATTTATTTGATCACATTGATTTGGAGGATGAAGGAACACTTTGATCATTATCGGACACCTGAAAGCTAGCTTTCTTCATTTACCGAGACGAAGGGTTGGATCAGCTGAAAAATCCGTCGGAATTTCCCTTCGGGCCTTTACTATAACTTATTTGTGCATCATCATCATGTCGGAAATATCGGAGAAGATGAAGATTCGACATTGAAGAGTAGTAGTAAAGATTTCCATAGTATGTTTATGTTTATGTTATTTGATTTGATTTAGATTTTATTATGTGTAGAGTGATGATTTGAATATCTCGAACCTAATTGAGATATGCGTCATAGTTTTGTATCGGCATTTAGTGTGTCGTGGATTGGTTTGCGATCTTTGATTAGTAGTAAGGATTGGAGAATTGAAGTTTGATTATAGAGTTTAAAATTATGTTAGTTTGTACATCTCATGGATTTCAATATTAAAAGTTAATTTGTTGTGTTGTGTGAATTTGTTTGTGTATAAGTAGCTAATCTTCATATTAAATTAATAAATGATGTGATCGGAAATATAATATAAGGCAAATCAAGGATGATAATATAGTTTGGGACTTTGATGCTGACGATTAGGACTTTATTTGTTTTATTTGTTTGATGTTAAGTTATTTTGGAAACTTTTATATGTTTGTAATATTCAGTACTTTATGTTGTGAGACATTGGATGTTTGTTAGATTATTTGCTTGAATTGTTATAGTAGTTTAGTTTTTGTTTTTGTGTTAGTTAATTGCATTTGTTTTTATGTTAATTAGGATGTTAGTTTTCTTTAGTTTTTTTATTTTATTTTGTATTGTTTTAAGTTTTTAAAATTGTTAATCAATTAGTTCAATGTTTTTAATATGTTAGTAATTCATATGTGTAGTGTAGAGTTAATTTTAATTGTTGTATTTAATACTTATCTCGGATTTTATCCACGCATTTTCTTTAAATTGTTATATATATATAGAGAATACTAACGAGTACGAGGTTCAATGAAAAAAGAAAAAGCTCGCAAAAATTTCAAAAAAAAAAAGAAATACCTAAACTTGAAGGTATGATTTATTTATTTTCCCTTTTTCATTATTTAGAGTAGATATAAAAATTTAAGTTTGGGGGGGAGTAAAATACAAATTTAGTTATTAACTTGTTCTCAATTTCTATTTTCAAACTATTATAAAATGATTTTTATAGCAAATTTTTCAATTTAATTAATATGAATTATTTTATTTAATTATTATAAAAGGTTAAATGAAATATTTCTAGTGCTTTAATTAATTAAATAGAATAAAAAATTTTGGTTAAAGGGAATAAGAATATAGTAAACTATTTTTAGTAAGGAAAACTATATTTTAAAATTAAAATTCTTAAGTATTCAAGTGAAAAAGAAAAGATTGAAAATCAATAAAGTAAAAACTATGAAGTATATATAAGTTAAGAAATATTTCTAAGTTTCAAATTTAGGAAGATGAAAATGAAGTTCAAAATTATTAACAGGCTCTCCAGATACAGTAATCCTCATTTAAAAAAAAAAAAAAGAAAAAAAAAAGAAAAAAAAATGAGGAGAAGCTTGAGGATATGCCTTATCAAAAATTGGCTTCATTTGAATTAACCTAAAGGAAAAAACTTAGATATTTCCAAACTTATGTTTATGGATTAGAATTTTACCTAATAGTGTTTTCTTGAATTTCTTATCATATTAATATCTTAAGTAGTTATTCTTTTAAATATAGTCATTCACGAAATGAATAGTAAACTAGAAATCTTAGACTCGATAACTAAATAATTTATTTCTATAAGATTAATTAAATTACATGAATTATTTTTATTTAACTTTATTATGATATTAATTAATCTAATTCATAGTTTATTTGAATTGAAAAATCTTACTATATAAATCATTATTTTTATGTAGTACTAAAATTACTTGAGGACAAGTAATAAGTAAGTTTGGGGATTTTGATCACTCGAAAATTTTATTAAGAAATTCATACCTATTTTTGATGAAATTGCACTTTAATGAAAGATATTTTCTTTATTTTGTTGCGGGAATGGAGAATTTAGGTGATAAAAGCAAAAATTATAAAAAGGAGCGGATTTGGAGCAAAAAGGAAGAAAATAATGCAATTTGTCTTTGAGCCGCCGACGGCGAGATAGAGCCCGCCGACGGCGAGGGTACGAGGAAGAAATTCTCAAGGATTTATAACTGTCTCGCTGACAGCGAGCCCGAGCCTGCCGACAGCGAGATAGAGCGGTTCAAAGACTTTCTAGAAGCCTCGCCGACAGCGAGGTAGTTCATCGCCGACGGCGAGCTAGTTCAAATGACACAGATACATTGAACATAGACACCTTTTGAAGAGAAGCTTACACACCTCTTGGACCTTTGCTTACCTCTATATATAGAGGCCGAAAATCAGTCTTATGTGTGTCTTATGTGTGTCTTATGTGTGTCTTGTGTGTGTCTTATGTGTGTCTTGTGTGTGTCTTGTGTGTGTCTTGTGTGTGTCTTGTGTGTGTCTTGTGTGTGCCTTGTGTGTGTCTTTTGTGTGTTCTAAGTAGTCTTTAGAATCTTAATTAGTGCAATTAGTGAGTCTTTAGTGAGTTTAGTGAGTAATTAGTGAGTCGTCTTCATCTTGGAAGGAAGAGTCGAAAGGAACTACTGAGAGTACTGCAGGGATAAATCAAGATAAGTATTTGTATTTATTGTTTTTAACTTTAAATGAAATCCATGCTTAGTTTAGTACCCATGCATTCTGAGTAGTTTATTAGTCTTTCTCCATGTTATGAAATTAAGTGACTTGATGAACTAAAAATAGAAGTATTTTTATATATATTAATAAATTGTAATAATTTTTACTTAAAACTTAATTTACTTTTCAAACTGGTCATTTGATTTGTTAAAATATGTTGATTTACAACTATAGTAAAAATTACATCTGATATTCGGGGAATTCAAAAGCCTTGGAAGGAAGGTGCAAATAAATAGGGAAATAATATCATCTGGACGTAGAATTGAGCATTTTAGTGTGACGGACTAAAATATTCAATTCGGTCCTATTGTTCGAGAGTCGAAGTGTAGATGTTAGCCCTCGGGCGAGGGAACGTGGGAGCTCGAAGTGGAAGTCGGTATCCTCCCGACCTGACGCAGATTCGATATCAAGCATAGGATTAGTCAATATTCTTTACACCTGGACCAAAGGGTAAAGAATAGGAATGCTCCTATTTGTCACAAGACCTTAACATTATCTATTTAAATTCATCAATCACTTAAATTTCTAAACAAGGGGAAAGATACTTTTTCTGAATAGTTAAGACTTATTTAGCAATTAGTTTAATTTCCTGCACTTTCAATACGTATTAATTTTCTACTTAGTTAAGTTACCTAATTAAAATACTTAGTTTACTTTATTGCGCTTAAATTTAGAATTCCAAATTTTCGTACACTATTTTAAAATTATTATTATTGTAAAATTAGTTGTTATTTAATTTTCTCTTTCCCTGTGGGATCGATAACCAGGACTCCACTAGAGCCCTGTATTACTTGATATGATACGTATACTTGCGTAGCATCCACAACATAAATAATTACAAATCTATACATATAATATAGCGAGGTCAAGTTTTTGGCGTCGTTGCAATTAAATTAAAAATATCATAATATAAAATTGTGGGTCAACCGTCACTAGTGATGAATTGTCTACAAAAGAGATGTGAATACTTCTTGATGGTTTTTCAACTTATCCATTTCTCTTGATAAGAATTAGCCCATCGATCTTCACTTTTTAAATAATAATAGTAAAAGGATATATCAAATGAATGTATTCTTTCATGCCTAGCCATACCCAACCTTCCCTTTCAACCCTCCATGGTCAAATCTGCATGCATCTGATATTGAGTGGCATCCAAAAATGTGTAGTCATCCAGAATAAAAATTTTATTGGTGCTCGGAGGAAACACCTTATCGATAACGTGGGAGTTTATGTACTTAAGCACATTAAGCTTCATATTGATGACTATAAACCTCTTGTAAGAGACCGTAGGGAGGATTTGGCTTGACCATCACAGCGATGTAAGCAGGCTTATTCTATTCGACGAAACTCCTTCACAAAAATATAACAAAACTTTTGATTTTAGTCATTCACCTTACTCTTCAGATCCTAAAAGTGAATTTTAACCACTAAAGTGAATTAAACACATCCTTTTAGATAAAAAACACAGGGTAAAAGATAAAACTGAAGAGCTTAATCTAGCAAGAAACTTTCATCCGTCGCATGAAAATCATTGGGATCTTAACAATAATAAACATATTCATCATCACATATGCTGGATGAACCGATAAAATTTGAAGATACTAATTTGTTCCTCGTGGAGGGGTAATTTAAGATCGAGCCAAAATTGCTCTTTATAAAACATTAACTTGTTGGCGTAGATGGTATCCAACATCTCAATCTTTTCGACCACCATTAGTTGGACAGGATGGGTGAAAATACAAGCCACTTGATGGCAGTTGACCTGCTTCTGAATTATCTTTGATGACCTTGACAAATCCAACTTAATAAAATCCATAGGGCTGCGATCAGTGGAAGAAAAAATGATTGATCAAGAGATAAAAAGACACCGTAAGACAAGTACAAATGAACAATATTACCACAGTCAAAAGTTCTTATATAGGGGTTGAAGAAGTCATAATCGCCAAATAATAATGGTAAAAAGTAAAAAAAAATGAAAAGAAATAGTGAAACATAAAAAGCACAAGAAACAGAACTGATACTATCAGCTATCTCTGCAAAGGAATTGAAGCGAAAAATTCATTATAAAATCTATTATTAAAAGCCTAAATACAGTTAATTATTGTAATTTTAAAAAAGAAAAAGTCATACAAAAGTCTGACATATCTTTGACTTGGAGATGATCTTATCAGATGAGCCTTTGGTGCATGAACTCACTTCCATTGTTGAATTGTCCCAAGCTGTCAGATTCAAATTGAGTCTATGATATTAGGAATTTCTCTCTTTAATCCATAAGCTCCAAGTGAAGGTAGGATTTCAATTACATAAATGTATGTTGACCTCATTTTTGGTGAAGTCTGATCTCTCTCCTTAGTTCTTAGGATATAGCCATAGGTTTTCCCTTTGAGTATCCTAGAGGACTATGAATGGAACCCACCACTTAGAAGTTCAAGCCACTTCTTAACTCCCCTAGAACCCCATATGGATGACCATAAACCACCAAGCCACTTAGAAGGTTAAAGTCAACATTTGGAGGTTCAAGGATGAGTTCATATAAGGTGAACAAGCCTTAGGATTACCCTGGATGGTTTGGTGATGGTTAGGTTAGCCTGCAAACACCACACTCCTACACACATACCAAACCCTAAACTATCTCTACCCATTTGGTCTCTTAACTCATTAGAAGACTCATATGGATGGACCTAAACCCCTGGCCCCTGCTAAGAGGGTTAGGAACAACATATTAAGTGCCTAAAATGAGTCCTCTCATGACTCTTGTGAGCTTAATATGGCTTCATGGCTCAACCAAAATGGTTTCATTTTACTCACATCTAATCAATCTTCATTTTTCCCAAAATTACCAAATTGCCCCTGAAAAGGGCCCCGAAACTCAAAACTTCAAAATCACCCGGGCTAAAAAAAAAATCATTCTAGAGCGTTCCTCTCATCAAACTGAAAAGTTTGATTGTAAACATTTCATACTTCGGAGCTACCTTTGGGCCCCTTGCGGCCAAAACAACTGATACTTAAAAAACGCTCCGGGATTCATAAAACCTTTCACATAAAAAAAATGGCCCCGGACACTTTTGTTTAACTCAAAGTTTTTTTCTAAACCACCTCGAGCCTTTAATTCAGCCTTTTGACCACTTACCCCCACCCCCCCCCCACAAAATTACAAAAATACCCTTCATAGCCAAAAATTTTGAAAATTCCAAAAAATCCAAAAAATTCTAAAATATTATCCACATCATTTTCTTCAACTACCACATACCCTAATTTTGTCAATTTAACCCAATTGGATCAAAATTTCAAATTTGCCTTTAAAGCCCAAAAAGTTCTTCAAATTGAACCCCATCATCCATTAAAATGCCCCAAGAAAATTTTAAATCAAATTTAATCATGTTTTTATTCAATTTCAATTAATTTCAAGTCATTTTGATCATTACATGATTAATTTCAAAAATAAAAAATCATATTGTGCATGTTAAAGGCCCATCTCCTTAAGTACTTTCAAAAGCCCATTTCCATCAATTTTAAAAGCCAAATTTTCAATCAAAGCCCTCATGACATTCCCTTCATCATACATTTAATTAAAATCATCCCCTTAGTCCAAAATCCATCATTTGAATTAACCAAAACGGCATCATGAAAAATTTCATCAAAAAAATCCAAAGTTTTCTAAAAATTCCAAGAGCCTTTTTCATGAAAATTGACCAAGCCATAGAGGAGCCAAATGTGAGCCATGAAGCTTGTGTAAAGTCATATGTGAGCCACGTAAGCTCTTTACACATCACCAAACCTTAAATAACAAGTAAACCTCTTTTCTAAGCCATGTTTAAGCACTTTTAACCCTTTCCATGACACACCTTAACCCAAAATTG
This sequence comes from Papilionanthe hookeriana x Papilionanthe teres, assembly GCA_022702705.1. Lineage (NCBI taxonomy): Eukaryota > Viridiplantae > Streptophyta > Magnoliopsida > Asparagales > Orchidaceae > Papilionanthe > Papilionanthe hookeriana x Papilionanthe teres. Next base: position 11,132,481 of record CM040421.1, on the reverse strand, counting down.
TCACAAATACTTAGGATGAGGACTTCTCCATTTCTTTTAGCTTACCCAAATCATCCTTTTTAGCCCAAATCAAAACATGGAGGGTGCACCAAGCCAAATCCATGTATTGACCCGCATTGACCCAAAAATGACACTTACACCCATACCACTTAAACCCATGTCTTTACACATGACATAACCCAATTGATTGCACCAAAATCAAGCTTCATAAAGTGATCTTTTCTAAAAAAAAACCTTGGTGAATGAACCAAGACAACCCCCATGGTCACCCATAATCTCCTCTATTTAAACTCCCTTCCATGGCAAAAGAAAAAAAGAAAAAAATTTACCTTGTGGAGACTCTGCCGAATTGTTCCCAAAACTTCTCCAAGCACTCCTAAGCTTAACCTAACCGTTTCCAATCGAGGCCTCACCTTTTGGACAATGTATCAAATTTTTTTTTCTACAACCGAGCTTATTTTAATTTTTTGTAAATCTTTACTTGATTTAAGTGCATCATCACCATATAGATATGTTCCTCTAGTTTAGACGATCATTTAAAAAAATATTCACTCAATTTCATTGAGAAACGAGTAAGATATCAAGGTTTGAAGGTGGATGGTTTTGGGTGAATAGCAGTTGGAGAGAGGAGAAGCAACCGTCCGATACACGACGGCTGCGATGGAGTCGGACGGGATCCAGTCCATGAAAGCACCACTGTTGACCTCACTTTTGGGTGAGGGTTTTGGGTCTTTCCCATAGTGCTTAAGATCTAGCCATAGGTTTTCCTTGTGTCTATCCTAGAGGACTAGAAACGGAACCCACCATTTAAAATTTCAAACCGCTTCTATACTCTCCTTAGAACCCCACATGGATGATCATAAACCTCCGAACCCCTCAGAAGGTTAGAAGTCAAAATGAGGAGGTTCAAAGATGAGTTCCTATAAGATCTTTTGGCCTTAGGATTATCCTGAATAGTCTGGTTTTGATCAGTTCAATTTGTATACACTACACCTTGCACACATCATAAACCGCTCAAAATCATTCTGAAATGTTCCCCACCACTCAATTTGACCAAGAATACCTAAATCTGACAAAATTTCCAAAATTCCCAATATATCACCTCGATTACCAAATTGCTCCTAGAAAGGACCCCAAAACCCAAAACTTCATAGAGTCGCCCAAACTCCCCGAAAACTGATCAAAAGCGTTCATCTCATCAAAGATATAAAGTTTGATTGTAAACATGTCATACTTCCGAGTTATCGTTGGGCCCCTTGCAGCCAAAGTAACTGATACTTGAACAACATTCTTGGCCTCGTAAAATCCTCCACAAATGTCAGAATTGCCTCCAGACACTGTCAATTGATTCCAAATTTTATTTTGTACTGCCTCGAGCCTTTGGTTCGACTATTTGAACACTTATCAAAAATTTCCCTGAAATGACCTAAACGCCCCTCCCGGGGCAAAATTTCCCAAATTTCAAAAAATTTCTGAAAATTCCCCAAAAATTCGCAGAATCTTTTGACACCCCACAATTTCAAGAAATTGAACTTCTTGTTTATTTATTTCGATCGATGACAAGTCGGAATATTGAGTCGAATTGGATTCGACGTTTTTTTGCCTATTTCGACGACGAAGTTGCCCGAACGACCTCAGATATCGAAACAGACTACTCCGTTGCATTCAAAATGTCGAAATTAATAGGAATCGATATATAATTTACTATCGTTCAACGCACGACAAAAATGGCTCGAAATCGGTACGAGTTTAAATAAAAAATTACAATTTTGCCACCCAAATCTTAATCTAACTCCCATAAATAAAAAAAAATAAAAAATAATAAAATAAAAAAATCTCACTCGTGCCTAATCCTGTCCTATCACATTAATATCACGCATACAACAATGCTTATATATATACAAACATATATATATATATATATATATATATATATATATATATATATATATATATATATATATATAACCTATTTAAATGTCATATGGCCTTATCCTCACGCATGGTATCACCCCTACCACTCTTAGGCGTGCAAAATTTTTAATAATAATAATAATAAAGTACAGCCCGGGATATTATTTAATCACATGGGGGTCCTCCTTTTGAATGCTAGGGCCATGAACTCCTCTTATAAGTCCAACTCTCGCGAAGCCATCTAGGACCGAGCTCCAACTCTAGCAAAATCAAGCCTGTCGGCCTCCTTTCTCTTTGTCGTCGATGTCGAAGCCAACGACGGCGATCTGCACCACCCTTCCTCCCTCGCGAAGCTCTCCAGCTCTCCATCTTTGGATCTCACAAAACCAAGCTCTCCACCCTTAAACCTTCTCCTCTACACAACTCCAAATTCCTAACCCAAACCCATCTACTTCCTTGAGCAAAGTTGTGCTCCTTGACCCGAGGAACACAACCACCCTACCTCCCTCGCCGGAAACCGCCGACGTAGCCGGAAAAGTCGGAGCCGAGCCAACTCCGGCGAACTTTCAATCTGACGCGAAAACAACGTCAAATCGACGCCGTAAGGACTTGGATATACTCAAGGGAGTTCATTTACTCAAACCTAATTGAGGACAAACCTCTTAGGCTCAGGTATGCATCTAAAATCAAAATGATAATCATAAGCTAGCCTCCTTTCCAGATCGAAAAGTAGATCACAAAGCACCCAACTATTCGTATGGATGTGATCTACTCTTCGAGCTGAACAAAACGAACCCAAGAACGCGAAATTTGGTTGAGAATCGGAGGAGAACGAAGTCGGAGAAGTTTCAGCCATTACTTTCTTCCGTCTCGCGTGAATTGGGACGGGAGGAAGAAGATGGTGACGTGGAAATTTTTTTAATTATTTTTTAATTACAGAAATTTCACCTTAACTTCAAAGTGATATAACTTTTTGTAGAAAACTCCAAAAAACAAACCTAAAAATGTTGTGAACTCAGAAAAATGAGAAGAATTTTTTAAAATTAAAATCATGATTTTTCATCAAATAAATATTTTTAAATTATTTTTTAAAGTTCTGAAATATTTAAATCATAAAAATTAAAATGTAAATGGGAAAAATATGAAATTTGGCAGAGATGTTAAATGGCCTTGGGGAAAGCTCCCCTAATTTTTCCATGCTATTTGGATGTCTCTATCTTTGTATTTTTATTTTTGAGTGAAATGACCTATTTATGTAAATTAAAAATTAAAAAATTATGAAAATTACAAAAACTCTTCCTGATCATATTTATGAATATAAAAAGATACTTAAACATTTTAAAAACCTGTTTGAAATACTTTTTATAATTAAAACACATTAATTGGGGTTTAAGTTTAGTTTAGGTTGGGTCAGCCTAACCCGAGTCCAACCCAGGCCTAAGTCTAGCTGGGTAAACTTAACCTTTAGATGAGACCAATTATACGAGTCGAATAATTCTAAACTTAATATTTGAGTCATTCTAAACCAATATGATTATTTAACCTAAACCTTAGGTTAGTTAAGCCTAAACCAATAGGAAACCAATAGGATTATCTAAGCCTAAATCTTAGGTTAGTTAAACCTAAACCAATAGGATTAGTTAGCCTAACCCTTAGGTTAATTAAGTCTAAACCAATATGATTAATTAACCTAAACCTTAGGTTAGTTAACTCTAAACCAATAGGATTAGTTAACCTAAACCTTAGGTTAGTTAAGCCTAAACCAATAGGATTAGCTAAGCCTAAACTTTAGGTTAGTTAAACCCAAATCATATAGGATTAGTTAACCTAAACCTTAGGTTTGTTAGCCCTAATACAATATGATTAGTTGACCTAAACTCTAGGTTAGTTACTGATCTATAAAAAAATATACCTATTTCTTTATGTCTTAATTATTATCAATTAAGGATATTATGCTTTAATGAAAGGTATTTTTTCTGTGTTTTTGGATGTAGGTGATGTAAAAAGGTCCAAAAAGGAAAAAGGAGCAAAAAAGAGCAAAAATAGAGCAAAATACAAAAAGTATAAAAAAATATGGCACGGCGCTGGCGCCGAAGTGGCGCCTAAGCGCCGGACTCGATACGAAAGCGTCAAGTTTTTGACAACGTTTGAACGGTTATTTTGACGGAGTGAGCGGTTATTGGACATTCTAGAAAATTGACAGTTGTTCCTTGATAATAGGACATGTGATACGTTGCATTTGGACGCTCCAAAACGGTTTTAATCCCGAAGAGGTGCGAGCCAAAGTGAAGAGGTTCGAAGAACTGGACGCGGAGTCCGGCGCCTAGGTGCCAGATTCCGGCGCCTAGGCGCCTGACTGACATTCTAGAAGATTCATTGAATGTGGACATGTTTTGAAGAGGTTGTCGGCATATTTTTAGGTTTGTGGTGTTGTATTTTTGAAAAGAGGACGCCTACAGAAATTGTCGGCGAATTTTTAATTTAATTTAAATAAATAATTTGAAAAAGTAGTATTTGATTTTGAAAATAATTTTAAATTTGAAAATTTTAAGATATGAAATCAAGCTGATCTCGCATCCCGAATAGTTTATATAAACGAGCGCCGCACACAAGCCAGTGTATCTATCCCGAAGAATAGACACCGTTGCTTGATGATGGGGCTCGATTAAATAAACTAGAAAGGTTTGTGACATATGTTTGGTACGCGAACCAATTTTATAAGCTGAATGAGTTCCACTGTTTAATATGAAAACATTAAACGGGGTTTATATTACCAGGTTCTTAAAGTTCCCTATATAGACGAGCCTACATAGTTAATTACATCTTAAGTGACGGAAATCACTAGAAAACTCTCGATAATAATCGGTAGTTCGCTCTCAAGAATTTCGAAGTTTAAGTTTTCGAGGATTGAATTTTGGAATTTCGATAGGGAATGGATCGAATTTGGAACATTTTATTTTAGGAGTCGAAAGGAAGAAGGGTAGGAGAAATCACGGATCCAAAGCGAACTTTGGTAATTTCCCGACTATCCTATTGTTTGGCTTGAATTTAGGAAGGTCCTAATGTTTATTTAGTATTTTGATCCTACCAATTTTAATTAGTTAGGACTTATATTCGTATGATAAAATCATACAAATAGCCTCGAAGATGTGAGGGTTTATATCGTATCGGACGACTACCTCGGAAATCCTAAGACCGGTTAGGGCTTAATTTACATGATATGATCATGCGAATGCCTAACGAAGAGTTGAGGATTTATGTTGCCACTAAGCGAACTACCTCGAAGTCATATGGCTTGGTTATTTAATTCTAAGAAAGTTTTGTTGATGTAGATTTCGGTTTCTTGACGACGATGGCCGTCTTGCCCACCATGCTCCGAGCTCCTTGTTGTTGCGAGAGGTTTAGTTTTAGAAGTCATAAATCGGGAGATGAGAGAAGTGTTTGGTTTTAGAGAAAGTCTTCATTTCCATGTGTCTTTAATATTTTAATTAAAACGAGGTTTTAAAGTTGATTAAACGAGACAGATTAAGATCCCGCGGTTCCGTCATCCCGACACAGTTATTTTCATCGAATTCACTTAGTCAGGATGAATTTGCTAAACTCGACTAAATGAGTTCCGCACTTTCATTTAGGCAGTGGGAAATCCCGTTAGCAACACGTGGGTTACATCATCAGAGGTATTCCAGATCATTCGATGAGACGTTTTAATTTAGTTGTATTTGTAGTTTTGTTGTTCGTTTGTGATTAAATTTTGAGTTGTTTTATATTTTGAATGTTGTGGCGATGAATTTTATCTTGTAGTGTCTTTTAATTTAGTTATGGGTTTCGGTTTTGGTTTTTGTCCTAAAGGTGTAGGTTTTCATGCAGTTGTTGTTTATCATGCAAGAAAAGTAAGTGTGATGCGATTAAATAAGTTGCGATAGAGTAAATCGCAATAAAATAAAAGCGTACACTGGAGGGTCTTCCGTCATCCCAATTGCACTTAAAACACGGTTAGAATATTTAAGCATTTAAAGTAAGTTCCTAGGTAAAGCTAAGGGAAAGGTTATGGTTTTCTACCAAGTTCACTAATCCCATGGCTAGTCGTCTCCTATGACGTCTAGAGTCTTCGATTTTGGTTTTAAGGATGATTTTCTTCACCAAAGAACAATAAGCTCGATTTGTTCTTAAGGACATTCCATCGTATTGAGGAAGTGTTTAAAACGAATCTTAAACATCTTTTCGATATTTCGGGAATTGTCTGAAGTCCAAATGAATTCATTGTTCAAGTGAATTAATCATCCAGGGTGTTTGAGTTAAGTTTTATTTCTTGCTCGGTGAATTAGGATGTTTGAATATCCTTATGAGTGAAGTGTCATTTCACTTGATACTCGATTTAGGAGTTATAATAGTAAAAGCTCATAAGGACAACTGATATTTAATGATTTGTGATTCAAATTTAAGTTCAAATTAATGATTTAAGTTTGGAATAGTGTTGAAGTTATTTTAGATTTATTTTTGAATTCTTCATGTCTTTATATTTAATTTAATTTAATTTAATTTAACTTAATTTAATTTAATGTGGTTTAATTTAATTTAATTTAACTTAAGTTAATTTAATGTAATATGATTTAGTTTAATTTAATTTAATTTAATTTAATTTAGTTTAATTTAATTTTTAATTTTTAATTTAATTTTTAATTTTAAAGGGATTTGTTTTAAATAATTTAACTTTAATTTAATTTAATGATTAAGCCTTTTAGCATTTTAAATCTTAAACTTGGATTATCATTTTAATTAGGAATTAAATATTATTGGGATGATTAATTTAGGGATTTTTAAATTAAAGAACAAATCTCCTCCTAATAATATCCCTATTTTAATAATTCGATTTTATTATTCTTCGAATTTAACTAATTATTTAATTAAGGTTTATTTCAATTATTTTAAATTGTTTAGTAGGTTTCTACCCTTTAATTATCTAAATTTCAATCATCCAAATCAAGTTAAAATTAAATATTTTACCTATTAATTTCATTAAGCATAAAGTCTTAATTAAAGGGTTAAGATTTTATTTACCATTTTGCCCTTCAAGCCTAATAATTTCATAACTCACTAAATTGAGCTCAAATGAACTTGAAATTTTTATGTTACTTCACTCATATGTCAATAAAGACATTAGAGGAGAAAATGTGATTTTTCTGTATTTAATTTATTTATATAATTATTTTTGGTGGAAAATAAGGATTTCCAAGGAAAATTTAATAATATGACCAAGGGAAAGTTTCTGTCCTTAAGAAAATTATGGGACATTCCTAATGACCAGAGAACCACTTGGACCAATTTTTCTGATTTTTTGAATTATATTTTATTTATTAGAATTATTTTAAGCTATGGAGTATTAATTAATTTAAAAAATAGAATATAAGTTGAAAAATGAATTTCATAATTTTTAAAATTCTCTCTGATATCAAGGATTCCAGAGAACCAAATTTTACAATTTTCTGATTTTTCTTTGATTTATTATAATTATTTTAGTGAAAATGCTAGAAAATACATTTTTTTAATTTTAAAATTACCCTAGGGCTTTAAAATTTAATATCTCATTAAATAGACCTAAGAAAAATATGGGGTTTATTCCTAAGTGATTATATTTCAAAATATGACATTTTGGTGAATTTTATTATTTTTGTGATTTTTATTATTTTTAATTATTAAAATATTAAAATAATGATGAAAAATCAACTTTTTTAGAAAATTGAAATTTTAATTTTCTTAAATTCCTCTGATATCAGAGAGGCTCCAAAACCAATTTGGTGAATTTTTGAAAGGTATTTTGAAAGTTATGAATTTTTAAAGTTTAAAATGACTAAATGGCTTAATCGGCCCATTTAGTAGGCCTAACCAAGTCCAATTGACTTGAAATTTTTATGGTGGGTTCCTCTGATCCTAAAGGTCAGTGGAGAATTGGTTTCAAGTCAATTTGATGTATGGTTAGCTCTAATTAATTAGGGGTCTATTTTGGATGTTTAAGCCCGATTAGGGTTATCTTAAGTGAATTAACTCGAGTCATATTTTTCCTAGGGTTCTGCAGTCATAAGGAACATCACCAAATTTTCCTAGAATTTATTTCACAACATGCTAATTTTTGGAATTAAAATACTCAAAACAACAACATGCATTTGAAAAATCAATAACTTTTCACGAGGTGGCCTCGACCTTGGAAAATTCGGGGAATGTTCCCGAGTTCGGAGGCTTAAGCTCTATGGTCTCGTGCCATGGTGAATTGTATGAATGCATGGAGAATTAAAACAATGCGGGGAGTAAATAATTAATTAAAAATAAAATATTGGACAAAATTAATTAATTTCTTTTCCACATTATTCTCCTCCGTTCACTGAGCGAGAGGGTATTTTTATTTTATTTTTGTGATTTTTCTACACAAAGATATGGATTTTTAAAGTTACGGTATTTAAATAAATCGGAAAAATCCCTAATTTCCTACTTATCCACGCGGCGCCGCGTCGGCCTCGGCAGCTCGAAGGGGTACGTGTTGCGGCTGTGATTGGGCGCCGCCATCCGAGTCGGCCGTCCGGGACCCGCGGTTCGCGTATCATTCCCTGGTCCGGCGCGATACGAGCCGTCCAGCTCGATACACGCGCGATCCGACGGCTCACGGTCATCGTCTACGGCGGGTGTGCACCGTGACCATCGACCTTCTAACCACTAATTTCTCGCTCGATTCTCGACGGATTTTCGTGTTCTTATGCTCCATGGATTCGTCTTGAAGAGACGAACACATCCATACGGTAAACATGCATTGAAATTGATTCAAATTAAATGGAGAATCTCTGTAAGCTCGGGAAGAAGAATGAGTTCATACCTTTGCTCGGAGAAGTGAAGCTTCGATGCGAGAGTTGTGTCACCTTCGATTGGGTCCGAGTAAGCTCCGGATGAAGTCCCTTGGCTGGTGAATTGTCTAGCTATGAAAGTGACCACAGTAGATCACAAAGCTTGGAGGGTTGGAGCAAGCTGGGTGGCTTTGGAGATGGGGCTTTCGGTGGGAAACTTCTCCTCTTGGTCCGGTGAAGGTGTAGGACCGATCGATTTGGGGATTGGCTCAGCTGTGAAGAAGTGTCTGGTTTTTGGGCTAAAGTTTGAGCTCGAAATTGAGCTCAGTTGGAGGAATTGGGGCTGGAATTCGGTGGGGATCGAGTGATGCATGTGTGGAGAGTGATGCGGGTGATTTTGGCAGAGTTTCCTTAAGGTTAGGTTCGGCACCACCTTTGGCCGAGAGGGTGAGGGGTTTAAATAGGCATGGTCGGAGGCTCTCCGGGGGAGTTGAAGGCGGGATCGAGTCGATCTTGGCATGTGAAGAACAGCCATGGTGGCCATTGGAGTGAGGCGGCTCGGCGGTGAGAATTCCAAGTTTGGGCTCACATGTGAGCTCTCGGCTCGGTGGTTTCCGGCGGGCGTGGTGGCAGGCGGCCGGGGTCGGATCACCCTCGAAGCTCGGGTGGGTCGGGGCTGGAGGCTTGTGCGATCAGTGGGCCTTGCCATGTGTAAAGGGGGTGGCTTGGAATGGAATGGGGAAGAGGCCATTTTGGCTTCAATTTGGTCAACCCATTGGTTTGGGTTGGGTGCACCTCCCCATGGCTTTGATTTTGGGCTGAGAGGATCGGTTAGGTCGACGAGAGAGGATGGTGTGGTCTCTATCCAAATAGTTTAAGTTAATTTTGGGTTATAGTGTTGCATTAAAGAGGTTAAAATGGCTTAAGGAAGGCTTAGGAAAGGACTCCCTCCACTTGCCATTAATGGCTTGGTGACAAGTCAAACCCCCATGGCTTCATGTGGCTTGTCCATGGCTTGCATGGCTTGTCTTTGGCTTGGGAAAAGTTGAGTCAATTTCATGGAAATGGATTTAAGAGAAATTTTGGTGTTTTAGGGGTGATTTGGCATGAGGCTTAATTTGGAATTATTTGATGATGTAATTAGAACTTAGGGAATTGCTTTGATTAAGTGGATGTCAAATGGAAATGTCATGTGGGCTTTAGGGTAGATTTTGGGCTCATTGAAATGGTTTTAGATGGGCTTTTAAAATGGTTTAGGAAAGTGGGCTTTTGAATTTTAAAATGAATTTTGGGATGAAATTTTGGTAAAGCCTTGGGCCAAATAATTGTTGAGTTTGGTTTAGGGATGTGTCATGAGTGGTTTGAAACAAATTTGAGGTGATTTGGGTTTGAATTGGGTTGGATATGGGCCTTTTGGTAAAGAGGCTAAGGTGGGCCAAAATGGGCTACCATGGGCCAAAGTTGGGCTAGAGTTGAAATTGATGTAAAATTAATGTTGGGAAATGTTTATGGGAGTGTTTCAAAGAGGTTTTGGCTTAGGTTAGGTTTTGATTTTGAGGTTTGGGTCTATTTGGGCTAGGTTTAGGTTTAGGTCGAAATTGGGCTTTTTGATTTTGGGTTGAATTTGAGTGAGGTTTGGGTCTAAATTTTGGGCAAATCATGTTAGTGTTTTGTTTATGGGGATGTTGAGGAAGGTTTAGAAAAGATTTGGGGTTAATTGGAGTTGAATTGGGTGAGTTTGGGCTAAGTTTGGGTCATGGGTCCAAATTGGGCTTTAAGGCCCAAAGTGAAATTGGATCCCAATGTCAATCAAATTGGGCTTGGATTGGGTCTAGATTGGTGTTGGGGATGTTGAATTGAAGTTTAGAATTGAATTGGACCAGAATTTGGGTCAATTGGGTAGGTTAGGTTTGACATTGGGTTCACTTTGGGTTAAAATGGGTCAAATTGGGGGTTTTGATAAAAGTGGGGTAAATTGGCAAAATTGGCCCATGGTGTAGTTGAACAAAATGAAATTGGGAATATTTGGGATTTTCTGGAATTTTCTGGGAATTTTCTGAATTTTTGGATTTTTTGGCTAAGAGGGGTATTTTGGGTATTTGGAGGGTATTGGGAGGTATTTTTGGAATTTTTGGTATTTTTGGTTATGGATGATCAATTTGAGTGGGGAGGAAATGTTTAGGATTGTTCTTGAGGAATTTTGGGTAATTTAGGTGATTTTGGAAATTTTGGGTAGTTTCAAGGGCATTTGGTAGGTTAGGCGGGTGTAGGGTCCCGGGGGTCAAAAATTGAAAATTTGGAAAATTGAAGATTGGGTGAATATAAGTGGAATAAAATCATTTTGGTTGAGCCATGAAGCCACATCAAGCCCATATGAGCCATGAAGGGACTCATTTGAGGCATTCACTATGTTGTTCCTAACCCTCTTAGCTGAGGGCTTAGGGGTTAAGGACCATCCATGTGAATCACTTACATGAGTCAGGAGGTCGAGTTAGGTATAGGTGTGGTTTTAGGAGGTGTATGGAAGTGTAGTGTATGAGTGTAGTGTGTGTGTAAGTCGGCCCCTTCATTGGACCGAGGCCGCCGGGGCGGATCTAAGGCCGAAGAGTCCTATAGGAACTCATCCTTTAAACTTCCACACTTGATTTCAACCCTCCAGGTGATTAGGGGTCTACGGTCGAGTTTGTGGAGTTTGCGGGGAGTTGAGAAGTGGTTTGAAATTCTAGATGGTGGATCCCAATTCTAGTCCTCTAAGATAGTCAAAGGAAAAGCCTAAGGCTAGATCCTAAGTACTAAAGAGAAGAAGAGAAGACCTCATCAAAAATGAGGTCAACAGAGGTGCCTCAAGGCAACCCTTAAAGCCTATATATAGGAGTCCATTTCTTCAGAAAAACGTGCCCCCCACTGTAACCCTTTCTCTTATCCACTTTAGGACCTCTCATCCTTGAGAGAGAAATTTAGAGCCAACTTTTGTTTAGTTTAGTGAGTTTATTTTCAAGTTGTTGCATCCGAAGTTCATTACACTCGTGGAGTCGGTAGGAATCGGAAGATCCGTAGAAGGAATATTTGAGATAAGTATTTTACATTTGATTCAAAGTTTATTTATTATGTTTTCACTGTTTATATTCAATGTGTTCTGAGTAGCTAGTTACTTTCTTCCTTCAATTATGAAGAGATTAATAAGATAATTAAAGATTCAATGGGGAATTGAAATTCAAAATATTTTCAAAACATTGTGATGACATTAATACCTGATCTTATTTTACTTTTTAAATTGGTCATTTAAATTGTTAAAACATGTTGAAGAGTTTTGAGACCTAGAAGGACAAAAACTCTTAACTTGTAAGTGTCACATGAATCCTTGGGTAGTCGAAGGCCATGTGCGGGCTATTCAAGGTGAAGTGCAAATAAATAGGAAGATAAGATTTAAAGGGCGTAAAATTGATAAGTTTTTAGAGTGACAGACTAAATCCTTATAATTTGATTTATAAATTAGGAAAGAGTCACTAGTAGGGCCGACCATAGCCACCATTGGACATCTAGTAATGTGAGTCGAGATTAACCCATTCTACTAACAATACATCCGGACCTGATCTGTAAATTAGCCAATGTTCTTTGCGCTTGGATCAAAGGGTAAAGAATAGGAATGCTTCTATTTGGCACAATACCACAAATCAAATTCTCCAAGGAATATTAAATTATCTTAAAAATCTTAGATTAATTGAAGGGAAGGAAGTTGTTTATTTATATAGTTTTCACAAAATCATTATCTTATTATTATTTTCTTTATTTGCATCTATTAAATTAATAGTAATTTATAATTTAATTAAAAACACAAAAAGATTTTTGAAATATAAAATTTAGAAATTTATTTCTATAAATTTTCCCCGTGGGATCGATACTGGGGTCTTTGTTTCAAAGCCCTATATTACTTGAAACGATACGTATACTTGTGTAGTACCCAAAAAGTATATAAAATATATTTTTTTAAAAATTATTTTGCTATATATTTAAAAAGTTTTATTTGGTACACATCTATATAGCAAGTTATTCCGGGTCAAGTGTTTGGCGCCATCGCTAGAAATTAAATTTTCTAGCAGTGGTAACAAATTCTTGTATTTAGAAGTACAAAAGTCGGGTCAGTTACCCCAAAACCAATAAGAGTAGTTAACCTAAACCTTAGGTTAGTTAGCCCTAATCCAATTGGATTAGTTAACCCTAAACCAATAGCATTAGCTAATCCTAAACCTTAGGTCAGTTAACCCTAAACCTAAGTTAAACCTAAAACCTTTAATTGAAACATCAATTATTAATCATAAAACACATTGGGATGGGTAAAATTTACATAAAACACATTGAAACTTAAACTTAAACTAAACTAAACACAACAAGGCTTTGAAGCATGGCATTGTAGGTTAAGTCAGCTTTTAAGTCGTCAACTTCACATAAATAATAACAATGAACAAAAATAACTAAAATAAAACACTTAAAATCCGACAACAAGATGTAAACAACCTAAAACATTTTCAACCCTAAAATCGATAAAGTAATTCAAGGATTAACTAAATCTTAATCACAAAGATCACATAATACAACCTTAACCCCTGTGATTCTAGTTTACGAAGATCTCTTGGACGATGCATTCTGAGGATGTTGACAGGAATCTTCCGGTCTTGGTGGGCAACCATCTTTCGGACTAAGTAAACTAGGGCACCCGACGACCTGGGACGACGGAGCCGTTGACATCTTGACCGGGTTACCACTAATTAAATAATTAAAATTTAATAATAATTTTATAAAATAATTTTCTTTGTTTCCTTATTGCTTTATGTATCTCAATGCATGATTTTACTGCTTTTATCAAACATAGAACGCATGTGTTAAGGACAAATAATGAAAGAATAAAAGTTGTTTAGATTAGGGAGAACCTAGAAATCATAACAATAGGAGATTACTTAGCTTAAGTGAACTTAGCCTTGGCCTGAGTTTGAACTATACCTCCACCATCCGTTAATTAATTCACTATAAAATTATCAAAACAAATAAAACTTTTAATAATAAGATTGGAGGACCTGAAGACTTGAAGACACTTCAATAAGAAACTTGGAGCAAACTTCGTGGGTGTCGGCATATTTTTAGGTTGTGTGATATTTTAAAAAGGGGTCGCCTAACAGAAGTTGTCGGCGAATTTTAAATTTAGTTTAGATAAATAATTTGAAAAAGTAGTATTTGATTTTGAAAATAATTTTAAGTTTAGAAGTTTTAAGATATGAAATCAAACCGATCTCACATCCCAAATAGTTTATATAAACGAGCACCGCACCACAAACCGTGTATCTATCCTGAAGAATAGACACACTGCTTGATGATGGGGCTCGATTAAATAAACTATGAGATTTATGACATCCGTTTGGTCTGCGAACCAATTTTATAAGCCGACAAGTTCCCCTGCTTAATATGAAAATATTAAACGGGGTTTATATTACACAGGTTCTTTAAAATTCCTATAAAGGCAAGCCACATAGTTAATTACATCTTAAGTGACGGGAATCACCTAAGAAAACTCTCGATAATAATCGATAATTCGCTCTCAAGAATTTCAAAGTTTAAGTTTTCAAGGGATTGGATTTTGGGTTTCAATAGGGAATGGATCAAGTTTGGAACATTTTGTTTTGGAAATTCGAAAGGAAGAAAAGTAGGAGAAATTACGGATTCGAAGCGGACTTCGGTAATTTCCCGACTATCCTATTGTTTGGCTTGGATTTAGGAAAGTCCTAATGTTTATTTAATGTTTTAATCTTGCCAATTTTAGTTAATTAGGGCTTATATTTATATGATAGAATCATACAAATTACTCGGAAGATGTGAGGGTTTATGTCGTATCGAACGACTACCTCGGAATCCTAAAACCGATTAGGGCTTAATTTGCAATGCAAATGCCTAACGAAGAGTTGAGGATTTATGTTGCACTAGGCAAACTACCTCGAAGTCCTATGGCTTTGTTATTTAATTCTAGGAAAGTTTTGCTGAAGTAGGTTCAAGTTTTGCTGACGACGATGGCCGTGCTGCCCACCATGCTCCGAGCTCCTTGTTGTTTTTAGAGGTTTAATTTTAGAAGTCATAAATCAGGGGATGAGAAAAGTGTTTTGGTTTAGAGAAGTCTTAATTTCCAAGTGCTTTTTTTTGTGTTTTAATTAAAACAAATCTTAAAGTTGATTATAACAACACCGGTTAAGATCCCACGGTTCCATCCTTCCGGCATCATTATTTTTATCGGATTCACTTAGTCCGGATGAATTTGCTAAACTCAATCGAATGAGTCCCACACTTTCATTTAGACAGTGGGAAATCCCGTTAGCAACACGTAGGTTACATCATCCGAGGTATTCCCGATCATCCAACGAGGACGTTTTAATTTAATTGTAGTTGTAGTTTTGTGTTCTGTTTGTGATTAAATTTTGAGTTGTCTTATATTTTGAAATGTTGTGGAAGTGAATTTTATCTTGTAGTGTCTTTTAATTTAGTTATGGGTTTCATTTTTGGTTTCTGTCCTAAAGGTGTAGGTTTTCATGCAACTGTTGTTTTATCATGCAAGAAAAATAAGTGCGATGCAATTAAATAAATTGCCGTAAAGTAAATCGCAATAAAATAAAAGCGTACTCGGAGGGTCTTCCCGTCATCCCAAGCTGCACTTAAAATACAATTTAGAGCATTTAAGCATTCATAGCAATTTCTAGGTAAAGCTAAGGGAAGGGTTATGGTTTTCTACCAAGTTCCTAATCCTATAGCTAGTCATTTCCTATGACGTCTAGGTTCCATGTGTTTTTAGTTTGAGGACGATTTTCTTCATCAAAGAATAACTAAGTTCAATTGTTCTTATAAATATCCTATCATATTGAGGAAGTGCTTAGGAAGGATCCTAAACATCTTTTCAATATTTATAGGATTGTTTTAAGTCCAAATAAATTTAATTGTGTAAATGAATCGATCGTCTGAGGTTTTCAAGTTTTGTTAACTTGCTCAGTGAACTAGGACATTTGAATGTCCTATAAGTAAAGTAACATTTCATTTAATGTTTTGTTTAGGAGATATGATAACTAAAGCTCCCAGAGGCGACATGATATTTAATGATTTGTGATTCAATTTAAGTTCAAATTAATGATTTAAGTTTGGAATAGTGTTCGAGTTATTTTAGATTTATTTTTGAGTTCTTTATGTCTTAGGTGATTTAATTGAACTTAATTCAATTTAACTTAATTTAATTTAATTTAATTCAATTTAATTCATTTAGTTTTTTAATTTAATTTAATTTAATTTAATTTAATTTAATTTAATTTAATTTAATTTAATTTATTTAATTAATTTAATTTAATTTAATTTAATTTAATTTAATTAATTTAATTTAATTTATTTAATTCATTTAATTTAATTTAATTTGTTTATTTAATTTAATTTAATTTAATTTAATTTAATTCAACTTTTAATCTTAATTTAATTTAATTTAATTTTAATTTAATTTACTTAATTTAATTTAATTTTTAATTTAATTTAATTTAATTTTAATTGAAATTTTTGAAAGAGTTTAATGATTTAATTTTAGTTTAATGATTAAGTCTTTTAATATTTTAAATTTGAGTTATCATTTTAATTAAGAGTTGAATATTAATGAGATGATTAATTTAGGGATTTTTAAATTAAAGAATAAATCTCTTGCTAATAATATCCCTATTTTAATAATTCCGATTTTATTATTCTTCCAAATTTAATCAATTATTTAATTAAAGTTTAATCATTTTAAATTGCTTAATGGGTTTCTACCCTTCAATTATTAAATTTCAATCATCCAAATCAGATTATGATCAAATATTTTACTTGTTAATTTTTATTAAACCTAAAGTTTTAATTAAGGATTAAAAGAAATTTAATTACCACTTTACCCTTTAAGCTTAATAATTTTATAACTCACTAAATTGAATTCAAATGAACTTGAAATTTTTATGTGACTTTACTCATATGTCAATAAAGACATGAGAGGAGAAAATGTGATTTTTCTGAATTTAATTTATTTATATAATTATTTTTAGTAGAAAATAGAGATTTTCAAGGAAAATTTGATAACATGACCAAGGGAAAGTTTCTGTCCTTACGAAAATTAGGGGACATTCCTAATGACCAGAGGACCACTTGGACTAATTTTGGTGATTTTTGAATTATATTATTTTTATTATAATTATTTTAAGTTTTAGAGTGTTAATTAATTTAAAAATAAAATAAATGTTGAAAAATGAATTTTATATTTTTCAAAAATCTCTCTAATATCAAGGAAACTAGAGAAACAAATTTTGCAATTTTCTGATTTTTATATGATTTATTATAATTATTTTAGTGAAAATGCTAGAAAATACATTTTTTAATTTTAAAATTACCCTAGAGCTTTAAAAATTAATATCTCACCAAATAGACCTAAGAAAAACATGGGGTTTGTTCCTAAGTGATTAAAATTCAAAATGTGACATTTTGGTGAATTTTATTATTTTTGTAATTTTTATTATTTTTTAATTATTAAAAATATTAAAATAATATTAAAAATCAACTTTTTAGAAAATTGAAATTTTAATTTTCTTAAACTCCCTGATATCAGAGAGACTCCAAAACCAATTTGGTGAATTTTTGAAAGATATTTTGAAAGTTATGAATTTTTAAAGTTTAAAATGACTAAGTGGCTTAATCAACCCAATTAGTGGGGCTAACCAAGTCCAATTGACCTCAAATTTTTATGGTGGGTTCCTCTGATCCTAAAGGTCAGTGGAGAATTGATTTCAAGTCAATTTGATGTATGGTTAGCTCTAATTAATTAGAGACCTATTTTAAGTGTTTAAGCCAATTAGGGTTGTCTAAAATGAACTAACTCAAAACCTATTTTTCCTAGGGTTCTCTGGACATAAGGAACATCACCAAATTTTCCTAGAATTTATTACACAACATGCTATTTATTGGAATTAAAATACTCGAAAACAGATGACATGAATTTGAAAAATCAATAACTCTTCATAGGGATGGCCTCTGACTTTGGAAAATTCAGGGAATGTTCCCAAATTCAGAGGCTTCAAAAGCCCTATGGTCTCATGCCATAGTGAATTGTATGAATGCATGGAGAATTAAATGTATGCAGAGAGTAAATAAATTACTAAAAATAAAATACTTGATGAAATTAAATGATTTCTTTTCCACATTATTCTCCTCTGTTCACTGAGCCAGAGGGTATTTTTCTTTTATTTTTCTGATTTTCCTACACAAAGTTATGAATTTTCCAAGTTTAGGGAATTAAATAAATAGAAAAATACCCTATTTTTCTATTTATCCACGCGGCGCCAGCGCATCCTCGGCATCTCCGAACTCACACGCGTCGCGCTCCCATTCGACGCCGCCATCTGAGTCAGCAGCCCGGGCCCCGCGGTTCTCGTACCATCTCCTGGTCCGACGCCATCTGAGCCGTCCGTCCGCGCGCGTATTAAATGGACGGCATCCGTTCATCGTCCCCGAGCGTCCTCACCCGAGAGCCGTCCACACTAAATCCCTAATATCTCACTCGATACTCAACGGATTTTTATGTTCTTATGCTCTATGGATTCGTCTTGAAGAGACGAACACATCTATACGGTTATTATGCATTGAAATTAAGGCATTTGAAATGGAGAATCTCCGAAGCTCGGGATGAAGAATTAGTTCATACCTTTGCTCGGAGAAGTGTGGCTTCGATGCGAGAGTTGTTGCACCTTCGATTGGATCCGCGCAAGCTCCGGATGAAGTCTCTCGGTGCAGTGAATTGTCTAGATGTGATTTCGACCAAGCCCGATCACAAAGCTTGGAGGCTGGAGCAACCTGGGTGGCTCGGAGATGGGGCTTATCTGTGGTGGACACCTTCCCTTGGACGCGGTGAAGGTGTAGAACCAATCGATTTGGGGATTGGCTCACTTGTGGAGAAGTGTCCCGGTTTTGGGTGGAATTTCGACTACGAAATTGAGCTCGCAGAGAAGAAATGGCGGGGGAATCTCACTGGGGATCAAGTGCTACGTGTATGGGGAGGAGTACGGAACAATTTTGGCGAGTTTCCTTAAGGTTTTTTTCAGCTCTCTTCATGGCCGAGAGGGGTGGAGTTTAAATAGGAGAGGGTGGAGGGCCTCCCGGGGGAGTTAGGGCTTGGGATCGAGTTGCTCCGGTGAGGAGAAGAACAGCCATGGTGACCACTAGGCATGAGGCGGCTCGACGAGGAGAATTTCAATGTTGGCTCACATGTGAGCTCTCGGCCATGGTGTTTTCCGGCGACCAGGCGGCTGGCCGGCGAGCATGGGTCACTCTCGAGTCCGGGTGGGTCGGGAGTGGAGGCTTGTGCAATCAATTAGCATTGGCCATGTGTAAAGGGTTTGATTTAGATGGAATGGGGGCATGGCTAAATTTGGACCTAAATGGGTCAACCCCCATTTGGGCTAGGTGCACCACCCGAGGCCTGGTTTTGGTCGAGGGAAAAGTGATTTGGCTCAGCATAATCGGTAGGGTCGAGTCACCATCCAAGCACGATTAGGCATAAGCATGGTTAAGGGGAATCATGGGAGTGGTTAATCACCTTTAGGAATTAAGGAAAGAGTCTCCTCCTTTTGCCCAAAATGGCATGGTGACATGTAAAGAGGCTCTCATGGCTTGCATATGGCTTGTGCATGGCTCCATGGCTCCATTTGGCTTGGGAAAAGGTTGGGTCAATTTCATAAAAATGGGTTTTAAGAATTTTGGATATTTTGGTGAAAATTTGCATGAAGCTTGATTTGGAATGGGTTAATTGATGATTTTGAAACTTAGGGGTGATTTTGATTAAATGGATGATGAAAGGAAGTGTCATGTGGGCTTTGGATGAATTTGGGCTTTTAAATTTGAAGGGAGTGGGCTTTTAGGAAAGTTTAAGGGAAATGGGCTTTTTGATTTTAGGATGGGCATTTGGGTAAAGATTTTGTGAAAGGCCTTGTCAAATAAATGTCATAATTGGTTTATGGATGTTCTATGAAGGGCTTGGAGTCAATTTGGTGTGATTTGGAGTTGAATTGGTTTGAATTTGGGTTTATTTGGTAAGTGGGCCTATATGGGTCCAAGTGGGCCAAGTTGGGCCAATGTTGGGCTAGGGTTGAAATTGATGTAAAATTAATGTTGAGAAATATTTATGGGAGTGTTTCAAAGAGGTTTTGACTTTGGTTGGGTTTTGATTTTGGGGTTTGGGCTCATTTGGGTTAGGTTTGGGTTTAGGTCGAAAATGGGCCTTTTAGCTTTGGGTTGAATTTGAGTGGGATTTGGGTCTAATTTTTGGGCAAATAATGTTAGTGTTTTGTTTGTGGGAATGTTAAGGAAGATTTAGAAAAGGTTTGGGGTTAATTGGAGTTGAATTGGGTGAGTTTTGGGTTAAGTTTGGGTCATGGGTCCAAATTGGGCTTTAAGGCCAAAAGTGAAATTGGATCCAAATGTCAATCAAATTAGACTTTGATTTGGTCTAGATTGGTGTTGGGAATGTTGAATTGAAGTTTAGAATTGAATTGGACCAGAATTTGGGTCAATTGGGTAGGTTTGGTTTGACATTGGGTTCACTTAGGGTTAAAATGGGTCGAATGGGGGTTTTGACAAAAGTAGGGTAAATTGACAAAATTGGCCCATGGTGTAGTTGGACAAAATGAAATTGGGAATATTTGGGATTTTCTGAAATTTTCTGGGAATTTTCTGAATTTTTGGATTTTTGGGTCAGAGGGGTATTTTGGGTATTTGGAGGGTATTGGGAGGTTTTCTTGGAATTTTTGGCATTTTTGGGTATGGATGATCAATTTGAGTGATGTGGAAATGTTTGGGAATGATTTTGGAGAATTTTGGCTGATTTGGAAATTTTTGAGAGATTTGGGCTCTTCAGGGCTTCGGGTAGGTTGGCGGGTGTAGGGTCCCGGGGGTCAAAAATTGAAAATTTGGAAAATTGAAGATTGGGTGGATGTAAGTGGAATGAAATCATTTTTGTTGAGCCATGAAGCCATATCAAGCTCACATGAGCCATGAAGGGACTCATTTGAGGCATTCACTATGTTGTTCCTAACCCCTATGCCGAGGGCTTAGGGGTTAAGGACCATCCATGTGAATCACCTACATGAGTCAGGAGGTCAAGTCGGGTATGGGTGTGTTTTAGGAGGTGTATGGAAGTGTAGTGTGTAGGTATAGTGTGTGTGCAAGTCAACCCTTCACTGGACTGAGCCACCAGTGAGCGATCGTAAGGCCAAAGAGTCCTATAGGAACTCATCCTTTAAACTTCCACATTTGATTTCAACCCTCTAGGTGATTAGGGGTCTATAGTCAAGTTTGTGGAGTTTGCAAGGAGTTTAGAAATAGTTTGAATTTCTAAAAGGTGGGTCCCAATTCTAATCCTCTAAGATAGTCAAAGGAAAAGCCTAAGGCTAGATCCTAAGAACTAAAGAGAAGAAGAGAAGACCTCATCAAAAATGAGGTCAACAGTGGGCAGCACGTTCAAGACTTTTCTTTAGTTTAAATAACAATCCTTAGGATTCCGAGGCTGTCTTTTATGACATAAAACCTCTCTTTTTGTTAGGCTCCTGCATGGTCCTGATATGCAGCATGTCCTAACTTGTTTTAGGATTCTGAGGTTGTCACTCGATGTAAAACCTTCTATCTTTCTAGGCTTTTTGTGTAAATCATCATTACACAAATCTAAGCCCTAATTAATAAAACTGGCAGGATTTAATGTAAATTAAAATCATCCTAAATTGAGTCCAACATTATGATAGTTTGGGGGATTACCAAGAGCCTATTTTTTGGATCTTTAATCTCCTCTACTTTTCTTCCTTTGATTCTTAAAATAAAATCTTTCACCTTTGGACCAATCTCTATTGAAAATTTCACAATCATGTTCATTGAAAACTCTTCCTTTTGAATTCATGAAAACAAAATATTCCTGATTTTTATCGAGAGTTTTCTTAAGTGATCCGTTAACTTAAGATGTAATTAACTATAGGGGCTTACCCTTATAGAGAACTTAAAAAGAACCCACACCTAAAATAAACCCTATTTGAATCTCATATCAAATAGGGGAATCTGTCGATCATCATAAAAACTTACAGATCAAACGAAAGTCATTTATTTCTATAGTTTATTTAATTAAGCTTATCATCAAGTAGTGTATTACCTTTGAGCGTGGTACATTACTCGTGGTTAGCTTGATTATTTAAACTGTAGGAATCAATGGGATCAGTTTGACCCCATTTTCTTCAAATTAGAAAAACGTACTTTCTAAATACTATACTATACTAAATTAAACCGCATTCCAGCCGCATGGCGACCGATAACTGCCAAAAGTATGACACTGGCCAATCATGGAGTGACACGCGGATTGAGCGGGAAAATGAAATGTTTTATTTTTTTTTGACACAATTTCAAAAAATCATAACTTTTCATAGAAAACTCCAAAAATTAAAATAAAAATACTCCCTTGCTCACTGAAACAAGGAGAATAATGTTGAAGTAATTTTATATTTATTTGACGCATATTTGATTTTTAATTAATTAAATAGTGTTTTAAAACTTTTAATTATTCATGCATGTAGGAGCTTCACCATAACTTGAAATTTTGGTATGTTATTCTATGCATCATGGTGGATCTTCATTGATTTTTCCAAAGTCAGAGAAGATCTCCATGATGAGATATCTATTTTTCAATATTATACATCAGTTTTGCAATAATAATTATAGAAATTATCATGTTGCTTAGAAAAATCAAGAAATATTATAGTAGGTTTCTTATGGCTAGAGCACTTTAGGAAAAGTATATCCTGATTTAATTCACTAAAAATAACCCAAATTAGCCTAAACACTTGAAACTGAAATTAAATTAATTATGAGTAACCACACATCAAAACCATACAAAAACAACTCTCCACCGTAATTTAGGGTTAGGGGAACCTTACATAAAAATTTCAAATCAATTGGAATTAATTTGACCCATTAAATAAATTAATTAAGGGACATGACCATTTCGCACGTTAAAAAATTCATAAAACCCAAAATACATTTAAAAAATTTACCAAATTAATTTTGAGAGTTTTTTGTGATCAGAGGATTTCAAGAAAAATAAAATTATATTTTTCATAAAAATTTGATTTTTAATCATTTTTTAAATATTTAAATAATTAAAAATTATAAAAAAACACAAAAATATAAAAATTCTCCAATGTATCACTTTTGGCCTCATAATCACTTAGGAACTATTAAAATATTTGTCCTAAGTCTCTAAGTTAAGATATTAATGTTTAAAGGCCTAGGGTAATTTTTAACGTTTAAAAAATGATTTTTTTAACCTTTCATTAAAATAATTCTAATAAATCAAATAAAAATCAGAAAAAATATAAAATTTGTTTATCTGGGTTCCCTGACATCAGAGAGAATTTTGAAAAATATAAAACTTAATTTTCCACTTTTAAAAAATTTTATATCTAATTAATACTCTGAAAAATTGAAATAATTATTACAATTGAATTAAAATTCAAAAAATCACTAAACTTGGTCCAAGTCGTCCTCTGGTCTAGGGTCACTTCCATTAAAAATTTTAAAGTCATAGGTCTTTCCTTGATCAAGTTATTGATTTTTCATTAAATATCCCATTTTTGTATTAAAATAAATATATAAATTAAATTAAATGCAGAAAAATCACATTTTCTCCTCTAATATTTTAATTGACCCATGAGTAGGGTGAAATAAAAATTTCAAAGTCATTTGAGTTATATTTAATGAATTATGAAGTGAACAAGCTACAAGGGGCAAAATAGTAATTATTGAAATTTAGCCTTAACTAATATTTAGGCTTAATTATAGGTAACGGGTAATAAGTGGTCCTAATTAATCTCCTTATATGGTTGAAACGTAGGGAATTAAAGGGTAAAAATCCATTTATCACTTTTTTGAACATAAAAAAAATATTTATAATTTCCTTAATTAAAAATTTGGATGTTAATTAAAAGAGAAGATATGAGATGAAGGGGTTTAATCTTGGGAGATATTAATTTATTAATCTTAACCCCTAATCAATGATACAGATCAAATGTTACTTAATCTTCATTTAAAGACTCATTAATGAAAAATAAGATAAATTAATAATCAAATTAAGACAATTTCTAAGATAATTAAATTAAAAATAACTTTAAAATAATATAATTAATTAAATTAAAAATAATTTTTAAATAATCTAATTAATTAAATTAAAAAACAATTTAAAAAAAAAATAAAAATAAAAATAATAAATTAAATTAAAAATAATAATTTTAAAATGACATAATTAATTAAAAATAATTTAAATTAAATATAATTAAATTAAAACAATTTTAAAATAATTTATCCAACTTTAAATCAAATTTAAATTAATATAACTAAATTAAAATCAACTTCAAATCAACACAATTAAATTAAATATAACTAAAATTTAAGTTAAAACAATTTTAAAATAACAAAGTCAACTTTTGAAATGACATAATCAAATTGAAGTAACATAAGAAAATCACAATTAAACTAAAATATTATAATTAATTTGAAATAGTCTTAAAACATCAACCCAACCTTAGACAAATTAGCTAAATGCGTTAATGAACTAATTTGCCTATAAAGGCTTCCACCCACATAATTCTTAAGTGAAAGGTCAAGTGAATGTCACCTCACTTAAGGGATAATCAAAACATCTAAGTTCTTTGAGCAAGAGGAAAACATTTCCAACAAACTTAATTAAACCTCAGATGATCGATTCATCCCCACAATGAAATTCATTTGGACTCAGAGCAATCCCAAAGGCATTGAAAAGATGTTCATGATTCGTCCTAAGCACTTTCTCAATCCAATGAGAGGTTTTAGAAGAACAATTGAACTTTATTGTTATTTGATGAGGAAAATCATCCTCAAACACACCTTAGGAATTGACTAGTAATAAGATTAAGATTTTGGTAGACAACCAGAACCTTCCCTTAGCTTTACGTAGGTGTTTTCTTTTAAATATTTAAATGCCCTAACATGTGTCTTTAGTGTAGTGGGTCAATGACAAGAATACCCTCCGGTTACTCATTTAAGTTATTACAATTTCTTTCTCGTCATTTATTAAATGCTTTAAGTTCTTGCATTTTTATAAAATTATGAAAATGATCGAACCCAGCATGTTTAAACAACTCAAAATTTAATCACCAACCAAAATAAATCTGTAAAAACAACTAAATTAAAACATATCTTGGATGAACGAGAGTACCTTGGACGACACAACCTATGTGTTGCTAATAAGGACTCCCACGTTTTAAATGAAAGTACGAAATCCATTAAGTTTGATTTAGTAAATTCATCTGGACTAAGGGAATCCGATGAAAATGATGGTGTCGAAACGAGGGAACCGTGAGATCCTAACCAGTGTCTCCATAATCAACTTAAACATTTGTTTTAATTAATACATTAAGTCATCTAAATTTTGAAACTTTCAAGAACACTACACTTCTCTCATAATCTGATTGTCACTTCGAAAACTAAAACCTTTGCAACAACAAGGAGCTCAGAGCAAGCACGGTGGACAGCACGATCATCTTCAACAGCAAAAGAGATCTACATCAACTAAACCTTATTTAGAAATAAATAACAAAGTCATAAGATTTCGAGATATTTTGCTCAATACAACATAAATCTTCAACTTATCTTTAGGCATTTGCATAATCATGTTATGCAAATTAAGCCCTAACTAGTCTTAGAACTCCGAGGCAGTCGTTTGATATGACATAAACACTCACATCTTCGATGCTATTTGTATGATTATATCATACAAGTATAAGTCCTAATTAACTAAAATTAGCAGAATTGAAACATTAAATAAACTCTCAAATTGAAGCCAAATAATAGGATAGTTGGGAAGTCAACGAAGTTCGCTTCAGATCCATGGCATCCCCTACTTCTCTTCCTTTGGATTCCGAAAAATAACTGTTCTAAATTTGATCAATTCCCTATTGAAATTTCCAAAATCTAATTGTTTGAAGACCATAAACTTTGAAATCCTTGAAAGCAAAACTACTGATTTTTATTGAGAGTTTTCTTAAGTGACTTCGGTCATTTAGGATGTAATCAGTTATAAGGGCTTGCCCTTATAGGAAACTTTAAGAACCCAGATAATATAAACCCTATCTAATTCCTTCATATTAGACAGAGAAACTTGTCGATCAACATAAGATTGGTTCGCCGACCAAACAAACATCATAAATTTATTAGTTTGTTTAATCGAGCTCCACTATCGAGTAATGTGTATATTCCTCGGGATAGATGCATAGCTAGTGGTGATACGCTCGATTAATTAAACTATTAAGGATATGAGGTCAGTTTGATTTAATATTTTTAAAATCAAAATTATATTTTATATATTTTATACATAAATTAAATGCACAGACAATTTCTGTTGGCGACACATTTTTAAAATTCACAATAACCGGAACTATTAAAATTTGATCGACAATGTAGTAATCCCTGACTTTAGACAGTCCAATTTGGGCCAAGTGACCAATAACTTCAACAACAGTCATCACTTATACCACATGAACAAAAACATCACCAACAGGATGAATATTCACCCTACAACCTTCTCTGAACTCTTATCTTCCAGCATTCCCCTCACCCATCATTTGGAGCCCCATTTAAATTCTACTGGGCTGAATGAACCCTCTACACAAGAACCAGATTAACCATAGTTAAAAGTTATAATAATGAAGAACTTATGATCATCCTCTCTATAAACTTCTTACCCATTGCCTTAGGCTTTTCAAGATACCCTGAGACTACAGGCAAAGATGAATCAGCACCATGGATAGTCAAAGTCGGTTGGATCTCTAGTTGTGGAAGTGTGTCGACAATCTGACCATCCTTTGGCACCTCAACTCCTCAACGAGTGACAACATTAGTTGGTTCCAGGGCCACAACATCATTTCCAGGGGTCATTCTAGGTCAGCCTCCTGGCTAGGGGTCATACCAACTCTCCTACGCTTCTCCATGAGCTTTCATTTTATCTCACCTTCTATGCGCCTGTACTCATTGAACATACAACGAAGAAGAACCTTGTTGTGTATGTCAGTCTGCAACTGGGTAAGATCCACCATTACAAGACAAATAACTGAACCAAAAAGATGACTGAGAACTAGATCAAATGAGATTTAAGGAAGTCTCACTGCCGTATTTATAGAGTTAAGAGCTCTAAATTCTAGGAAGTCGTTGTATTACAAGAATTTATTTACAATTTAAGGCTAATTTTAGTTATTTAATCATCTCATTTTTATCGCAACACAAGAATCATCAAACTAAATATGTAATACCAAAAAGTGACCAATCGGATCATCACAAATTAGATGGCCCATAACTCTGATAGTTTGAGATAAGCCGAGCAAGTGCTAACTCGAGATCATGAGTAACTTATCGTGGCTGAGAATGACAAGAAACTCGGGTGACTGAAGTAAGGAGAACCGAGTTGCATGACTAGGCCTGAGCTACTAAGGCTGAGTGATCAAATTCAATTGGCCATGGCTGACAGATCAAGGCGACTGATGAAGTTTGAATAATAGAGACCAAGGGACCAATCCCAAATGTTTTCATATAAAGTTAACTTTTCAGAGGCCCCGATCGGTATAAGTAGGTAGACGTATTCTAGTTTAGGGGATTCTCATGTCTTTTCATAGACAAGATAGGCTTAAATGAATAATTTTAGGTAAAGTAACCATTATAAATAGATGTAATTAAATGTAAAAAGTGATTCATTCTTTCAAGGATTTCAATAAATTTAGGAGCTGTCTTTACCTTAAATCGCTTGATCTACCATTATCTAATTTTTTCCCTATACGACCTCTTGTCATGTTCTTTCTTTTCTCACACTCTGTTTTTTGGGTGTGATTCAAAAACAAATATAGGTTCAAGAAAGCATCAATAATTTACTAATTGCTTTCCCCATCATGTTATTATCACGACTTCTTCACTTCATATGTCTTCTAGGATTTTAAAAATTTACTTAGAAGCGTCGCGAGTATAAAATGTGTGCTTTGTGTTTTTACGTGTTAAAGTAATACTTTAACTATAACAATTTTTTTCTTTATAAATATTCATTAAAAAATTAAACTTTTATTATTAATTAAATAATAGAAGTATTACATTCAAGATAAATATAAATATATTTGCTATATTTACATTATTGTATTAGTGTCACAAGCTCATGGGATTAACATTTATTCTCAACTGTTTTTACATTATAAATTAGATATGCCACATAACTTTTATGTATTTACATATCTAGTTCATAAGCTTGAATTTTACATTTATAACATATACATATCTCACATAACATAAAGAAATATCCCATAAATCAAATCTAAAAAATGAAATGAATATTTTCAAATTACCATGTCAGTAGAAAAGAAAAAAAAAAAGTTTTGGCGCTATAAGTAAACACAAAAGAATTAATGGTCCGTTTGGAGCAGCTTATTTGGTGCGGTGTCGTTTTGAAAAAGCACCTGACCTGTTTGGTTAAACTACTTTTTGACAGCTTATGTGTTTTCAAAACGCAGAAAACATCTTTTTCACACAGCACCTATCTAAGTGTGGTGACAGCTTTCTGACTACGGTCTAATTTTTTCAAAAAAATAAAATTTTGTAATAGCCAATGCACCTAACTTATCAATGAAATTATTTTTAATCAACTTATCAATAGATTATTAATAAACGGTAGCTGTCCCAAACAAACTTTAAGTGACATTTATTAGAACATTCGATAATAAAAATATGTTCAAAAGTTTTTCCAATTTTTTTTCGATCATATTCATTATTTGTTCCAACAACATTAGAATCATATTCAAACATGATAAGAACTTTGTCATTATTATTTATTTTATTGAATGTTTTGAGAATCAGTGTTTCATAAAAATTTTAAATAAAGTATATTTTGTCATGTATGCATAACATAACATGGTATATATGTAAAAGTTAAAGTTAGAAATGTAAATACATAAAAATTGAGTGGCATGCATCGAAATATTCCAAATATTTATAACATTTTTTGGTAGCTGTGTGAGATTTTTTAGTTCTTTAACGTAATAAAGTTAAAGAAGTTTATAGGGTCTCCTGTTTCTCCATTAATTTCTTATCGTTTACTGCTTTCAAAGTTGCGGGCTCTAAACTTGGAAATCCCACTCCACTATTCTCGCGAATTCAAAGCAGAGATACTCCCTCTTCCGCACGGATCGAAAGCAGCATCGATATCTTTCTTTCAGCGCAGAGCCGCAGAGGAAGAGAAAATCTGCAAATGGGCGGTGGTGAAAAATGTCTTTCCAATTCCTCTTTCCTTGACACTACAACCCATCCTGAATCCCACCAAAAACCATCCATCACGTCCTGTTCAACTGATGCAGAGCACTTCGATGACTCCCAGTGTGAGTCGTTTCCATCGTCGCAGAGTGCTTTCGAAACTGAGCGACGCGGCAAGATTTTCACGGCCCTAATGGAATCGTATAGCTGCTCTAATGTACGTTCGCGCCGCGCCTTAGATGATGAGAAGCTGGCCATTCTAAGGTTTTTTTTTTCCGATGGATACTATTTTTTGCTGTTAGGGCTTACTTCGTTGCATGAAGATATAGACTATGTTTTAAAAAAGTGATGATTTTCTTTTCGTTCATTTGTGCGTGATAATAAAAACACAGCATTTGAGGGATTTTAAAGTTTCTCATGGGCTGTTTAATAGAAGGGAGGATTTAGTAAATCCTGTTAATTTGGATTCTGTGGTTCTTGGGAGTGTTAGTTATTGAACATTGTTTGGTTGATATTTTTAATCCTGCAGGTTTCTTGGATGTTAAGTATGGACTTGCAGTATCATTACAACTAAAGCTTTATTAACTCAAGATTTATTAAATCCAAGAAAGGTTAAAAATCCATGGAAGTTTAAAAATTAAAGATTTAAGAAGCCTAGCAATTTCATTTGGCTGTATTTGGTCTAAATCCATCTTATTTTCTGGCTAAAGTTTGCCACCAAACAACCCCGTAGAATTTAACTAATATTGATTTCTAGCTACACCAAGCAAATAATAGAATGTATTAAACTCATTGTTTCTTACAGTATAATTTTAATTTCAAATGATTGAATGGATCCTATCTGTTTCTTAAACCTTAAGGTTTGATATGATTCAATGTTTTCTTGTTAGGCACAAACCTGGTGACTGGATCGAGAAAGTTGCTGGTTTGGCTGCGGAGAACTATGATATTCCCGAAACCACAACATTGCTTCTTATTGGGCCTCAGTGGTCAGGGAAGAGTAGTCTTGTGAATAAAATTACCAGAGTCTTTGAGGAGAATCCTTCAGGGATTGACCGAGCTCAAGTGTCATGTGGGTGTCTTTCCAGATACATAAACTTTTTTTTTTTTGAAGGCTTTGTTGGTGTTTTTTACTTGGTTTTTTGACAATTGCAGATGCTAGAGCACGGGAAGGTACCTGCTTCTTACAGGAATATCCGATTCCAAGGAACTCAGGCACACTGTGTGTTTATGACACTCGGAGCTTGTCTTCAGTACCGCCACAAAACTCAAATTTACTCATGGAATGGATGACCATGGGTGTAGTACATGGAGAGATGGTCATCCAGTGAGATAATTTGCTTGGAACATTTTTTTTATGGTGCTTGATAACATAAATCTTAATATTTTCATTGATATTGGGAGATTTTAACAAGAATGGTTCTT
Organism: Papilionanthe hookeriana x Papilionanthe teres; assembly: GCA_022702705.1. Classification (NCBI taxonomy): domain Eukaryota; kingdom Viridiplantae; phylum Streptophyta; class Magnoliopsida; order Asparagales; family Orchidaceae; genus Papilionanthe; species Papilionanthe hookeriana x Papilionanthe teres. The sequence continues at coordinate 11,101,936 of CM040421.1, read as the reverse complement.
ATGTATGCTATGTTCAATACAAGTCAACTTATTTCTTATAGAAACATCATCATTATCCTTGACCCAATGATGCATGCTGATTGTTACTATCCTAGATTTCTAATTAGATCCATTTACAGCATATTAAAGCTACATTTACAGAAGAGAAAAAGGCTAGGCGTGGAAATGTTTGCACTTCCATGGAAATTACAATATCATAATTCACATATCTAGTGTCATCGGCCACAAATGTAATAAGTTGAACTAACAATGAGATGAGTCTAGAAGCAATTACATGGAGTAATTTTATGCTAAATTTGCTTGAGCTGGGATATTCTATGCATGGGGTGTGCCAGTTGAGGATGTGTTAACATTTTGAAATGGGATTGTGTCTGGCCAAAAGCTTAAATGAACTTGCTAAAGTGGAGTTGCTCAAGTAAAAATGCTAGCAATAGTTGCTATTGTAAGTTGCACGCATCTCTATAACTCTGGCAATTCTCATGCAATAAATGTTTCCACCAATTTGGAATTTATGATTTTTCTATTTTATCTTGTATTTATCATCCATTGCTTTTTTTTTTTTATTATTAAGAGTAGAATTGTGATAGTTTGATTATTTATTTGGATTTTTTTCTTACTCTGTACTTTTTTATTAAGTGGATTATTACGAAGAGCAACGTTTCTTCGTTGCTTGTGTGGACTTTATCTCTCTTTGGCAATTTGACCAGCTAGCAATTCTTAGCCCCAAGTAGAAATTGAATATTTATCCATGTGTATCGGTAAATTTGATGCAACTTGCATATTTTAGATGCACTTCATCTTCCTGCAGGTGTATTTTGTTACTAGGAGCAAAATGATTCCTTTATTGTCATTTTTGAAATCTTTTAGTCTTTGTTTTTGTTAGAAGAATTATGAAGAGGTGTGATCTCCCGTTGTCTATGTGTTTTTTGCAGTAGTTGGTTGTTGTTGTTGCATTTTGCTAAAAATCTCAAATCACTATAGTGGTTGGTACACATTTCACAAATTTTCATGTCTCACCATGTTGTATTCAACATTGTCTACATGTTATGTAAGCAAATATCATGTACCTCTTTTTAAATGGTAGACTAAATGAATGTGAGTGGAAAGATTAAAATTAAATTGATTTATTTTTTTTAGGATCTCAAAATATATATCTATCCTCAAGGCTATGCACCCACTTTTTAAAATTTATGATATCAATAAAGTTATTTGATGGCTGAGTAGAAATATTAAATGATCTGATGCTTACTTTCTGGGATCAGGACTGCATTAAGTTTGTATTTTTCAGTCGTTGCAGGCTTTCATAAATTGAGTTGTTTTTGATTGTGGCAGTCATACAGATGATGATGTGGAAATAAACAAGATGAAAGTCCAGGCAAAACAACTTCATGGTTACTTACCCAAAAAGAGGACAGTAAATTATGTCATTTTAGTTGTTAATGCAGTGTCTATTTTAAAATCGTTGGAAAGCAAGGAAAGCCGCTATATTGACATGATTGCTCAAACTTTCAACTCTCCATATGTTTCATTTAGGGGTGCGTGCCTTACAATTGATATTTAGTTGTAATCAAGTATGACAAGATCTTTTTGTAGATTGAATTCTTGTTTCATCTTATGTCTACATACTTTTTTGTGTTAATCTTCAATACAAGCAATACATTTATGATTGAGTTTTAGTTGGTGTATTTAAATGAGCAATTGTGTACTCTCTTCTTCCTATAAAATGGTCGTAAGCTTTTTGTCTTGTTCACATTTTTGTTAATAGCAGTTCTTGGACATTTTATACATAGAAGAATTTTTTTCAAAATGCAGTCGCTTCTCTTTGTGGTACAAATACTTGCACTACACTTCGTCTATGTGAGTAGATTTTCTTTTGGTATGTGCTGGCACAGCTAATAAACTGCATTGAAACTAATAAGATTTTTTGCCATTATGGCATAGTTCATTCTAAATAAAGCAAATATGGCATGCGAGTTCCAAGCTGGGAAATCAAAATTTGCTTGACAACACCATGGTTTTTGACCTTTTACATAGCATCACATATTTATGACCATAATCACCTTTTGGATCACAACATTGAGTAGCTTTGATCGAGTCAATGGATCGTTGGATATGTTCGAGTTGCCCTGTTGATATAATAGGCTTATACTTTTTCTAGCTATTTCTAAATGAAAGAAACCTTGGTGGAATTCAACTAGAGCTATTTACACTTTTACTGTTTTTTGACTATATGATGAAGGAACTTGGCTTCAATACGAACACAACAAATTCTGACTGATTTGAGTGACCCTATTGCTCAGCGAATATGAGTTGCTGTCTCGAAGGATTTATGACATTTTAACAATGTATTGCTGCTCTGTTGTTTCCATGAAGTATAGGTGACTCATAAGTCTCATTAATGATTTGATGACATCAAATCTTGTGCGGTTTATCTGATGGTTCTTTAATTATTTCGTTCATGTTAATTATGTACTAGTAACTTGGGATATGATGATGAATTTTACTAGGCCAGCTTGGAGCTTTGGTTGCTTAGAGTCCAACTCAATAAGGTGAATTCATGAATCCTCAAGTGCATAATGAAAAATCCAAGGTCTATTAGTTTACCGTGTGAATTTGGATATTATTTAAGGTAAAATGATTGAGTAGAATTTATGAAGATCTTAAGGGTGATGAACAAAATTTAAAATTGATTAAATTTTATCTATTCTAAACATTGTAAAAACTGTTTCATAATTTCTAGTAATTTAGTTGGCTTACATTTCCAACTATTTGATTAATTCTAAATTTATTTATTATATAGTTTGTAATGATGAGCCTAATTTGCTCTTCATTAGGATCTTGAAATACTTATGGATTTTCAAATTTACGTGGTTAGAAAATTTCTATTTTACTCATTGAATATAATTTTGTTTAATTATGTTAATTATAGTTTTTTTATTTATTAAGAAAAATAAGCTTAATTATAATTTGGTCAATATTCTTTAATTGTGGATTCAATTTTGACGAGTGTAATTGATCTCATTTGCTCCAAACATTTTTAATAAATATACTTAATTATGTTAATTGTGATTAATTAGATATTAAGTTTCTTAACTTATTAATTTTGTTACAGGTCATGAATTTAAGCTAATTTTGAAGTCATTACTTTCACTGGGTTGTTTTTAGTTAAATTGAATTAGTCATTAATTTATTGAGAAGTTCTTTGAAATTACATTAACTGACATTCTGTTATAAGATTCTGGACAAAGAATGATGAAGCTAATTAGGTTTGACCATTTTCGGTCAAGACATGCAAACTAGGCCAATAACGACTAATTTTTTAGCCATTTGTTTGCTTTGGGGGGAAATTTCTGAGATTAATTTTTTCTCATATTTTGATATCATTTCTAGAGGATAGATTTGCCTATTTATACGTATTAGATTTATTTATAACAACAATTAAATCCCTAGCCTACTTATTATATCTTGCCTAGTAGCTTTTATTCCCTCATTATGTATTTTCTTTTTTTGCTTTATTCGTTTTATTTCTTTCCTTTTTTGTCCATTGTAATTGGGTTTTAATATCCTTCCTCTATCAATGAAAATATTCTGCTCTATTCTCAAATACGACATGGTATCAAAGACAAGAATTTAACCATAGCCCCCAGCTCTTCCTGCAGCTTTCCCTGTGGCTGGTTCCTTCTCCTATGTCTTAGTTCCTACTCCCAGCCCCTGAATAAGCAACTCCCGTAAGAATTATCCCGTGGAAACTCTGCGATGAGGCCTATCGTGGAATCAACCGTTGAATCATCTTCTAGCTTGCCTGTCTTCGGCATAATTCTGCAGCAACAACTGCTGGTTCTAAAGGCATTGTTTTCCTTCTATTTCCACCAGCAGCCGCAGTTTTTTCTATTTCCAGCTAATTTTGGTTCTACGAACGACAGTTTTACAGGAAACAACAGTCACATGTTTTCATCAGTAGCCATAGGTTTCCCCGGAAGTTGTATACATCTACCGTGACTCCATTGTAATTCATCAATGACTTGGAATCACAATATCTCTTTTTGGCTCTGTCGGAATTATGGCAGATTCCTCCAACACTGAATCACCTTCAGAAGGTGTTCTTGATTCCACCAGAGGATCAACTTCACCCTCTACTCCCTTGCAGACCAGAGGAATGGAAATCAACAACTTCTTGATCACAATCCATAAGTTGAACGACAATAACTTCCTCCAATGGTCCCAAGCAGCGTCTTTATTCATTAAATGCTATAGGAAGTTCGGTCACCTCAAATTTTTGATTCATGAGCCTCCAATGACTGACCCAACATATGGAGCTTGGGAAGTAGAGAACTCCATGGTCATGTTGTGGTTGATCAATTCCATGGAGATTTCGATTGGTCGTTCATACATGGTCCTTCATACATGTTTCTCCCTTCGGCTTGTGCCCTCTAGAAGGCTGCCCTTGATACCTACTCAGATGTAGGAAAATTTGGCCAATTCTATGAGGCATCTAAGAAGACCCGGGAAGCAAAATAGGGGTCCAGGACCGTGACTTAGTACTATAATGACTATTGCAACCTGTACGACAACTGCACTTGGGAGTCTTCGACCGACCTATCCCTCTTCTAGAAGATTGTAGTAAAAGATCATATGTTCTGGCTGGCCTTAACAAAGATCTTAATGTAGTTCGGGGCTTTATTGTTGGTTGAGATCCTCTTCCTTCTGCTTGCGCTGCCTTCACCGAGATTCGTCGAGAAGAAAGCGGGAGACTTGGCACACTCGACACTTCTACCCCTTCATCTGAATCACCCGCTTTGATATCAAATAGTGCTAAGCCCTCTTTCATGCCACCTCGGACCGGTCACCCCACTTGTGTATTATAGGGGTTTGGTCACGTCGCCGCCTTCCCAACAAGTTCTGATCGCGACTGTCTCGCAGGGTTCGATCATGAAAGCGCGAGATCGTGCCATCGACTTCCTTACAAGCTCTGAGTACAACTGTATCGCAGGCTTCTCTATGCACTGCAATCCTAGAGTTGCTTTCCCGTCCGTATCGGGAGGGATTCAATCGGAGAGCTTCTGCGGTTTGTCACGAGAGGGAGGAGTGGAGCAACACTGGGAAGAACAGGGGGAGGCGATTGAGAGCAACAAACAGGGAGAGATGCAAAATAAAAATATTTTTATCCATCTGTACAATTTGCAATCAGTGGCTTTTTCTCGGTTAAGTTATTCCTTTATGCATCTATAATGATAATTATATTTGAATAACATTGATACACACTTGCTTAATATGTTATTTGATCTTTAGCAAAATTATTATGTAATTATTAAACTTTTAAATCTTGAAATTAATATTTAATAACTTTTAAAAGTTAATTATTAGTTTAGCATATTCTCTCTATTAAAAGAAATTGATGAAATGTTACTTCGATGTATATATTTAAGAAAAGATAAAACTTCTACATTTAGGGTGTCATTCCCCCTTTTCCTATTTGCAACTCCTTTCTTCTTTTGATTGCAATTAAACTAAATAACTTTACAAAGTAATTTTTAATAGCATGACATAAGATTATAGATCATAATTTTATGTTTTCACCTAGGATTAATAAACATCGAACCAAATTTCATTCAAAATTAACACAATAAATAATTTGCCGTTGAAATCTGATTTCATACCTAAATTTTCTCTCACTTTTCATCTTAGTTTTCTCGCAATATCCTAAATGAATGTTAATACAAATTAATTAATTTAAATGTAGGATTTCTAAAATTCCTTCATTCCTATTTCATAAATGATAAAACATAAAATTTAACTTTTGGCTTCAAAATTAAACTTTAACGACACAAAGCCACTGGCGCTCGCCCTTTTCTGTGTTCAAAGCACGCAAGGCTCGTTCGGCCCTTAAGCTTGCAGGAAGGAATGGATAAAGAACGGACCAGATAGATGGCTTCTATTACACTACTTACTTCTCTCAGGGCTTAATAATGAACGGACCTTCTTTATCCATGCATCTATCGTTAGCACAATAAACTGACATAATGTGTTTTGAGTTTGAATAATCAACAAGGAAAAATGTTTGACAGTTGAACTAATTGTTTTTCTTCATTATATCCACAGATAGTAAGCCTGCCATTGTGATTACCCATGGTGATGAACTGTCACTCTATGATCGTGTCTGCGTACGAGCTAATCTTGGAGAATGGCTGGGAATCTCTCCATGCACGCAAATATTTGATATTCCAGGTGAAGGCATTTACATACATATTACCCATTTCCTATGCATTTACATATCTGACAACTAAACTTTGATTTTTTTACATTCATACCATTCAAATCTTTTATATCACATCAAAAATATCACTTTTTTATTTTTTAAAAAGTGAAATGCATCTTTTCATTAATAAGAAAAGTGGTATATGTATATTAGTAAAGATTGAAGTTTGCGTTAGATATGAAAATACATAAGAATTGAGTGGTATGTATCTTCCTTTTAACTATGTCAAAATTAGAATAGCATCCTGCTCATATGAAATAACTGTTATTCAGACAATATGGACCAAGTTACTGAAGTGGCCATTGTAGACCTATTGCGGTTTTGCATTGAGCATGCTGATAGAAATCTTCCTCTTAGACGGACCTGTTGGATAGAGGTAAGCCGGTTCTAAAATATTTTTCTGTTCCTTGTTCCGATCAATTTGATTTTCCCCATTATCTTCCTTTGCCTTATAATATTTTTATATTCAATTTAAATAGGTCTATGTATGAAACATAACATAAATTAGGATGCGTCTTCACAAACTAGTTTTTCTATTTGACCTTAACAAATATGTCGCTATATCTTTTTCTATTTTCATATGTTTCCTATGTTATTTTATTAGAAGTTGCTACGTTCTGACATCAAAAATCGAAATGCCTTTCGCAAAAATTATGACGAACAATATTTTATTGTAATAATCTAAACAGATCAATAAGAGCACAAAAGATAAGCATCTATGATTTGAGAGGTAGGTGATCTCTCCCAATTGCTAGAATTCGAGAGGTAGGAAATCTCTCTCAAAATCTAAACTTAAGACTGACAATTCAATCTCATGCATAAACCTGACACTAGACATAATAAGCTTATTTATACTCAACAATAATAATAATACAAAAAGACTAAATTGTCCTTAGGCTTACAAAAGACAAATTTTCCCTTAGGTTAGGTGCCCTCGTAATAATACCCCCTCCACAAAAGACACTTTTGTCCTCAAGGTAGGAAAAAATGACAGTGTTCTCCTTCTCCACAACTGTATCTATTTCCTTATTCTCTACTTCCTCGTTTTGCACTATGAGAACTTGTAATCTTCGATCCTTGCAACTTGTGTTCGGGGGTAAAATTATTGTCACACAAAAAATATAATCCTTAGTTCGCTTCTCCCTAATCTCTGTCTCTATAAGGTGCTTGAGTGATGCTCTCAGTCGTGATCCATTATTCGTGTTCTGTGTAGCGTCCCTCTAAACTTTCACTGTTTGAACTTTTGACGTTGTCATGGTTGCAACAGTTCGATACGACGCTCCATCTATGTTGCTCCTATTTGCTTTCTTCATTTGGTTCTTGTCTTCCACTATCGACTAGCTTCATCATCTCCCTCAATCACCACGGTCTTAGTAATTGGAGAACTGCTTGTATGTCGGGCTTTAAGCCCTTCATGAAATTTTTCTCCAGTTCTGCTTCAGAAATCTCGACAATAGTTTAAATCTCTCCCTATATTCCATGATAGTCCCATCCTGAGTCAAGACATAGTATGTCTCGTGTTGGTCTCCTTCTTGAATGGTTCAAAAACATTTCAACAGACACTTCTTAAATTCATCATATAAACAAATCAGTTATCTAGTCCCCCTCCACTGAAACCTCACTAACTTTCTTCTCCAAACACAATCCTGCCGCCATGAGTTTTTCCTCCCATCTAACCTATTCACCGCCAAATATTGCTTCACCCGGTATGCCCACCGATGTTCGTCTTCCTCCTCGAAGATCGGCATCTTCAACTTCCTAACTCTAACGGCTCCATCCAACTTCCTCTTCCTTTGTTGTTTCCTCTCATGTTTCGTGGGTGACACTACTTATTGCTACCGTAGCCATATCCTCTCCATTTTTCTCCCCCTTCTTCTCCGTCTCTTCCCAGCCTTTGGCATAATCCCTTCTCTATGTTCTGGTCCAACCGCCTCCATTAGAAATCTCTAATCCACCCCTAATCGGAGCCTTGAAAGGAGTTTCATGATGGTGGATGTTTTCCTCATGTTCCTCACATTCGATCTCTTTCCCTTTCGATCTTGCAAAGGATCCTCTAGTCAACTCGGTTAGGGTTTGTAAATTGAGTTGTTGGCGGATTCTTGAACTGCATCTTTTTAGGATCGCTCGAATTTACTCCAGACTCTCAAATCGGTCCTCCATTCAGTTTTCCATGGAAGAAAATCTATCATTTATGGTGGTGAACTTTTCTTCCATCCCAAATCTGATTTGTTTGATCCCTTCCTCCAATTTTTTCTCTAAATCATCTACTTTTTTGCTGCCATAACTTTCAAAAATTTTTTTGATCACAAAGTACGAAAACACCAGCACTCTGAAATCTCGTCCATTGATTCGCGAGTCTGTATCATGAGAACATATGTTCGTCGTCGATCTGACTAACATTGGCACAAGTATGCTGAAATGTAATAAATTCGTACGTGAAATGACTTCTGTAAGTTAAAATTAGTAGCATAAATTCTGTTGGATGAAACAAAGCGCAAATTCGCGCAAGCCTAATAGCTCCAATAGCGTCACTGTAGCCGAGATCCCATTGTAAGGCTTGGATGCCGCGAGAAAACTTGTGAAAAACTAGAGTTCGGGTCTCTGTACGCCGCTTCCCTGCCGCTGGAGTAGAATGGGAGTTTCAAGCCTCTGTATGCCGCGATCCCGCGGGTCCCTGTAAGCTGCGATCCCCTTTTCCCTGTGCTAGAGTAGAGTGGAAGTTTCTGGTCCTTGTAAACCGCGATCCTGCGGGTCCCTGTAAGCCGCGATCCCCGCCGCTAGATTAGAGTGGGAGTTTCAGGTTTTTGTATGCAGCGATTTTTCCCATCCATAGTTGTTCCAATCGTCCGACTATTTCTCAAGGTGAAGTCACGAAATCGTCGTATGTCGTGATCCTTTTCTTCCCCATGTCATGATCTACTATTCTACCTCCTTTGTTGCATTGTTGCTTTCTCCACAAGCTTTAATCGCGGCTGTAAGACAATCTCAAGGATTGTTTCCCAGAAATCTTACTCTGATATCAATTTTTTACCATCTGACATAATAATCGGGACACCTTTCGCAGAAATTAGGACAAACACAATTTTATTGTAATAATTCAAACAACTCAATAAGAATACAAAAGATAAGCACCTACGATTCGAGAGGTAAATGATCTCTCCCAATTCCTACAATTCAAGAGGTAGGAAATCTCCCCTAAAACCTAAACCTAGGACTTACAATCCAATCGCATGCATAAACCTAACTCTAGACGTAATAAACATATTTATATCCAACAATAATAATGATAATAATAAAAGACTAATTGTCTTAGGCGTGCAAAAGACAAATTTGCTCTCAGGCTTGACACTCTCGTAACAAAAGCATCCTTGCATATAATATTACTTATATGTTAGGTCAATTGAGTCTACTTAAACCATTGAAGTAGACTCTGAGCTGGTTAAGTGAGTTTATTTGCACCATTGAAATAAAGGCCTAGTTCAGTGTTCAATTGATGTTTTTGGTTTCCTTTTTTTTGCAAGGGCATAGTGATAGTGAACTGGGGCAACTAATTGACTTAGAAAAGTTTAAAATGGGTTAGGAAGGGTTGTAGGATGAGGAGTGGAGGAAGAAATGGTGAAATCCATCGTTGGACAGCAAATTGGAGCAGTTCAACGGCTTTCTGGCCAGCAAAGAGGTAGTTGAAAGACAAAACTGTATAGAGGTTCCACAGCCTGTTCTCTTCAAGCTATATATTTACCACTTGAATAAAATTATCTTACGACCCTTTAAATAGGAGAAAATAGATAGAAAAGTTTTCAAATAGCATAAAATAAGTGAAAATTCTAAAAAACAGGACATACAATATAGAAAGTCTCTTAACTTTTACAATAATTCTAAATAAACTTTAAATAATAAAATAAAAATAAAAAAGCGACCGCAAGCACGGTGACAAAGTCTCACATGGGAGGATCCCTTTGTGGGACTTGCCGGAGTAGGATCTCATCTCCATTCTTGCGTGCGCAGGAAGAAGTCATTGGAATGCTCGCTCTATATTGCTCTCTCCTGATCGGAGAGGTTTCTTGTTGTTTCCTTGAAGCATATGACTCCTTGTAGTATGGTGATAAGTCAGCGACATTAAAAGTAACATAAATGTTATAGTCTCTTGGTAGATCAATCTTGTAAGCATTGTCATTGATTTTCTGAACAACATGACTCAATCCTAAGTTTGAGCTTTCCAAATGAATCGAAAGGAAATTACTTCTTCAGTTTGATACATAAGAGTCATCTTTCTTGAAAATCATAGCTTTTTTTGGACTTGTTAGTCTGTTTCTGATGCTTAGTGTTTTGTTTAGTAGTTTTCTTCTTTACCTAATCATATAGGCTTGAATATCTCCGACTGTTACTTCTGCATTAGTGTTGAGCTTAGTAGCTGAAAATATCAGTACTAACTTTAATGATGCGAGGAGATTTCGCTCGTATACTATTTCAAAAGGGTTGTGACCTGTAGACTGACTACTGAAATGGTTATAAGTAAACTTCACCTAAGGAAGGACCACATCCCATTGTCTGATGATTTTTCCCACAAAATATCTAAAGAAATTTCCCAAATTACGACTATCTCTGTCTAACCATCCGTCCGAGGGCTTGCTGTTGAACTACATTGAATCTTTGTACATATCTCATAATGTTTGCTAAACGTGACAAGGAATTTTATGTCCACGCTTGAAATAATAGTTTGTGGTATATCATACAGACGAACTATCTCTCTAAAGTATTGGTCTGCAATGTGTTGTGTCCATAGTTTTGTGGCATGGTATAAAATGTGCATCTTGCGGAAGCTTTCTGCCATCACCGTAATAGAATCCTTATTCCATCGTGTTAGAGATAAGCCCATTGGAAAATAAATGCTCATGTACAACCTAGGTGCCTCTGGAACACGGAGGTCGAGTATATAGATCTGTTTTTGTCAGAGTTTTTACCAAATGACATATTTGACATTGTCTGACGTTTTTCTCCACATCTTGTACTGATTTATGCCACCGCAAATTCTCCTTCACTAGAGAAAGTCTTGACCTTGCCAAAGATTTTGTTATTCCTTCACTGCGACATTCCTATAAAATTGCTTTTCTGAGTGAGCTCTTGAGAAAAGACTGTTCTTGTAGAATAAATAGCCATTTGATCTGTGAAATCAGTTGCAAGGTTTGTTCTTGTCGGCCGTTAAAGTTATCTTATCTTGTTTTTGAAAGTAGTTCAGATTTAAGTTAATAAATAATGTATAGCTTTTGAAAATAGTATTTGAAAATATAAATTTAAAATATGAAATTTTAACCGATTTCACATCTTTAATAGTTTAGATAAACGAGCCAATAACCACAAGTCATGCATTTATCTCGAGGAACATGCACATTACTTGATAGTGGGGGCTTGATTATATAAACCAATAAATTTATGACATCCGTTAGGTATGCAGACCAATTTTATAAGCTGACAAGTTCCCCTACCTAATATCAGGAAATCAGGCAGAGTTTATATTACCTGGGTTCTTAAAGTTTCCCATAGAGGCAATCCCCTATAATTAATTACATCCTAAATGATCGAAGTCACTTAAGAAAACTCTTGATAAAGATAAGTGGTTTTGCTTACAGGAATTGCAAAGTTTAGGATTCAAACAATTGGATTTTGGAAGTTCAAAAGGGAATGGATCAAATTTTGAACAGTTTGTTTTGGAAATGCAAAGGAAGAGGAGTAGGGGAAGCCGAGGATCCAAGAAGAATTTTGGAGATTTCCCAAACTATCTTATGGTTTGGCTTCAACTTGAGAGAATTATTTAATGTTGCAATCCTGCCAATTTTATTTAATTAGGACTTACACCTGTATGATATAACCATACAAGTAGCTTGGAAGTTAGGAGGGTTTATGTCGTAACGAATGACTACCTCGGAGTCTTAAGACTAATTAAGGCTTAAATTGCATAACATGATATGCAAATGTCTAAAGATAAATTGCGTATTTATGTTGCACTAGTCAAAGCACCTTGAAATTCTAGGGTTGGTTATTTAATCCTAAGGAAAGTTAAGTTGTAGAATTGTTTTGTTGTTTAAGATGACCGTGCTGCCTACCGTGCTTGCTCCGAGCTCCTTGTTGTTGTGGCAGAAGTTTTGATTTAAGAAATGACAATCAAGGAGTGAGAGAAGTGTCATGTTATAGAATGGTTAAAAATTGAGGTGACTTAATGTTTTACTTAAAACAAATGTTTAAGTTGATTATAACGACACCGGTTAGGATCTCACCATTTCCTCATTCCGGTATCGCCACTTTCATCGGATTCGCTTAGTTCGGATGAATTTACTAAATCCAACTTAATAGATTCCATACTTTCATCTAGACTATGAGAAACCTCGTTAGCAACACATATGTTACCTCCTTCGAGGGGTTCCCGGTAATCCAATGAGACGTTTTAATTTAGTTAAAGTTCCAGGTTTTATTTGGTTGGTGATTAAATTTTGAGTTGTTTAAACATGCTGGGTTCAATCATTTTCACAAGTTTATAAAATACAAGAAAGTAAAACATTTGATAAATTACAGAATGTAAATTGCAATAACTTAAATGTGTTCCTAGAGGATCTTCCCGTCATTTCCCACTGCACTTAAGATGCATGTTAATACATTTAAATGTTTAAGAGAAAACACCTAGGTAAAGCTAGTTGAAAGTTCTGGTTGTCTATCGAATCCTAATCCTATCCTAGTGAGTTCCTGAGGTGTGTTGGTGATGATTTTCTAGGGCAAAGAACAATGATGTCTAATTGTCCTTCTAAAATATCCCACCAGGTTAAGGGAGTGCTCGAGGCATTACTCTGAACATCTTGCTCAACGCTTTTGAGATTATTTCTGAGTTCATTTGGCTTCAATGCGATTTCCCAATTAATCATCCGAAGGTTGGTTAAAGTTTGATTGTGTTTGACTTTTGCTCAGTGAATTTGGACGTTTGAATATCCTTTGAGAGGGGTGACATGTCATTTGACATTTCATCTAAGAGTTATAACATCAAAACTTTGAGGGGCAAATTAGTTCATTAAAGAATTTAGCTAATTTAATTGAAGTTGAATTAATAATATTTTAAAATGATTCAATTTGGTTTTCAAAATTAATTATAATATTTGAAAAATTTTCAAATTAATTATAATGTTTAAAATTTTTCAAATTAATTATAATAATTAAAAATTTTCAAATTAATTATGATATTTTAAACTTTTCAAATTAATTATGATATCTTAAAACATTTCAAATTAATTATAATATTTTAAAACATTTCAAATTAATTATAATATTTTAAATTGTTTCAATTAATTTCATTTCAATTTTGAGTTTAACTAATGTGGATTATTTGATTAATCCATTGGTTATGGGTTTAAATTAAGGAATCAAAGTCTTCCTATGTTATGTCTCTTAACCCTAACACCTTTACAATAACAACAACAACAACAACAACAACGCCTTAATCCCACTAAGTGGGGTCGGCTACATGAATCTTTTTTCTCAGTTGCGTCCTATTTAGTGTCAAATTTTTGTTTAATTCTAATAAATTAAGATCATTTTTTATGCAATAAACCCACGTTTTCCTGTGTTTACCTCTGCCTTTCTTAACATTAGTTGTATTTAAAACATCTACTCTCCTAATCGAATCATCAGGTGGTCGACGTTTAATGTGACCAAACCATCTAAGGCGACTCTAATTTTATCCGTCACTGGTGCAACACCAACCTTATTACGAATATATTCAATTCACATTTTTTCTCCAAGTGTAAAGCCACTCATCCACCTAATCATTCTCATCTCGGCAACACTTAACTTAACATTATGCTTCTCTTTTAAAAGCCAACATTCAAGCACCATAGAGCATTGAAGGTCTCACCACCATCTTATAAAATTTTTCCTTTCGATCCAAGCGGTACTTTTCTATCACACAATAGGTCGGACGCATTCCTCCGCTTCAACCAACCAACCTGAATTCTACTGTTAACATCCCAATCTATATCACCATCACTTTGAACAATGGACCCGAGATATCTAAATCGTTCACACCTTTTAATTATTTGATCACCCAAAGTTACACTTCTGTCACTAGACTTACTATTACTAAAATTACATTCCATGTATTCGATTTTAGTTCTACTCAAACGTAAGACCTTTAGACTCCGATGCGAACCTCCATAATTCAAGTTTTTCCTGGACTTTTTCTCGTCTTATCCACAAGGAGGATATCATCGGCAAAAAGCATACACCAAGGTACATCCTCTTGTAAATGCCTAGTAAGACCATCCATAAATAAAGCAAAAAGATATGGGCTTAAAGCCGATCCTTGATTTAAACCAACAAAAATAGTAAAATAATTGGTCAATCCTCTTTCAGTTCAAACACATGTAACCGCTCTAGCATACATATCTTTAATGACTTGAATATAAGTCATATCAACACCTTTCTTCTCAAGGACTCTCTAAAGAACATCTCTAGGAACCTTATCGTAAGCATAAGAGCTAACCCTAACACCTTTAATGTTTTTAATTATCTTCCAAAATTTGATGATTTAAATAATTAAAATTCCTCTTTTTAAGATTAATGGCGATTAGTTGGTTTCTACTTTTAACCCTATGTTTCAATCATCCAAGAGACAATTAAGATTATATGTTTCTCATTTACCCTTGGTTAAGCCTAAATATTAATTAAGGCTAGAGTTCTTTAATTACCCTTATGCCCTCTTAAGATTGTTCACCCCATAACTTATTAAATCAAACTCAAATGACTTTGAAATTTTTATGTCACCTCACTCATATGTCAATTAAGATATCAGAGGGGAAAATGACATTTTACTGATTTTGATTTAATTTATATAGTTATTTTAATGGAAAATAGAGACTTTCAATGAAAATTCATTTACATGACCAAAGTGAAGATTCCGTCCTTAGTAAATTTACTGGAGGTTTTTACTGACCAGAGGATCACTTGGACAAATTTTGGTGATTTTTTGAATTTTAATTTAATTATTAGAATTATTTTAATTTATGGAGTATTAATTAAATATAAAATATATTTTAAGTGGAAAATTAATTAAATATAAAATATATTTTAAGTGAAAAATTAAGTTTTATATTTTTATTAAATCTCTCAGAGGTCAGAGAATTTAGAGAAACAAATTTTATATTTTTCTGATTTTTCTTTGAATTATTGGAATTATTTTAGTGGAAAGCTAGGAAAATTCATTTTTTTAATTCCAAAAATTAACTTAAGCCTTTAAAAATTAATATCTTCACTTATAGACTTAGGAAAAATATTTGGATAGTTCCTAGGTGATTAGGGAACCAAATGTGACATTTTAGTGAATTTTAATATTTTTGTGATTATTTTAATTTTTTAATAATTAAAATTTTCAAAGAATGACTAAAAATGAATTTTTTATGAAAAATCTAATATTATTTTTCTTAGACTCTTCTGACCACAGAGAACTTCCAAAATCAATTTGGTGAATTTTTGAGTTGTATTTTAATTTTTATGAATTTTTTAATATAAAAATGTCATTTTTTAGTTGGTCAAATCAATTTCAATTGGTTTGAAATTTTTATGGGGGATTCTCTTGTCATTAAATTACAGTGGAGAGTTAATTTCATGTTATTTTAAAGTGTATTTAGTACAAATTAATTTAATTTTTTTTTGGAATTTTTTTCAAATTAGAGTTATTTTTAATGATTTAAACCAAGTTATAATTTTCCTAGAATCCTCTGACCATAAGAAACCCACCCAAATTTTTGTGAATTTTTCTAAGCAAAATGTTAATTATTATGATTAATTTATCATGAATAATAGTCCTAAACTTGAAAAATAGAGATCTCCTCTGACTTTGGAAAAATAGAAAGATCCCTAATAACAGATAGAACAACATATTAAAATTTCAAGTCATGGTGAAATGTCTAAATGCGTGAAGAATTAAAAGTTCTAAAACGATGTTTAATTAATTAAAAATAAAATATTACGAAAACATTTTAATTTTTGTTTCACATTATTCTCCTCTGTTCAATGAGCAAGAAAGTATTTTTATTTTATTTTTTTGAGTTTTCTAGGCAAAGTTATGAATTTTCAAAGTTGGTTGTCAAAATTAAAAAAAGGGATTTTCCCGCTCATTCCACCTCATCCTCGTACGAATTGAGCGGGAACCACGTGGCAGCGTCTGGTTGGCTGTGGCGTTCAGCTTGGCGGCATATTCATGGACCAAATGCCAGTCCGACCCCATCAGGGCCGCCCGTCTGATACACGCGTGATCGAACGATCGCTGTTCATCTTCTCCAACTGGTTTTCTACCGGAACCGTCCACCTTAAAAACCTTGATCTCTCTCGAATCTTAACGAAATTGAGTGCGGTTTTTTTTAAATGATTGTCTAACTTAGCAGAACACATCCATATGGTGATGATGCACTTAACTCAAATAAATATCCATGAAAAATTAAAATAAGCTTGGTTGGAGGAGAAATTTCAATACCTTTGTCCAAGTGGTGACGCTTTGATTGAATCTTGGAGATGCTTTGTATGAGTCTCAAGAGCCAACGGATGAAGCCTTTCGTTCTGGTGAATTGCCTATGTATGTCTTTAATGAAATCAGATTTAGGGAGCTCACCAATGTTTATCCTAAGGTGGTTTGGTGATGAGGCTTTTATGGGGGAACTTCTCTTGATGTGGGGAGGGTGTGAGTAAGTTTAACTTGAATTGGGTGGAGCTTTGAGGTGTGTCCTATTTCGGCCCTAATTTTGAGCTTCAAAATTGTGCTTAGGCAGTGGAGGAGAAGGTTTGGAAATGGTTGGGTTGAGCTTAGAAGTGCTAGGAGAAGCTTTAGAAACAATTTGGCAGAGTCTCCCCAAGATAAACTTTTGCATCCCCCTTGTGGCCATGAAGGTGGAGTTTAAATAGAGGAGGCCATGATGGAGCTCAGGGCAAATCAATGGGTGTGGTCACTTGCTTAGGTGGAGGGAAGAAGTGCCCAAACATCCAATCAGGTTTGGCCATATTGAATGGGCTCAATTTTGAGTTTTTTCCTTGGTGACGTTTTTCGGCCATGGTGTTTTCCGGCTAGGTGGTGGCCGGCCGGCCATGTGATGGGTCACCATCAGGTCAGGGGGATCAGGACTTCGTTATGGTGCAATCAATTTGATCTTCCCATGTGTAAAGGAGGTGAATTAAAATGGAATGAGAGAAGAGGAATTTTGGGCTAAATTGGCTCAATGCATGGTTTGGGGTTGGGTGCACCCACCAAGATCTGATTTTTGGGCTGAGAAGAGGACATGGGTTCAGCTCAAATGGTGTGATGAAGTCTCCATCAGGGTTATTTGAATTAATTTTGGGTCAGGGTGGAGCATGAGTAAGGTTAATGACTTTTAAGAGGGATTAAAGACACTCTTCCTTTTGCCATTTATGGAGTGATGACAAGTCCATGGCTCTCATGGCTTGCATATGACTCATCCATGGTTTCATGGCTCACCTATGGATTGAGGATGGCTTGGTCAAATTTCATGAAAGGATAATTTTGATTTAAATGGTATTTTTGTAAAACTTGTCATGAGACCAAATTTGGTTTAATTTGATCATGAAATTGAAACTTTGGGGATGATTTAATTGAATGGATGATGAAAGGATGATTGTCATGTGGACTTTTAAATGAGTTTAGGCTAATTGAAGCGATTTAGGATTATGAGCTTTAATTTGGGCTTTTAAATTGAATGTGGATTTGAGCTTGAGTTTGGGTTGGATTCGGGTCAAAAATTAGATCAATAAAATGTTGTATTTGTCGTAGGAATATATTATAAGGAGTTTAGAACAGATTTGAGGTGATTTTGAATTGAATTGAATTGAACGGTCAATTTAGTGAAATTTGGGCATGTGGCAAAAATTGGGGCTTTTGTGATTGGTTGGGTTTGGGTGGAGCTTGAGTTGAAATTGGTGGCAATTGAATGTTGCATTTGGTTTATGAAAATGTTATGAGGAGTTTAGAATTTAATTTGGGAAAAATTAGTTGACATTGAGCTTAATTGGGTGGATTTGGGTTAATTGGTCAAAATTTGGGATTTTAAGATTTGTTTTAAATTGGGTTCAAATGTGGGTCAAGTTAAGTTTGAAATTGGGTCCAATCAGGTTTGGACATGATGAATTTGAGTTTAGAATTAAAATTGATGGAGATTGAGGTCAATTGGGTTGACATTAGGCTTGAGTTTGATGAAATTGGGCTCATAAATGCAAATTTGAGTTTTTAATTAAATCAGGTGAAATTGGCAAAATTGGGTCATGTGACAGTTGAAAAAAATGCAATTGGGAATATTTGAAAGATTTTGGGATTTTTTTGGGATTTTTTTGGAATTTTCGAAATTTTGGGCTTGGAAGAGCATTTTGGTAATTTTGGGGGTTCTGGGGTAAGTGATCAAAAGTCTGATTTAAAGGCTCGAGGTAGTTTAGAAAGAAATTTGGAGTCAAACAAAAGGGTCCGGGGTCATTTTTGATCAATGATGAAGGTTTTATGAACCCCGAAACGTTTTTTTAAGTATCGGTCATTTTGGTATTGAGGTGCCGAAATGTTGCCATAAAGTATGACTAGTTTACAGTCAAAATTCTCAACGTGACATGAGAATGTTCTCGAATGACTTTTGGAGAGTTTGGGCAATTCTGGGCAATCTTGAAATTTTAGGCTTCTTAATGATAATTGGGCAGTTTAGGGGTAGGGGGTCAAAAATTGAAATTTTGGGAAAATTGAGATTAGTTAGATGTGAGAAGAATGAAACTATTTTGGTGGAACCATGAAACCATTTGAAGCCCATAAGAGTCATAAAAGGAATTTCTATGGTGAAGGAATTTTATGCAAAGCTTCGTGGAATCAATCATGGAATCCTCTATGTGCGAGGTAGGTGGATACCTTTCACTCCTTCAAAGATTAATGGAATTTACATGATAGATAATGTTTCAATCCATCATTACAAAAATTTTGCTCTTACGAGAGATAACATGAATGAAATATATCGATATTTGACGAATGAATGTGAAGATTTGGAGACAAGCGACAATGGGTTTGTAAATTTCTCTACTACTTTATTGAATCATGTGTCGAAGCAATGACATTTCTTTAAATATTCAAAATTACTCCCAACCATGAAAATTAGTAAAGTGACGAGGGAAAGTTCAATAATAAACTATTTTATTCAAACTAGAAGGCCTGTTGACATTGATACCATAATTGTGAAATCCATTTTGGGATTGATTGTGCATGGAGGACATTCAACATGTTGTTCCCAACCCTCTTAGCCAGGAGCTAAGGGTTTGGGGTCCATCCATATGAATCTTCTAATGAGTCAGGAGCCAAGATTGGGTAGAAGTGGTTTGGGATTTGGAAAGTGTGTAGAAGTGCAGCATGTGTAGGTCTCTCTACACATTGGTCCTAACCTTCCAAATGGCTTGGAAGTTCACGACCATCTATATAGAGTTCCAAGAAGAGTTTGGAAGTGACTTAAATTTTTAAATGTGTGTTCCATTTCTTGTCATCTAGAATAGTCAAAGGAACTCCTATGGCTAAATCCTTAGTACTAGGGAAGAGAAAATTAGACCTCACCAAAAATGAGGTCAACAAATGGACCTCCAATAGGTGTGGTGTGCTAATGAAGCACACCGCACGTATTGGTGTTAACTGAAACGATCAACCAACCAACATAGACGTCGAAAGACAACTCTCCGAATAGCACTGGAAGAGTATAAAGGAAGTTTCCGCTGGGGAGTATCCGATGAATCTTTGCCATCGAGGCTCACTGAACTCTTGCTGGGGAGAAAGGGTGCAATCCTTCGAATGCAACAAAGAATTCAAAAATTCCACATTATGAAGGGGACCCGGTCCGATTAGATTTAAAGGCTGAGGTTGAAGGTTTGAATTTCATATTTAGGATTTTGGATTTCAAATTTAAGTTTCAAAATTTTGTTTTGAACTTTAAGTCTATAATTTTGTTCCTAAGATTTGAGTTTTGAAATTTGAATTTGGAAATTTAAGTTTAAGGTTTAAATTAATCGGATTTTTTTTTGGAATTTGCAAAGAGTTTGAATTCGACTAAAACAGACAGTTTAGATCGAATGAGGGGTGAGGATCGGATTTAAGATATCGGCCTCGAGGTTTCGAAACGAGAACTGGAATTTAGGCTCCTGTCTCGGAATTTGAAATGAGAACTGAAATTTCGGCTCCAGCCTTAAGATTTGAAATGAGAACTGGAATTTAGGCTCTAGCCTCGACATTTAAAACGAGATTTGAAATGAGGACTGGAATTTGCGCTCGAGCCTCGAGATTTGAAATGAGGACTGAAATTTAGGCTCCAGCCTCGAGATTTGAAATGAGAACTGGAATTTAGGCTCCAACATCGAGATTTGAAATGCTGCAATATTTGAAGTTTGAAATTGAAGTTTGGATTTTCTACGGGAAAGAATCAGTTTGAAAGCGGGTATGAGGGTGTCTTAAATCCCGCTCGAAGGGTCACTCGAAAAGGAGATCCGTGTGTGGAGGGTGGCAGCTCCACGACATCAGAACCAATTCGAATAAAATTCGTGGCTCCGTGTCAATAGAACCAGTCGATCCTCTAGCACACGAAGAAAAGATTTGAAAGGAACTGATATGTGTACCGAGCTGAAGAGACTCGACCTGGCGATAAGTCGAGGAAAGGATTTGAACTTCAGAGGAGTTTCGATTGGAGTTTGATTTGAAGAGGAATTTGGATTTGATCTGAAATATTAATTGAAAATTTTGAGTCCAAAGACTCGGATTGGAATTCGATTTGAGGTTTAGACTTGAGGTTGAGATTCATTTTGTTTGTTTTGGTGATTCAATTTTTATTTTTGTTTGATTAGAGTTTGTGCTAGTTTGGAATTTGTTTCGACATTAAAATTTTTTTTTATTTGGCTTTGAAGAAGTTTTCATTTTTTTAATTCTCTCTTTTTTTTATTTTTTAATTTTTTTATTATATATTTTTATTTATGTTTTATTTATGTTTGTTTGTTTTTTTCTAACAACTTTTTTTCATTGTTTTATGTTTATTTTTTTTTAAATAGTTCTTTTGAGGCTCATTAAATTGAGTCGAACTCAACTTAAAGGTGTTCCTAGTCAATTTGCACGCAAGAAATGAAGGCAAAATACGTGATGGTCATTTCCATTTAAATTACTGAAAATATGTCATACAGTTGATCCAAAACATATTTTCAGATGATAATTTCCTTGAAAATTAACCGTTCAACAAAATCCATATAAATCCAAAATAGACTGCGTAGGATACCCGTCGACTCCTCCAAAAAATGTCTGCCAAAATCCATGTCTGAACAGTGAGACACGTGGGCAATAACATCACCTTCTAAGCTATCATAGGCAGAAAACTGCGTTCGGATGTGAATTAGAGGTGTATTATTTTCCATGTGGCTCACAGCTTTTAAGACTGGAGGCTCTCTAGCTCTGGATCTGGTCGAAATCGGAAATGCATCTTGCTGTCATTCATCCTTCTGAAAGTGACGAAGACTCGCTGAAAAGTACCCTTGGAATGCGGTGGTTTGTTATGTCTGCTTCCTTTTAGCACCAGAACGGAACCTACCGGTAGAGGTACTTCACTGACCATCAGAATTCTGCGGGCCCGCTATCCGGATGTCTGATCCGAACATGATGTTGCACTGGTTGATGAAGGACACCGTGCAAAAGGGTCTCACGAAATCATGATGATATATGTGGGGTGGTATGTAGTCGTTTTTCTCATATATGTTGATGATGCATCTGTTAGGTATACAATCTGTAGGTAATACCCGCCATGTCACCATCCTCTTGACCATTTCTTTAATGATTCCTGGCATCGGATCGACGTCACTACCACGGAGTATCCCTGGTGGATTTTCTTTCATTTCTTCGGAAAAATTGTAGCGACATCCACATTGAATTGTAATAATTCCTTTTCCTTTCATCCATTTCTAGGTTCTGAGTAGGTCTTTCTTCTTAACCGACCTGCTCGGCCTATTTTTCGAAAGTCGAATACGCAGTCCATAATCTGTTTCTGCTCGTAATTGGAAAACACATTCGTATGTAGCTCAAGGCCCTCCAGGACATTAATATCCATACCTCGGATTCTTTCAAAATTCTTGAAGGTCTTCTTTTCAACTTTTTGAATCTTCTCCAGCTCATGCTCTGGAATCATCTGGAACCGTCGAGATCTGGTAACGTACTGTGGGATGTATGAATCAATTCCAGCAAGCCCTCCCACGTGTTTTACTTCCTCGGGGATAGTCTCCATCAAGACACCCTCCGGTGTTGCTTCCGCAAAAATGTTCCTTAGAACTGGTGTGTTTGCCTTACGCTGTGGTGCTGATTCTGTTTCTAGCTTCCTTGAAAATTCCTTCCCGTTCTCTGCTGCCCTCGGGGCAGATCTTTTCTCTTATGGCTCTTTCCAAGTTGGATTTTTTGAAGTACTTGCATTGATGGTGAGAACTGTTTCTTTATGCTGGTCCGCCGCTAGCTTACTCAACATCTTGTGAATGCGGCGGTTCTTGTTTCTACGCTGGGTTGGAGTGAGAGTAGCTCTTCTCACTTCCTGAATTTATGTGGCACGACATTGACAAGCCTGCCCTCTGCTGTAGTAATCATGGACTTGACTTTCTTATTTGCTTCAGTCATATGGGCGGCGTCATTTTTTTTTTTCATGTCGGTGGCCTACTGACTCGTACCACCCAATTTCACAACTGTCTGGCCACGAAACTCATCCTGGTCTACCGGGGTCGAATCGGCCTTCTCATATTGTTACCCGGTCTGTGTGAAATCAGAGTCAATCTCAATCACAGCCCCAACTTTCAACTTTTCTTCTTTGAGTGCTAGACTCACGCCATTCTTGAAGTTGAGGATCAACCCGCTCGTTCGACATGTTCCTTCAAAATCAAGGAAGGAATCAGGGGGCTGCATTAAGAACAAGAACAATAAGAAAATTTATTCATTAACGAAAATTTTTTTATTTATTTTGTTTAAGTTTTAATAAAATAGGAAAAGTTGATGAAAAATCAGGAATGAGTTTCGATTTTTTTTTTAAATCATTATTTAGAAATTTTTTTTCACATTTCGATTTTTCCAACATTTTTTATTAATTTTTGGTTCGGACCCAGTTACAAGTGATTACTGTGCCATTGCTTCTAGGAATGAGACTTCATTTTTAAAATTCAACATTCGAAACATCAGGTTGCGTAATACTTCTTTAAATATCGTCAATTGATAGGAAGCATAGGTCGTTCTCCATGACAATTCATGAGTCGGTAGGAAACTCCTGAGTAAACTTTCTCGACCACGAACGACCCTCCCCAAGTTGGTTCACATTTGCATCGTATCTTGCGGTGTGCAAGAATATGTCTCCTGAGAACTAAAACCAAGTCACCAACTATGAATATTCTTGGGCGGACTAGCTTATCGTGGGCCTGAATCATCTTGGCTTGATACAATTCCAACTTCTGTTGTGCTGAGAGTCATTTTCCTTCTAAGCTTTCCAGTTATTCTAGCGTAATTTGACGTTCTCTTCTGTAGTAACTTTACTAGCGATAACAATTCTGAGAGACGACAGTTAAACCTCCAAAGGTAACACTGCCTCAGACCCATACACGAGGGCATAAGGCGTAGGGCGTGTAGGAGTTTTGAACGTTGTCCTGTAGGCCCATAAGGCTTCTAACAATTGCTCGTGCTAATTTCTTTTGTTGTCATTTAAAGTTTTCTTTAGGATTTGGATGAGAGTTTTATTAAATGCTTCGACTAAGCCGTTTGCTTTCGGTTAGTAGATCTTTGGATAACGCTAGTCGATCCCGTGCCTTCTCACAAAATTGTTGATTTTTGTGCTTTTGAACGCAGTCCCGTTGTCTGAGATAATTCTGCGCGGTACCCCGAAACTGTAAACCACTTGATCTTTGAAGAATTGTAGTACGTAGTGTGCCTTCATTTCTCTGAGTGGTACTGCTTTAGCCCACTTTGAAAAGTAATCTTTCACTGCGATAATGAAGCGATGCTCTTTAGAGGATGGTGGTTCTATGGGACCCACTATATATGTGCCCCAACATTTGAACGACCATGAGGCGATAGTCGGGTGTAGCACATTCGGAGGCTGGTGTAGATCCACTCCGTGCACCTGACACTGGTGACAACTTTTGGCGACCTCCATGTAGTCAGTCATCATTGAGGGCCAATAGTTCCCTAGTCTTTTAATTTTCATTTTCATCTTTGGACCCGACTGATGAGCGCCGCAAAGTCCTGAGTGCAGTTCTTTAACAATTTCTCGAGCTTCGGACCCACTCAGGCACCTTAGCCACATCTGATCAAAAGATCTTCTGTATAAGACATTATTTATTAATGCGCATGACAGTTCTTTTTTTAATTTGATGGGCTAACGACTTATCGTCCGGTAGGTTTCCTGTTTGTAGGTATTCCACGAGCGGCTGCCGCCAATCTTCTGCATTTTCTGCCGCTGCCACAATTATATTTTTATTCTTTTTCTGGTCTGTGCACTGTATCCATGTCGAGCTGTGATAGGACATGTCGTCCCTGAACTGACATTTCAACGGACTCATCCTACATGCAAGCAAATTCTTTTGCAATACGGGCTAAAGCGTCTGCGAGGACATTGTCTTTCTTGGTAATCTTGTACATTGTCACGTTCGAAATCTGTTGTAACAACTTCATTGCATACTGAAAATACTGCTCGAGTCTTGATTTTAGAATTTTATACTGTCCGACCCGTAGATGTTGATGTCGGTTATTCCCATCTGAATGATTAATTCCAATCCGGTTTTGAGAGCTTCGTACTCTGCTTCGTTAATTTTACACGGTTATGTGAGATGGTAGGAGTACCTTAACATTCCCCGCTCCAGTGTTCTAAAAATTAATCTGATTCCTGCTTTATCGGACACTATCGTTTGTAATTCTTTGTTCTTATGCACTGATGACGCTTCGATCTTCGAAGTCTCCTAAATTCATAATATGTTCGTCTGGCAAGTCGTAGTTAAGAGGCGATTCTTCCGGCAAAGGGTGTGCTGCGAGGAAATCTGCTTAGACTTGTCCCTTTACGACACGAAGAGACGAAAATTATATCGAACTGCAATAATATCATCGACCATCTGGTTGGTCTCCCGAAAAGCGTTGGATGGGTTATCAAATATTGCAGAGGATTAAACTTCGAAATCATGTTGACCTTATAAGAAAGCATGTAATGTCCGAGCTTCTGAGCGACAAAGATCAATGTTAAATAATGCTTCTCAATTGGAGGATACTTTACTTCCATCGGAATTAAACGTTGGCTCAAGTAATAAAGAGCATTTTCTTTACCCTCATCGTTAACCTGGGCTAGCAGGGCTCCGAGGGAATCATCTAAAGCTGCGGTATAAAGTATCAATGGTCTACCTGAGATCGGGGTTGCTAAGACAGGAGTTGTCATCAGATATCGTTTAATATCTTCAAAGGTCAGCTGACATTTCTCTTCCCAAATGAATCTGACGTTCTTTTTAACTAATGCCAAGAAGGGATGACACCTACCTGACAAACTAGAAATAAAGCGTCGAAGATATGTTAGTTTCCCTTGGAATGATCGTAGTTATTTTAAATTTTTGGGAGGCAGCATTTTTAAGATGAATTTAATCTTTTCCGGATCGATTACAATTCCGTGATGTCGGACGAAAAATCCTAAGAATTTCCCGGAGGCGATGCCTAAGACGCACTTTAAATGGTTCATCTTAAGGTTAAATTGTCGCAATCGCTTGAAAACAATTCTCAAATCATACAGACGATCTCATTTTAATTTGTTTTTGATGACCACATCGTCCACGTAGCACTCGACTTGGTTGTGAATGAGATCATCAAAAATCTGTCATTGCTCTTTGGTATGTTGCTCCTGCGTTCTTTAATCTGAAACACATCATTGTATAGCAGTATATCCCGATTGGTGTTCTGAATGCTGCGAGCTTTTCGTCTTTTGGTGCCATCTTTATCTGGTTATATCCGGATGATCCATCCATGAAATAGAAGATTTCATGTGTTGATGCAATGTCGATCATTAACTCCAGAATTGGCAGTGAAAATTCATCCTTCAGGCATACTTTCTTTAAGTCTCTGAAATCCACGCAGATCCGAATCTGACCGTTCTTCTTTCTAACATGTACCACATTGGCTAACCAAGTAAGGTATTGTTCTTCACGGATGAACTTAGCGTCTATTAATTTCTTGACTTCTGCTATGACTTGTTCAATTTCTAGACGCATTCTTCTTGAAGCTTGTCTCACTGGAACGACGGCCTGATCCACCCCTAACCTGTGGACTGCCACTTCTGGAGGGATTAAAGGCTCTATTCCTTTTGCTATTTATGGAGTGATGACAAGTCCATGGCTCTCATGGCTTGCATGTGGCTCATCAATGGCTTCATGGCTCATCTATGACTTGAGGATGGTTTGGTCAGATTTTATGAAAGGGTAATTTTGATTTAAGTGGTATTTTTGTAAAGCTTGTCATTAGGCTAAATTTGGTTTAATTTTATCATGAAATTGAAACTCAGGGGATGATTTAATTGAATGGATGATGAAAATATGATTGTCGTGTGGGCTTTTAAATGGGTTTGGGCTAATTGAACTGATTTAGGATTATGAGTTTTAATTTGGGCTTTTAAATTGAAGTGAATTTTGGCTTGAGTTTGGGTTGGATTTGGGTCAAAAATTGGATCAATAAAATGTTGCATTTGTTGTAGGAACATGTTATAAGGAGTTTAGAACAAATTTGGGGTGATTTTGAATTGAATTTCATGGTCAATTTAGTGAAATTTGGGCATGTGCCACATTTGGGCAAAAATTGGGGCTTTTGGGTTTGGTTGGGTTTGGGTGGAGCTTGAGTTGAAATTGGTGGCAATTGAATGTTGCATTTGGTTTATGAGAATGTTATGAGAAGTTTAGAATTCAATTTGGGAAAACTTAATTGACATTGAGCTTAATTGGTCAAAATTGGGGATTTTAGGATTTGTTTTAAATTGGGTTCAAATGTGGGGTCAATTTAAGTTTGAAATTGGGTCCAATCAGATTTGGGCACGATGAATTTGAGTTTAGAATTGAAATTGAAGGAGATTGGGGTCAATTAATTTGACATTATGCTTGGGGTTGAGGAAGTTGAGCTCATAGATGCAAATTTGGGTTTTTAATTAAATTGGGTGAAATTGGCAAAATTGGGTCATGTGGCAGTTGAAGAAAATGCAATTGGGAATATTTGGAAGATTTTGGGATTTTTCGAGATTTATTTGAAATTTTCGAAATTTGGGGCTAGGAATGGCATTTTGGTAATTTTGGGGGTTCTGAGATAAATGGTCAAAAGTCTGATTTAAAGGCTCGAGGTGGTTTAGAAAGAAATTTGGAGTCAAATAGAAATGTCTGAGGTCATCTTTGTTCAACGTGGAAGGTTTTACGAACTCCGTAACGTTTTTTAAGTATAGGTCATTTTAGTATCGAGGTGCTAAAAAGTTGCCCGGAAGTATGACAAGTTTACAATCAAATTTTTCAGCGTGGGATGGAGAATGTTCACGAATGACTTTTGGAGAGTTTGGAAAGTTCTGGGCAATCTTGGAATTTTGGGCTTTTCAAGGGTAGTTTGGTAGTTTAGGGGCGGGGGGTCAAAAATTGAAATTTTGAAAAAATTGAGATTAATTAGAGGTGAGAAGAATGAAATTATTTTGGTGGAGCCATGAAACCATTTTAATCTCATAAGAGCCATAAAAGGACTCATTTTGGACATTCATTATGTTGTTCCCAACCCTCTTTGCCAGGGTCTAGGAGTTTGGGTCCATCCATATGAATCTTCTAATGAGTCAGGAGCCAAGATTGGGTGGAAAGCCAAGATTGGGTGGAAGTGGTTTGGGATTTGGAATGTGTGTAGAAGTGCAGCATGTGTAGGCTGACCATCACCAAACCGCCCAGGGTAAGTCCTTGGCCTGCTCAACCTATGGGACTCGTGATTGTCTTTCTACACATTGGTCATAACCTTCCAAATGGCTTGGAGGTTCATGACCATCTATATAGAGTTTCAAGGAGAGTTAAATTTCTAAATGGTGGGTTCCATTTCTAGTCCTCTAGAATAGTCAAAGGAAATCCTATGAGAAAATTAGACCTAAAAAAAATGAGGTCAACGGTCCTATCAATTAACTCAAATCTCCTAGAAGTCCTTATCAATGGCATATGTATCCTTCAACATTTCAAATTTTATTACTTTCGACTACATGGTACGGAAGAGCAAGTGACGGCGACTTTATGCATCAACTACGTTATTCTGATTCCCTACTTTATGATGGAATACAAAATGGAGTGAAGATAAGAATTCCACTCATCAGGCATGTCAACCCTTTAACTTATTTAGCTAAACTCACTTACCAGTAAATAGTGACTCCAATGACCAAGAGCTCTCACTATAACATAGAACTTCTTATCGTAGGTAGAGTTTTTTCTTCTAGAATCATTCAAATTTTCACTGTAGAAAGCAATATGTTATTCTCCTTCAAATCCTATAGGCATCACACTCCACTTCAAACTCTCTAGGCATGACACTCCGTTTCAAATACTTAATTGAAATATGGAAAGGCTATAGCAGGGGCTCGAGTCACCTATTTATTCAAAGCATCAAATCTTTGAGAAATTTCTTTTGGAGTATTGTGATTCAGCTGAAATATTTGATAAATCTCCTATAAAAAGAAGTCATATAGTGAAACTGGTATACCTAAGAAAATGATTGTGGCCGGAACCTGGCCACAATAGCCCCGATCTTCATTGGATCCATCTTAATGCTAATAGTTGAAGCAATGTATCATAGAAAACAAGTCTGTTGTGTAAGAATATAACACTTCTTTGGGTAACCATATATTTACTATGTCTGAAGAATCCCAAAAATATATTGCAAATGTTGTAAGTGCTCGTTTGAACCGCTATATGCCAGAATGTCATCAAAGTACACAACCATAAATTTTATGATAAAGTCTCCAAATTTGGGTTATCAGTCGCATGAAAGTGCTTGGTGTATTGGGCAGGACAAAATGCATGACTGTCTACTCATATAAATCATCTCGTATCTTGAAAGCGGTCTTCTACTCTCTTATCCTGATATGTTGATAGCCACAACATAAGTCAAACTTGGAGAAGACACCGACTCAATATAATTGATCAAATAAATCATCCAATCTCAGAATAAAGAATTGGTAATTGATTGTGATCTTAGTTATCTCTCTGTTATCTATACACATGCGTCATGATCCATCTTTTTGGGCACAATCAAATCTGACTGCACAACACATGGACGAGTGTTCTCTCGAACTAGTTTTTTGGCTATCAGATCCTCAACTTACTTCCATAACTCTTTATATTTTGTTGGGTTCATCTGTTAGGTTGGTCGGTTGGGGAACATTGATTATGGGATATATCTATAACATGTTAAATCTTTCGTAGGGATGGCAATCTTGGTGACAGACTGTATGTCAGCACATCTTGAAACTCATCTGGTATGGGTCGCGCCACCTCAGGTATTTGCTCTTTTTTATCTTTGTCTTATAACATCACCATGGGTAGTCTCATTGGTGCCTCTCATAGCTTGTACAAATATGGTATGCGACACTAATGCCCGTATATTTGTCGGAGTATTCATCACCGCTTATTCTTTCAATGGTAGGAGTTTTATACGCTCCTCGTCCTTAATAAATTTGTGTTTTTATGCCACCATGAATTGTACACCTGTCATATTTCCATGGCCGACACAAAAGAATGTGACACATCTATAGACTCAACATCACACGAAACATGATCTTACGATCTGTCTCCAATTAAAAATTCTATTAGGCATCTCTTGCGACATTGATCTCAATCCTTCTCTTAAACCAAGTTAGGGAGGGATATGATTGAAAATACTTATGGGTAGTGAGACTCAATTTGTTAATCATCTGTGTAGATATCATATTTTTTCAATTAACTCCATTTATAATGAGACTACACACTTTCTCCTTCATTGTACAATGGGTATGGAAGATGCTACACTTGAGCCACTATTGATCCCTCTTAGCCTCAACCTCTAGAACTCGTCGAACCATAAGCCTCTCATCATCATTTGTTGGTATTTGGTACTTTTGAGTCTCCTCTGGTCGTCACTCTTTCTCCTTCACTTTTCCTTGCTCAGTAAAAAAAATGTCATGGATATAATGCGTTTATATCCATGACATTTGAAACACTTCATGGCAGGAAATATTTTAGAACTGTTGGTCTGGTCAGTCATCTTTTCCTCTTGTACCGGCTTTTCTCCACAAAGGGTAGGTCTGGGTGCTTTGGTTAGTGTGCTTTTGCTAACTGACCCAATGGTCCATCCCTGTTTGACAGGTGTGTGGACTTGATATTACTGTGTTGTATCTTCACCTTTATGGCTAATGTCTTGATATTCTTTAATGTTCTCAATCGTCAAGATATGGGGAAATTATTGCATATGGAGCACGTACGCAGTCCGCACACAACTCCTCCGATACCCATCCAGTACTCTTGTAATAACCTATCAATACCCAATAACCAATACCCTCTAAATACCTTAATCACCAATACCCCCTCCATACCCTCTCAATACCCTCAAAATGAGGGTATTGGGAGGTTATTCCACACCCAAAGATGGGTACGTGCTCCGTCTGCAATAATTTTCCCAAGATATGGGGCTATGGCGCTCTCCTCGGGCTCCTCTAATTCACGCTTCAACATAAGTTACTTCAGCTTTTTGGTGTACTGTATCACTGAGAGATCTTTTTACTGTAAGTGATAAAGTCTTGAGAACACCTCCTGTCTATAATGTGTAAGGCACTTGTGCTGCATCTCTTTTTTCATTGAGGATCGAATGATGATTTTTATTTTTTCCTCAGGCCAATGTAGGTGCTTCAAATTTTAACATTCCACTGTTTGAAGCCACTCAATGAATTTGTTTGGATCTCTACGACGTCAAAATCTGGTAAAACCACATTTACTTTAACATCACCTTTTCTTCTTCTATACTTAATGTCAAATCGATGCCTCATTGGCATTTTGTCACTTGAGGGTTTGTCTTTAAGAATGTGTATTTTATCACCTCCTTCCATAGCGTCACCATTATTATTGTGGGTTACTTCTTTTCGTTGTCTCCTTTCGAAATCGATGAGCATATGCTACAATTGGGTGGCTTTTCCTTGACTGTATGGCGTCTAGTTCTTCTAATTGAATTTTTGGCAAAAGTGGAAATAGTGCTTTAAGGTTGGAGTTAGGGTTAGGTGGATGCTGTGAGGATAATTTTTTTTCGGGAGAATTATGTTAGATTATGTGGATTTTTGGTTTGGGGCTAAGGAAGGTAAATCCTTAAAAATTTAAGATTTCACAAACTCTGATCTCGAATGACATTAAAATAGGGCAACTAGTATGTGTGGGGAAGTTAGGAAATTGGGTCAAAGGGTTTTAGGGCGAGGATAATTATTTTTTAATCTCTTCTTCGAATCTACTGCATATATGTGTTTAATTTTCATTTCTTACTCTCGTGTTAGTTATTTGTAAGTTTCATATCGTCAACACAGATCTGTACAATGTAGCAGATTTTAATATTTCTTATAGAATTTACTCCTAGATCTCTATGATGTCTAATTTGAATGAGAAAGGCCTAAAAATCTTTTCTTCAGACATAAAATTTTAAATTTAAAATCTATTGAATCCGACTTTTTGAAGCGTGTTTTAGGGAAACAGCTGCGGCTCAATTTCTCAAAGATTGGGAGAAAGCCTAGATCTCTATGGTTAGAGGTGGTTCACAAAGATATATGTATGCCATTGCCCATCAATTCTTTAAGAGGATCCTTATATGATATTATCTTTATTGATAAATTTATCTTAAAGGTATTGGTTAATTTTATTTAAAAAACTCATGTATGAAATGGAAGAGCAAATACATAACATAACAAAAGTAACAAAATATGTTTTAGTTCAAGTAAAAACATAAATAAAAAAAAAAACAAAAGTAATCCCAAACAGTCCCTCAAGTAATTAGATTTGTCAGTTCTAAAAATATTATCTGCAATGAATTTATGTTAAACATTGACAAAATAAACATTATTGCAATAGACAACTCTACTTCAGAACAATTGAACTAGATGAGACGTCGACACGAAGCAAATACAGGAAACAACTAAACAAATTCAGTAGTCTGAGCCAAATAAACTTGACCTAAGTCAGATGGCCACAAAATTCTCACAGGCCGAGTAATTATAATTTTCTTTCACTTTATTGCGTGTTGCTTACATATATGAGGGAGCTTCAGTTCAGCATTGAGGCTATGCATATAAATGATCATCTTTTGTGAGAGCTTACTATGATAAAATCTCTTTATAAGAATAATTCCTGGACATTAATAAAGGTTAAGGCAAGTATTGGAATTTCAAGAAGATATTATTTTTAGTACCGTCTATATTAATTTTTTCTGTTTTTAGAGCTTAGTATGATTTGTATGTTATAATTCCGATTTCCTTCTTTTGTCTTGAGGATTTATAGCTAACTTTATGGCTTTTCTAACGTAGGAGCCATCCCCTCTAGTTATCTTGTAATCGTTTTCTATGAAATTGAAGATAAATGATTATTTTTTTATTCTTCTAAAAACTACATCATATCAGAACTAGGTTTTGTACTATAGAGGTGGCGAATTCAATCTTCAAAGCTTCAGCTTTCTCCCTGTCATGATCGAAGTTTCATTTTTTCTCCCACTTGCGATCAAAGCTTTCTTTTTTCTCCCACTCATGATCTAGAAATCCCTACAAGGAACACACGATCACGTGGATGCTTGCGAAGTTGTAGCTCACTGAAGACGCAACTCGTGAACTATCACTACTGCTTGAAGCTACCTTAAAAGCAAGTTCGAAGCAGAAGCTCCTCGAAGTTCTTTCTTTCCACCACAACCAAACACGTTATTGAACGATCGGACCCACAATCGAAGCTCTTATTGTGATCAAAGTATGAGCCTGAACCCACAATTGAGGTTTTGTTTCTTTCCCTAGAAGGAACCCCTAATTCTGTTTTTTACCCTCGAGGTAGGCGCTGCTCGTGGGTTTTCTCTTTTCGATTCCGATGATGTCGTAAAAGTCAGTTATGACAGACACCCAAAGAGCATCTACTGGTTCTAGTAATTTTGAAATCAATTCGCCTTACCTATGGTGGTGCAAGCATTACAAAAATCATGCCATACGAAGAAGACATGTTGGATACTTCATGGAAAACATGTGAAGTGGAAATCAAAATCCAAATGAGGAGCCCGAGCCTATTAAGTTATTGTCGAGGAAATTACAAAGCCTTATGCAAACTTGGATGCGCAGTCCCTTTAACCAAAAAACAATTTGAACACCGATAAAAATTGTTTCAATTTTCGAATTTTTTCCGACTCTATCTTGTTCTGTAGTTCAAACGAGTAACCTCTCTAGCCATTACATTGTTAGGTGTTATTTCTAATTTTATTTATTTGTTGTATAATTGATTTTGGTGCAGTTGATAGTATGACTGGTTGCTCTAAATTGTTTTCATCATATAGATCTTGTGCATGTGATAAAAATGTCAAAATTATTGATGGTTATCTCTCGATAATTGTTGGGATAGGAACTGTCAGACTCACTCCATTGTTAACTCTTCACGATGTGCTACACACTCTCAATTTATAGTAAAATCACCTCTGAGTTTTAATGTAAAGTTAATTTCTACCTTTATTGTTATGATTTTTAAGGATTGATCATTAGGAGGATAATTGATAGTGCTAAAGAAAAAAAAAATGAATTATATTATTTTGACGATGATCTTTTACCCAATTAGGCAATGTCATAGTACTTATTTAAACTTAGTTCTTATTTCAAAAGATAATGATATTATGTTATAACATTATATGTGAGACCATTCTAGTTTTTGGTATTTAAAATACATGCTTTCTAGTTTATCGAAAATAAAAAATTGTCATTCCCTCAATGTGAAGCTTGTCAGTTTTTTAAAAATTATCATGTATATTTTTCTCCTCAAAATTACAAACCAACTACTCCATTTATTTTGATTTATAGTGATGTAGGTGGACCCTGTAAAAGTCACATATCCTAGAAAAAAATTATTAGTGACATTTACTAATGATTACGCAAGATTAAGTTGGGATTTTTTATTTAGAAAAATGAAATGGAAAATAATTTAAATAAACTTTTACACTATAGTACATATAATTTTAAAAACATATTTTAATATTAAAGAGTGATAATAGTCGAGAATATTTCAAAAATACTATTGTTTAATTTTTTTTGCATAGAAATAGTTCATCAACGCTTTTGTATTGACACTCTACAATAAAATAGTGTGATTGAAAGGAAAAAACAAACATTTATCGGAAGTAGCTATGGTATTGTTGTTTATCAATCATATGCCAAAATATCTTTGGAGTGAAGCTGTTTTTACTGTGACATTTCTCATAAATAAGAACATGTTTTAAACTTTGGAACATGTTTTGACTTTTTTCAACAATTTTTCAAAGAATCGACCTCTTTTTTGCTTCTGAAATTATTTAGGTGAACTGCTTTCGTTCACATTCATAATCATAATCAATGAAAACTTGAGCCCTGAACAAATAAATGTGTTTGTTGGTTATACTTTTAATGAAAAGAGGTATAAATGTTTTGATCCTAATTACAAAAAAATGGTATTACTGTGAATGTCGCTTGATTTACAATCTCCTTTTTTTCCTCATCTTCTAGGGAGGAAACAAAAAAAAAAAAAGATTCAGATTGATTTTTCAGGATCTTCAAACTGAAAACTCACAAAATAGTATATTCACAATCTTGATTGTTCAACTTGAAAACCTATGCAATATTTATATCAAGAGAAAGTGTGTCTCATCTTTTAGATATTGAAAATGATTATGGTATTTCTATAATGATGTCTCTTGATGTTTATAACAAAGAAGAAGTAAGAAGAAGAACTACATCAGTGATACCATTTACATTACTTGCGGCAGGGAACAACTCAATATAAAGGGTCTACAAATTCTTTGCAATGCACATAATGTATTAACCCTCCGTGTACTAACCTCACTGTTCCTCTACCTCATGTTTAGCCTGCTTCATCTTCAAGTCCAACTCTTCTAGTGTTGAACTCGAGCTTATTGTTCAAATTCTAAGTCTAGTGAGTCTAGCCTTCCCAGTATTATTTGTAAAGCGGAATGTCTTTTACCCAACATCCATTATCCCATTATGTGTTGTATGAAAATATCTCAACCGCTTTCTTTGTGTTTATCTCACAGTTATTATGTATGGAGATTTCTAGTTTTGTGCAGGATGCTCTGAAAGTCCCTAAATGGAAGGAGACTCTATTCGAGAAGATGAATGTTCTTGAAAAAAATATCACGTAAAAATTAGTTGATCCACCTAGAGGAAATACAATTGTTGGGTGAAAATGGGCGTTCACAATCAAGTATAATTCTAATGGCTCTCTAGAATGGTGTATGGTTGAACTAGTTGTCAAGGGATTCACTCGAACCTTAGAGAAATTCGCCCTAGGCGCAAAATTAAACTGCAGAGTTCCTATCACTCGTAACTAATCTTGATCGGCCCTTATAATAGTTGGATATAAAGAATATTTTCTTTAATTGGGACTTGCAAGAAGAAGTTTATATGAATGCCCCTCCATAATTTTGTCAGAATTTCAACACAAATGTGTGTAAACTAAAAGAATTCTTCTATGGGTTGAAGCGGTCACCGAGAGCATATTTTGATAAATTTACTCTGTTTGTTAAAAGTCAGAGGTATACTC
Organism: Papilionanthe hookeriana x Papilionanthe teres; assembly: GCA_022702705.1. NCBI lineage: Eukaryota > Viridiplantae > Streptophyta > Magnoliopsida > Asparagales > Orchidaceae > Papilionanthe > Papilionanthe hookeriana x Papilionanthe teres. The sequence goes on along the minus strand of CM040421.1, from coordinate 11,065,824 downwards.
AAGGGCAAGAAGATCATTCGATGTTCTTAAGATATTCAAAGCATGACAATATAGTCATACTGATTGTGTATGTTGATGGTATGATTCCCAACATATGTTCTTAATCTTCTCAAGGAAACTGGGATAAGTGACTATAGACCTGCAGACACTCCAGTTAATCTCAATCAGAAATTGAGAATGGAAAGGAATGTGATCCAATGAATGATGAGATATGAAAAATTGATGGTGTAGTTGATATACTTATCACATACACGATCAGATAATGCCTTTGTTGTGAGTTTGATAAGTCAATTTATGCATTCGTCTTTTGAAAAAAGCCTTGAAGCAGTTAATAGGATCCTTAGATACCTAAAAATTATACTAGGCAAATGCTTACTCTTTAGAAGACTACATGATCGAATGTAGAGGCATGCACTGATGCAGATTGGGCGAGCTCAATTATTGACTAGAGATCGATGCCCATATGCTGTATGTATGTTCGGGGAAATCTAATTACATGGCAGAGTAAGAAACAAAATGTTGTTGCCAGTAGTGCCGAAACAGAATATGGGGCTATGATTAGTGGAGTATGTGAGATTTTATAGTTGAAAAGGACTCTTAAAGAGTTTTGGATCCCGATAAGCATGTCACTGAAGTTATATTATGACAATAAAGCAAGCATTACAAAAAATCCAATGCAACATGATCACACAAAGCATGTGGAGGTTGAAAAACACTTCATAAAAGAAAAGATTGATAATGAGGCTTTTTGCACGTTATTTATCTGTATTACTCAACAAATTACAAATATCTTCTCCAAAGGGCTGTGTAGGCGTAGTTTGGAGCTTCTTGTAAGCCAGTTGGGCATGATGGATATCTACGGCTCCAACTTTTGGGGAGTTGAGTGTACATCAAGGCTTTTTGTTATGGGAATCCAACTATAAGAAATCACAAATTGTACTTAAACATTCTCTTATGTAGTTAAACTAACAACTATTCATCTAGTGTTGAGCATTGTAGCAGTAGTAATCTATACTTGTGAAAATAAATGCCAAGATAACTTTTTTCTATTGTGTCTTGAAGGAAGACATTTGTATGGTGCAGCGAAAATGATTTGTTATTCCATTGAAGGAAGCTTCATGTGCAAGTCACGTAAAAGCCTTTTTTTATTTGGATATTAATGCTTCATTAATGGTATCATAAATTGCAGAGGTTCATATTGAGAATGTTCCTCATATTTAGTGTCAACTATTGTTGCCACGTCAAGGTAATATGATAAAATGTATATTATTTTATTATTATATTTAGATGACTTATTTTATTATGGGAGTTGATAACACTGTCATTATCGGGTCCCAAACCCCGAATGAGAAAAGTGGAGGGTTGCGTTAGGTAGTCAACAACATCGTAAAACTTGTCAAAAAATCATAACATGAATTCTTTTGATCATTGTGTAAATGCTAGGGCATCCCCTGGAAGTGACACGCTGTATGACCTGAATATAGTGAAAAATATGCAAGGACCGCTATATTGGCGCCCGAGTGTAGTGTCAGATAAGCAAGGGTTCCCACATTACGAACGGATCGTGTGAAAAAGTTAGTCCATGAAACTAATATTTGGATAAGATCTTTGAATATAATTAGTCACTGGTAAATTAATGGTATTAGTTGATATTATGATTAATAGAAATATAAATATCTCATGTATTCATGAAACTAAATGGATTGAAGAAAAGGTTAAGGAGATTGATAGCTTATAGATTTTAAACTTTGGTATTCTGGTAAGAGTTTCGCTAGAAATGGTGTAGGTGTAATTATATATAAAAGCTTGAAAGATATTGTTGTAAAAATTAATAGAGTTAGAGATAGAATTATTTCCCTTAATATTTTTGTCGATGCTAAGATTTTTAATATTAAAAGTGTTTATGCTCTTCAAGTAAGTTTAGATTATAGGTTCTAAAAATAAATTTTGGAATGACTTAAAAAACTTAATAGAAATAATACCCCTTGAGGAAAAACATTTTATTTGCGAAGATTTAAATGGACATATCGGTAGAGTGGGAGAATATTTCAGAAATATTAATGGTGGCTTCGGTTTTGGAGTTATTAATAAGAAGGTAGAGTCATATTAGATTTTCGTTAATGCATGATTTTTGTTATTGTTAATACTTTATTCAAGAAAAGGGATGAATATATTATTACTTATAAGAATTGATCTATAAAACACAAATTAATTATTTTCTTATGAGGATAAGAGTTTGCCGAGAATGTAAAGATTGTAAGGTCATTCCAAGTGAGGATTGAAGTACCCAACATCGATTATTAGTTCTGGATTTTAAGATAAAGAATTGTAAAATAAAGAATAAGGAATACTATGATTCATTATCGTTTTATTTGATGTGGGTCCATAAAAGACAAATAAAATTATTTTTGGGAGTAAAATTCAAAATGTCAAAATTTGGGATGTTAATGAAGAACCAAATGCTATGTGAGATAAAATAACAAATACTATTAAACAAGTGACAAAAGATGTACGTGGAGAATCCAAAGATAAAATTTCTATAAATAAAAAAAGTTGGCGGTGGAATAATCATGTGCAAGAAAAGATAAAATATAAGAAGTTATGTTAAAAAAATTTGTTTAAATGTAAAAGCTTAGAGAACTGAGAAAAATATCAAACGGTGCAGAGAGTCTAAGAGAACAATCTGTGTATCTAAAAATTCTGCTTTTAGTGTTCTTTATAATAGAGTAAATACTAAGGAGGGTGAAAAATATATTTATAAACTAACCAAATAAAGAGAAAAAAAAGTAAAGATTCAATTCAAGTAAAGTTATTAAACATGAAAATAAAAAAATACTTTTCTTAGAAAAATGTATCAACATAGGTGGGTGAGTTATTTTGATAAATTTTTTAATGAAGTTTTTGAAAATACGATCGACCATAGTTATCTTAATATTGTTAATAATAATAAAATGTTTCATTTTTACCGTCGCATTAGTAAAAAAGAAGTTGAGGAGACTTTAAAGAAATCAAAGGGTGGAAAGTCTGTAGTACCGGATGATATCCCAAATAAGGTATGTAAATATTTAGGAAATTTGGGAGTTTCTTGGCTTACTTCACTTATTAATATTATTTTAAAAACTAAAAAGATGCTTGAGGAGTAGAGGAAGAGTATTTGGTCCCCATTTTTAAGAATAAATGGGATGCACAAGAGTGTGTAAATTTTAGAGGAATTAAGTTGATGTGTTGTACTTTAAAATTATGGGAGAGGGTAATTGAACCTAGGTTAAAAAGTATTACAAAGATTTCTCATGATCAATTTAGATTTATGTCGGGATACTATGGAAGCAATAAATTATTTGAGAGGTTTGATGAAGAAGTTTAGAGATAATAAGGAGGATGTGCATATGATTTTTCTTGATTTAGAAAAAGCTTACGATAAGGTTCCAAGAGATATCATTTTGAGAGTTCTTGAGAAGAAATGTGTTGATATGACTAATATTCAAGTCATTAAAGATATATATACTAGAGCTGTTACTTGTGCTCGAACAGGAGGATTGAATATTTGCTTGTTTGTGTTGGATTACATCAGCGATCGACTTTAAGCCCATGTCATTTTGCTTTAGTTGTGGATGGCCTCACTGGATATTTACAGGAGGATGTACCTTGTTGTATGCCTTTCGCTAATGATATCCTTCTCGTGGATAAGATGAGAGAAAAACTCAGAAAAATTTGAATTTTGGAGGTCTACATTGGAGTCTAAAGGCCTTCGTTTTAGTAGAACTAAAAATGAATACATGGAATATAATTTTATTAGTAGTAGCTTTAGTGACAGTGTAACTTATGGTGAGCAAATTATTAAAAGGTGTGAATGATTTAGATATCTCGGGTCTATCGTTCAAAGTGTGGTGAGATAAATGAGTATGTTATTAGTAGAATTCAAGTTGGTTGGTTGAAGTGGAGGAATGTATTGGGCCTATAGTGTGATAGAAAAGTACCGCTTAGACTGAAAGGAAATTTTATAAGATGGTGGTGAGACTTCCAATGCTCTATTGCATTGAATGTTAGCATTTAAAAGAGAAGCATAAAACTTAGTTAAGTGTTGCCGAGATGAGAATCATTAGGCGGACTAGTGGCTTTACACTTAGAGACAAAATGCGAAATGAATATATCCGTGATAGGATTGTTGTAGCTCCAGTGACGGACAAAATTAGAGAGTAGTCTTAGATGGTTTGGTCACATTAAACGTCGACCATCTGATGATCCGATTAAGAGAGTAGATGTTTTAGTTTCGACTTATGTTAAGAAAGGAAGGGGTGGACCTAGGAAAATTTGGGCATATCGTATAAAAAATTATCTTGATTTATTAGAATTAAATAAAAATATGACACTAAATAGGACGCAATGGAGAAAAAGGATTCATGTAGCTGACCCCACTTCATGGGATAAAGGTTTTGTTGTTGTTGTATTTTATGATGGGAGTTGATACACAAACGATAAAAAATACATAGCAATCTTTATCACATGAGTTTTTCTGTAAGGACCGGAGAGAAGCTACGAGATTCTCAAGAAGAGAATAGATTGTAATTAAGGCCATAGGTACATAAAGTCTTTCAGAGTTACTATATTTTTGATAGGTGTTGGGCAAATTTAATATAACAAAGACAAAGAAAGACAAAAACTAATAGATATATCGCTCTTTGGCTCCTTGAGATTATCCAAAAATTAGATCTTAGAAACAAAGAAGGAAAACTGAGCATCCTGCCAAAATCCCATATGCCTTAGTCGTTCGATCTCGTGTAATAGTTTACACAAGAACAAATATTGTACAAATAGTGGGATTAATAAGTGCATGTCCAATCTAAGAAAAAAACATTGGGAAGCTGTATAGTTGATATTTTGCTATCTAAAAAATATAATGCATCATTTTTGCAAATTTTGAAAGAACTTAAAACTATAACTTTATGTTGATTTTGATCAAGGAGGAAACCTAGATACAAGATGTACCACATTGTAAACATCTACTCCTTAGGCTACACCAATATTAGTTGGGTCTCAAAACTCAGAAAATGGCCGCATTATCAATTATTGAAGTCAAACATATAATTATCACTAAAATTACCAAGGAGATTGTTTGATTGAAAGGCTTTTTGAAAAAATTAAACTAATCTGAAAGAGGCTTGGTGACAGTCAAAATATTGTACACTTGGGAAAGAGTACCATGATCTATTCATGATAAAGCACATACTACCCCAGCACCACTGCATGTATTGCTAGCTTAAAGTTGATGTCTTATAACTCATTAAAGTAATAGTATATATATTTTTTAAATATGACCGCATAAGTCACATTTGCTAAAAAAATTAAGGCATTGCAAGACCTCAATTAACCTTCATGAATGATGATATAGAGGGACTATAGAGGTAAGTGTTTAAACACGACTATTAAGCGAGTGCATCAAAAATTTAGACTCCTAGTGAGAGTTTATTAAGTCCTTAATCATCTGAGACAAGATTTGATTTTGATTTTCAACATTGGTAATTTTTAAATTCAAGATTCGTTCATTCTTAATTTTATAGGATTAATGACTACTATTCTAAAATTCATCTACTTGATTTTTTGAGTTGGTGGTTATCTGACTTGCGCACCACTAAGTACTCTCACAACTACCAACTCATGTTGCAACTATAAAAAACGAAGAAATCATTGGTTTCATTTATCACATAATCATAAACAAATAACAGGAAGGTGAGAAGAGGAAGATGGGTGGGAATGGGTGAAACTTTTGACCAAAATAGGGAAAAGTTTTCGTATCTGAGAAGCGATGAGAAGAAGAAACTCTTGTAGCAAAAATGTGGAGTCAGAACAATAATATGCACAGCTCATTCTTTACGTCCAGCTCTCGTATTCACAATGGGTAGTTGTGCTTTCTCGAAAGTTTAAATCATTAACACACATAAAATAATCATTTTATTTTTTATCCATGTTTAATCCTGATCTGTCCCTGAATCACACCCAAGTAATAGAGTGTAAGACATGAGAGTGTGTGTGTGTGTGTGTGTAGAGAGAGAGAGAGAGAGAGAGAGAGAGAGAGAGAGAGAGAGAGAGAGAGAGAGAGAGAGAAGTGCACAGTAATGAACAGTAATCTAAATTTTTTATTAACCTTTTCACATGAAATGATTCCTCTATTTCAAGAGTGGGTACTATATTTGAAATTATATGTCTACCGCTACTTTAAAGGGGGCATTATAGGTTATTTTTGATATTTTACATATATATATATATATATATATATATATATATATATATATATATATATATATATATATATATATATATATATCTGTGTGTGTGTGTGTGTTCGGTTTGACTATCCTATGACTCAGTCAGCTTAAATCAATTGGTCTTGGTTCATTCGTTCGACTGCGCTGAATCAAGTTTGTTGGTCTTCAGGCTAGCGAGACTTTACTCAGTTGATCGGCTACGATACTCTGGTATTCAACTATTAGGGTCTGTTTGGCGCAGCTGTAGCTTATCCAGAACATCGTCGACAATGTTCATCGATCGATGAGCTGATCGCGATAAGTTGGTTTCTTTGTTTGGTTTGTGCGTTTTGAAAACAGCTGATTTGCAGCTGTTTCTGAATAAATTATCATTATGCTTCTGATGTTTCTTTTAGAAGTATTAGGCTTTGTATGAACTTGATGATTCCTTATACTAGTTCTTTAAGTTTCTTCTATCGATATATAGAGGCAAACTTCATATTTTAATACCAAACATGTTATAAAATCTGGGAAAATCACCAAACTATTAGTTTTATCTATGATTCTTTTAGTTGTGGCTATCATTTTACAATGAAAAAAAATAAGATTTGTACATTTTTTATGCACAATATCAGATGAATGCACGATGTAAAGCTCAATTCAAATAACAGAAAAAAACAAGCATATCTTGCACAAAAAGCTTCAGTCAATATAAGGATGCAGGAAAGAGTTGATGAACTATGCTTGAATTGTATTGCAAAGGGATTGTGGAGGCAACGGATGAAAAAGAAAAAAGAGCCCAAAATAACCTCGCCTCCGAAGAACTATCTCCCGAATTCTTTGTTTCCGCGATCAACTCATCGTACGAAGCTGTTAAGCCTCCACTGCCGCCCGCCTTCTTGAAGCCATTTTTGACTACAGGAGCACAGGGATTGTGGAGGCAGAAGCAGCGACATGAAATATTTCAGAATAATCGAGAAGTTGTAGAGAATAGGGTATTGTGTGCCATGGCTGCTTGCCATTACTGAGGACCTGTTAATCTTCTTACTCCATGGTCACGAGCTCAATCACTACCACTATTTTCTCTTCTTAGATTCGTTCTCTGATCAATCACTTTCCCCATCGCTCATCCTGCTCTCTCGTGTCGCTCAAGCAGCAGAAAATAGGACGACAAGGCGAGGTCGAGGGCAGCCGGGTAAAACCATCACGAACGAACGCAGGCCGCGGGGTCGATCCCGCGGCCGCATTTATTAAGAAATGAAATACTCAGTTTTCAAAAAACACAGTTCGAACGCTCTAAACAAACAGTACGGCGGCGTTTTTGAAAACGCCGCCGCACTTATAAGCTGCCCCAAACAGGCCCTTAATCTCTAGTTAAGGAACTTTTGTTGGCAGCGTAGGGCTAGGCTATTGGGTAGAGGGTGAGTTATTATAATCCGATAGGTAGCTTACTCCTTAACGTGGTAATCCTCGGGGTTGCCTTTTGCGGTTATGTGATGGCTAGTTTTCAAAATCATAACCATTTTTGAAAACTCAGATGGCTCTCTCGAATTTAGTTTGATGTAAATTGCAACTTGAACTCAAAATATAATAATAACAACTTGGCTCAAAATATAATTACTAGGCTTGACATTTTTTCTTGTTCTGGCTGTTCATTTGTATTCTAATTGTTAACACTGGTGCCTAATTGCTAGTTCTTAAATGATATTTTTAGATTGCAGGTTCTCATAAGACTAAGATATTAAATTCATGATGCTAACTAATAATTGGTGACAGGCACAGGAGACTCTGAAGAATTTTTGGAACATTATGCAAGCTCAGGATCTGTTTGAACTGCTCATATTAACAATCTCCTGCTTTGTGTGTATCTACGTTCTGCTGCGGATCACAGTACTCAAATTAAAAGAAAGGATGAAGAATGGATCCGTGTAAGTATTATTTTGTGAATTGTGCATTTTAGTGGTTTCTCTGTCGATTAGTGCCACTATTAGTGGTTGAAAGGTGCAGATTATACATGGTGAAGCTTTATGCATGTTTGATTATGAAGTTCCTTTTGTAAATCTGATTATGTAGTCATAACCTATATTTTGTAAGTTTTTATACTTTTATCATCCTTTTTATCAGTATATCAATGTATGATATGGTCAAATTTCTCTTGACGGGTGCATAAAATAAGTCCACGTATTTACATATTTAATATCTAAATTTTAATATTTATATTTATACCCCTGAAATCTTTCAAGCCATATAAAAAATATCACCATTGCTAATCTTTAAAATGTGAGGCATTTCTCTAGCGTAAGTGCTATAAATGTAAAAATTAAAGTTTATATATTGCACGTAAATATATGAGAATATAGTAGAATTTTATTATTTAAAGAGGGTGAAAATTGAATTTTTTTACTATTAGAAATATTAAATAATAATTATTTATTATCTGTTTATGTTTGGAAGAAGTATATAGCCTAGTATTGTGTTGGTATGTTCAGTGTATTTTTTTTTAATGTTAGTAAAATATTAAAAGCTACGTATAGGATGGTTTAAGCTCTGCCGAATTTACTTGCCTTCTAAGTTTTTCATTCAATAAAAAGCACTGTTTCTTAAGTAATTATAGACTGCTTCGGAGCCATTTCTTGCGGGCATCGTTTTGTTTTAGGGAAATTTACATACCTGTCCCATAATTTTTATGTATTTACATTTCTCACACTGAAACTCACACACACACACACACACAGATATATATATATATATATATATATATATATATATATATATATATATATATATATATATATATATAGTTGTTTATTTATTTATTATTTTTTATTTTTTAGTTTTTTTTTTAAAGGAAACTAATATTTGCCAGAGGCCCGAATATCGGTTTCCCATGCACTAGGCTCCCGTGATGAGAGCCCGTGCTATGTGCCTAAACAGACCAAATCCCCCCGCGCCACGGGTGGGATTTGAACCCCTTACCTTTGGGGTCTTACAGAAGCTCCGTCCCAGCAGGTCAAGTATGTGCATGTGTTTGTGTGTGTGTGTGTTAATTAGCACTTTGATGCTTTAAGACTTCGAGTGATGATGGTGTTATTTTTTATGTGATTCCAAGATTAGATTGCTGTGTAAATATGAAAGTTTAGGTGTGAAATATGCAAATACATCAGAATTGTGTGCTATGTATGTAAATGCCCTGCTTTCTTAATTTACATACGCAGCATGTATTTTTTATGTATTTACATATTTAACACTTAAAATTATATTTATATAAATAATATTTTGGTGCTATAAACTTATATATGAAACAGTGTTTTTCACTTCCAAAATATAAGTAATTGTGATTTATGATGTGATATTAAAGATAAGTGTTATGTATTTAAATATGAAAATTTAGATGCTAGACATGTAAATATATAAAAAAATATTTGATATATATATATATATATATCTATACAGAAATCAGCTAATTACTACTCGGGAATATATAAAATAAGAATATATATATATATATATATATATATATATATATATATATATATATATATATCTATGTATATATGTATTTATATACGTAAAGGATGAGAGAGAAATGAAACAAATATTATATACAAATTATAAAAAAAATGCTAAATACAGATACACATAATTACAAATTTAACTTTTCCATAGATCTTATGAAAAATTGGTTAAAAATTATTAACCAATTAGATCTGGTTTTAACTTCACAATAATTATAATTAGAAACTCAGTGTCTTGTAAATTAAATATATCATTGCATCCCATTACTTGTATACACAAAATATGATTTTGTTTTCAATTAATGTGGTTGTATACGCTTAAAAAGGTCTGTCAAGCTATTGAGCTGGCAGCTGCCGGGTTATTTAGTTCACTTGCTAAGCTGGCCTGGTAGACTAACTTGATGAATTGGCTTGTTGATCTGGTTTGGTGTTTTACATCTCACTCAATAGCCTAGCTCGCCTTCCCGGCGATTCTTAGAACTATAAGAACACAAAAGTGAAGATCAAAATTAAGAGTGGGTGTATGCCACATCATTCTATGAGCAACATATTATACATGTCATAAGTTTATCATCAAGACATTATGGACAAATTTTGTACGATATGATTTGTATTTTAATATTTTTTTTGCTATGTATAAAAGAGGAGAAGAGAGATGGGAGAGGGGATTGACTCTCCAGGCCTTTTTTGAGGAATCCCGTGTCTTGACTCTCACAAGAGCTTTCTTGTCCCCTCCTCTCATTAGATCATCTTCTCCGCTCGCCTGATGGAGAATTAGAAAGCAAAACACATAATGTAGGCCCGTGGGATACATTCATCCTTTTTTATTTATCTTTCTTACATAGGTTTCTCTCTTGTTGTGTGAATGCACGAATAACACGAGACTCGACATGCTGAAAGAATTTAACATCAAAGAAGATGAGGTGAGCGTGGATGTATGCTTTAAATCTAAAGCTACAGATAGACATCTTCAGAGGGAAAACAAAGATCCTGACAGGAGAATTTTTACTAGATGAGATAAGATATACTATCATTAAATCTTTCATTTTTACGTCATTTAAACTTTTCTACCTTTAATTTGTTTTACATAAATTTTCATCAGTGCTTTCATTTTTAAATTTTTTTTTGGCAAATCGAGGAATTTCTCTCTCGTAAGGAAGTTCTTAAAGGGTAAAAGAAAAAATATTTAAACTTTTAAAGCATAATAGAATTAATAGTCGAATGATAGGGACGACTTTGGGAAAACTTTTTTCGAAATATAACTCAGTTGAATAAAGGATGAAGTCAACTAACATAGGGATTGAAGATTACGAGATCTCACCCTATGTAATGTTGAAAAGTTGCGATGACTACCTTGCAACTATAACCAAAGTGACCCAATGCAGATATGACCAAAGTGACCCAATGTAATTGATAATATGAATTTAATGAAAGTGCTTAATTCTTTTAAATTTGAGTTGTATTATAAGGAAACAATCCATTTAGTTGCATATAAAAAGTACAATTTTTTTTTTAAAAATAATAATCAGGGAACTCTCTTTATATTACCATCGAGTCAACTATAAAATCTTTGAAGGTATGCCATAATGCCCCCACGTTATTGGTTTAGCCAAAGTGTCCTATGATGATTCTCTATAGGGGTGCTAAGAGCCCTCAAATTGATGAATTTTCGGTACATAGTGAACTACATCACTCATTTTATCAACATAGTTGTAATTCATATTGATGAATTCATTTTTTTAATAAATGAAGTATACACTCGTCTTATAGAGATGAGCAATGCATAGCTTTATGTTTTTCACTCTCTTATTCTTTTTGCATTTATTTTGTCGAAGATAAAAGAAAATCACGAAACTTAATGTATAGACCTAAAAAGACTTGTCAAGTTGCAAGCTGTCAAGATGCCATGTTTTCAAGCTGCCAAGATGTCAAGCTGTCGAGTTACCAAGTTATATTCTGAGTTGTCGAGTTGTTAAGCTAAGCTTCCAAGCCTTTGAGTTTCCAAATTGACCTTCTAAGCTACCGAGCTAACCCGTCAGACCGACTCAGCGAACTGGCGCACCGATCTGGTTCCTTTTGACGAACCAACCTTTTTGGGGGATGCTGTGGTGAGATTCGCATAGAGCCTTTCTTGCGCCTTCTTCTCATTAGATCATCTTCTCCACTCCGTCTAAAAATTGAAAAACATAAAACATAATTCAGACCTGGGGAACACATCCATCCTCTTTATCCCCTTTCCTAGCACATGGCTCTCTTGGGTTGTGCGAACTCATAAACGACACTGAACCCGACGTCCTAAAAGGATTCAACAATGGTTAATTTTTTTCTCAACTCCACATAAGGTTGCAATAGAGTCTAGTCAAGCTCAAGCCATACCAAGCTCGAGCTCAGCTTGTCTGCCAAATTGTGAGCTCGAGCTTCGCTCATACTAATAGCAGTCGGCTTGCGAGCTTGAACTAAAAATTCAATTTGTACGAGCGCTTGCCCGAGAAGTTATTGGTGGCTGAATGAGGAGGCAGTGGGAGCTCACCCGAAAATGCATCAACATAACTAGTGGTAGGATAATCAAGTTGCTCGCGAGGATAATCAAGTTGGCTCGCGAGCCAACGACCTGAGTTGGGATGAGCTGAAGGTCGAGCTCGTTTAATAAATAAGCTTAAATTTGAGGTCGAGCTTGAGCTCGTGCCTCGATAAGCTTAGTTTGTGAGCTTGTTAATAAACCAAGCTCGACCCAACTTGGCTCATTTGTCCCTATAGCTCCTCATGTCATTGCTTATATTGACAGCCTTTTTATAGTGTCTTTTTATTGACCAATACAAAATTTTTATAAAAATTCCTTCAACCACTGAAGGGTGAATCATTTTTATGTTAAGGAAGACGATACAAATGTTAACCCAAAACCTAATAGGGGAAGCAAATATTATTTCACAAAAGCAAATAGGATTATAATCAACAACTCTTGAAATAAAAAAAGCATGACAAACAAAAAGACCTTGTTAGGGTGATGTGGGCATGTGGTTGTGGCAAGTGAAGTAGGGGTTGTAGGGTTATCTTGCAGTGAGACAACAGGTTGAGCAGTGGCGAGGGGATCGTGGAATGGCGAAAATAGGTTAGAGGTGGTGTGAGAATTGGCAACAACAGAAAGAGGTGACAACAAGCAGAGTGGGTGTAGGAAGGTGCGATAGCCATTAGGAAGGTGCAGGGTGGGTGCGACAGCAGTACCAGAAGTGTAGGGAGGGTAACAACAAGCAGTCGAGGGTGTAGAAAGGTGCGACAATAGTTAGAAAGGTGCAAGGAAGGTGCGACAATAGGTGAGAGAGGCACGAGGAGGGTGGAAGCAAGAGAGGGGAATATGAGAGGATATATATGAAGATAACCATGTTCTTGAAGTCAAATACAGCTGAAGCACTGATATGAGTCAAAATTACATAGGGAAAACATGTAATTTTCTCATATCAGTGCTTCAACTGTATTCGACTTCAAGAATGTTTTTCCTATGTAATTCTGTATTTTCTTCCTATTTATTATGATTTTATGTTTGTGGAATGTTTTTTTAATGGAATTTTGTAGGTTATGGGGGTTGAATTCACTTCACAGAGAGAAATCATTATATGTGCTATGAACCCGGCCTAGCGCTACAACACCTGAATGCGGCATAATTACACCAAGCTTGTTGTTGGTCCGGCGTCTCTACTTTTGCATTCGGATGGTTTCGTCAATCCTAGATGTGGTCACGCTACCATACAACCTGACATTGTTTGGAAAGAAATTTAATTTGATTTAGGCGAGAGCTATAAATGTATGCTTGGGCACGACCTAGAGCAGCTGGTGCAGACTTGGAGAGGCTTCTAACAGGAAGAAGCGAGTCTCTATTTTAATCCATTGTGTTTTCCTCTTCCTTGAGGGAGAAATCATCTAAGTTCTTTTGTCCTTTTTTCTTTAAGAGTATTGTGTGTGAGAGAGAGTTTTAGTCTTTCTGGGAGGAAGCTCGCGGAGCGATTGTCATTATATGACGAGGAGTGGGTGTATTGCAGAGAGCATTTGTTTGGTTACAAGTGTGATACTTTCTTGCTTATGTTTTTCTTCAGTGTTATCAATGAAAGTTTCCCACTTTTTCCATCTAATGTTGAGTAACTAATTCATGCTTTTGCGATGTAAGGATAGGATTTTTCTTGTTGTGTTTACCTCGTAAACATTATTTGTGCTCTTGAATTATGCATGTTATATATATATATATATATATATATATATATATATATATATATATATATATATATATATATATATATATATATATATATATAACCGTAGAAAACTAAGGGGGTGTCCCTCTCCTTATGCGACAATCCTAACTCAAAAGAAAGTCGGGCGACCTCTTGATCCCCTCCTGCAAAACCAGATCAACCTCTCCTACAAGTTTAGCCAACGGTGAGCCCCGAGTCAGTCTACTACTGTTGGAAGAGCTTCGATTTTATTCGTCAATGCTTCTGATTCCTTGTAGCATGAAGTAAAATTCATTACTTTGAAAGTAACATACATGTTGTAGTCATCGGGTAAGTTGATCTTATAGGCATTTCCATAAAACTTCTTAAGAATCCTAAAAGGTCCATCTTCTTTGGGCATGAGATTCCTAAAGGATCCCACTTAAAACCTCTCTTTCCTTAACATGATTCTACCGAATCCCAAAGTCACCTTCTTCCTAATTTTATTTGCATGTGCTTGGTACTTGCTATTTTGCTTGGTGATCTCTTTTCCGACCTCTTTGTATAATTTCTTAATCTCTTGCGCCTTCTAGTCATCATCCTCACTAATCTTTGATATATGAATGAGTGGTACCAATTCATGCAGAGTGAGTGGGTTGCACCCATACACGATCTCAAATGGTGTGCACCCCATGGTCTGACTCACGGACTGTTGTAAACAAATTTGGTTTGGGCTGGGATCATGTCCCACTACTTAATATTCTTCCCCACAAAGTAGCTCAGAAGCTTCCCTATACTCTTTTTCATCACCTTCGTCCGACTATGTGTTTGTGGATGAGTTGTTGAGGTAAATTGAAGTTTATTTTCAAGCTTCACCCATAGGTTCCTATAGAAGAGGCTCATAAATTATACATATTGTCGGAAGTAATGGTTTTAGTCATCCTATGCAGTTTCACGATTTCCTTGAAATACTAGTCAGTCACATGTGATGCATCTAGCATTCGATGGCAATGAAAAAAATGTGCATTCTTTGAGAATCTATCCACCACAACCATCATAGAATCCTTGTTTGTTGTGCACTCCCTCTACAAAATTCATGTTTACATCCACCCACCAGATATTCAATACTTGTAATTAGATGGTATAGTCTCGCATTCTATCTTTTGGTTTTGGCCACATGACAAATTCTGCATTGTCTTACGTGTCACTCCACATCACTCATCAATCGGCGCCACAAAAATATGTTTGAATGAGTGCAAGAGTCTTGTATGTGCTAATATATCCTGCAAGGCCTTTGTTGTGGCTCTCCTGAATAATGGTCTTCTGAATAATAGGCTATCTCAACGAACATCAAGAAATACACAACCTGATCTAGTTAAACAAATAACCATCATCCTTTTGATATTGCTATGTAGGCTTCTCTTGAAACTTCTCCCAAATCTCACTGAAATCTTCATATGTCTTGTATAAGTCCTTCACTATTTCAAATCCTCAGCACAGAAGTGATCGTCAAATGGTGGCGGCTCAATGCATCTGCTCTACTATTGTGGCCTCATGTATTGTGCCCAAGCATTAATTGGAACGATGCTGAGAACTCTACCTAAGACGCTCTTCGACCTTTCCGCTTGTTTTGGCTATTCAAGAACTTTAAAGCCTCATAATTCGTAAATAAAGTGAACTCACTCGTCAGCAGTTAGTGACTCTAGAGACAAAGTGTTCTCATGATCACATAGAACTATTTTTCGTATGTCGAATTCTTTTTCATTGACTCATTCAATTTCTCATTAAAGAATGTTATGGGGCGGCCTCCCTGGCTCAATACTGCTCCAATCTCCACATTAGAGGCGTCATACTTCACCTCGAACAGCTGGTTGAAGTTTGATATTGCCAATACTGGGGCATAATTTACCTTCTTTTTCAGGGTATCAAAATTGACCGAGCTGCATTCGTCCACTAGAACTCTCCCTTATCAAGGGTTTTGTTAAGGGAGTCGTGATGGTGCTGAAACTCCAGATGAATCACCTATAGAATGATGTCAGCCCAAAAAATTCTCTCAACTTTTTAATGGACTGTGGGGGCATCCAGCTCATGATGGCCTCGATCTTTGCATGATTCATCTGAATGTCGACACTAGACTTAATATAGCCCAAAAAACATTTATGTGTTGTTAGGAAGTGACACTTCTTTGGGTGGGTGTATAGTTTCTTCAATCTTAAAACCTCGAAGGTCACCTCATGTGCTGTAAGTGCTCCTTAGATGTGTTGTATAGAAGAATTTCATCGAAGTACACCACTAAGAACTTCCAAATGTGAGCCCAAAACACTTGATTAATCAACATATGGGGCGCATTGGACTACTCAAAAATCATGATTGTCCACTCATATAATTCAACGTGGGTCTTGAATGTAGTCTTCCACTCGTCCCCTAGTTTCGTCTTGATTTGGTGATATCCACTGCCTAATTCAATATTGGAAAAGACAATGGCTCCATGCAACTGTTCTTTTTTATAGGTCAACTATCAATGCACATTCTCTGCAATCCTTCCCTCTCAGGCAACATCATGGCGAGGAAAACCCATGGGTTGGTATTCTCTCTTTCCAAGTCTCGCTATGAAGTCTATACCTGTCAGTACAATTCCTAGTATTCTGCAGGTTTCAATATGTTGACAGGCATGTTTGGCAACATTAATCCAAGGATGAGATTGATGATATGTTGAATGTTTCTCAATGACGACAACTCCTCTGGAAGGCTGTCAGTCATCACATCTTGAAAGTCAGATAGCAATGGTTGTATAGCTTTACTATCTCAATCTCCTCCTCAGTTCCCTCTAACATGACTAAATCCACCTTGATCTCCCCCTGTTGAGTGGTTCAGTCTCCCTAACAGTTTCAGCTAGGGGTGAGCCCTGCATTAGAAGATTTGCATACATAACACTTAATTCTTATGTATTCATAAATCTAACAACTATTTCATTTTGTATATATAAATGCATGTCTACTTGTGCATGACAAATGTGTATTTCACTTTTTTTTATTTTTTCTCAAGTTAAATTAGTAATATTTTTTATGTGATAAAACAGATTGGAGTAGTAGAAATATATAAAGTTTAGATGTTAGATATGTAAAGTATTAAGTGTAAAATAGTCCCTGATTATTTACATCGTGTCATTCTAATCACAGAGTTTATAAAAGTGCTAAATTAGTCCACAATTATTTAAAGTTGAGCTCTAATATTTCTCCAACGAGACTCTTTTAGTACTAATTTAAAGAGTCCATGAACTACTTTGACACTTATTTAAATTTTAAGACTAAAATAACTCTATATAAATACTCCGGACTATTTTAACATTTTACTCGATATGTAAATATATGGGAATATTAATTTATGCTACTTATATTAATTTATGTAAAATAATAAAAATTATTAAAGCTTATTTTAATGGGCCACTGAGAGATATCGTTTGAGTGGTGGTGAGTAATATTAATTTGTTTTATTCCAATTGAGTGCAATAATGTTCTATAGATCGTGCAGACAAGGGAAAGCTAATAGGGACCACCATAGTACGGTGCTATGTACAATTGGAAAATAAAATTAAAATTCTTGAATTTTCATTTATATTTTTTTAGATTATTTTATTATAAAAAGCAGTTTATAAATTTGTTATGTAATATTTTATCTTAATAAATTTCAGATGTGTTTAAAATCTATTAAAAAAATCAATTTGATAAGTTCTAATTTCTTTTTATTTGCATTAGTGAGATTAATAGTATTAAAAACGTAGTTAATGATTGGTATCATCGGAAAAAAAATATTACATCCGGACTCCCGACGCAGTTTATATTTAGAGTCCAATGATGAGATGTCACGTGTTAAATAGGCCCCACCGCAATACATTGATATAAATGGTGAGACCCATTTGACATATGACGCCCCACCATTAGACATTTTTTCGGTATTCTGATAAGGATATAGTGATTCGATAAAAATTTTTATGCATTTGCATATTTAATACCTAAATTTTTATATTTATTTTGATAATATTATAGTGTCTATAGCATATTAAATTATATACTAGAATTTATATATCACTTAATGTTAGTTATTTTATATTAAACCTCGATAATTTTTTAAAGAAGATGAAATTTTGGGTGGCAAAGTTTTTGTGATTTACATGATTTCTAAAAGAATTAAAAAATAAATATTTAACTGAATTATGTAAATTTTTTTTTACAAATTAAGCCACTTCTTTGCCTAGAAATGTACTTCACAAATGAATTGTTCAGACAACAGTAAGATAACTATATTTTTGAAATTGATGAATCAGAAGAAGCTACATCAGGTTCCATCACGCATGAATATTTCAATTCTTCAGACTATGGGGATTTTTTTATGGCATTTACAGGAAAATTTTGTTAATACGAAATGCGGATGTAGTTTTGGTGCAGATTTTAATAATATGTCGTTACGTGTGCTTTATTTAGACTCGAAGTATGTTCAAATAACATAACATATTTTTGAAATTGATGAATCAGTTGAAATATATCAAATTTAATTTTATTTCAGGATTAGTGGGGTATTATTTCGGTGTTATTGAGTATTAACCTAAATAACGCCAAAATAACCTCTCAATAACCCTCAATAACATCGCACGGTGAACCTCTTTAATAACTTCCACGATTCCACTTCAATAACTCCTGTAAAAAAATTATTTCTTTAATATTTTATGAGTTGGGTCCTGTGTAGCATATGTGACGGCATATTATTAGAGTCACAAATATGTCATGTAAAACTTAAAAGTTTAGATGATGTATATATATATATATATGTAAAGCATAGGATTTTTTATTTCTTATTTATAATCTTTGGTGCAGAATGAGCAGGATAAGCACTCGAATGAATACCTTAAAATTCTTTATTGGAACTTTTACATACACTGCACTCAGAACATTCTTGTTCACATATATCATACCTAAACTTATTAAAACTGATTAAAACTTAAATGGTGATTAAGAGAACAAAGAGATGAAAGAGTAGCCCAGCCATTATTTGCTCTGCTTCAGCTCCGCTCCATTAAGTTCAAGTTCTGCACTGATGAATCATCATGCAGCCACGACCAGTGTATGACCGCCCAGGCCTCGGAGCTCCAGAAGCTGGTGCGTCAGCATTCAAGGCATTGTAAGTCAATTTTGTAGGATAGGCAAGACTACCTTCGAGACCTGCAGCCTGTTTTTCATCGTTGAACGGAAGCCAGTGGAAGCCATTAATGGATGTCTGGTTCTGGTTTTCTGCAAAAATATTCTGCTTAGAAGCAATACAAGTGTTGAGGAGAAGGAGGGCTGAGATGACTAGTAAAGCACTGCTGGCTTTCTTCTTTTGCTTGTTCTTCATGGTGCTCTGGTGCTGCTGCTGCTTCTACCTCAGCTGCTCCTTTTAAATTAAGCACTGAAAGAGACTGGGGACCTAACGCATGATTTGGGGGTTTTTTTAGTAGTTTTTTTTTTAAAAAAGAGTTTGTTTATTTTAATGAACAAAATTTTGAAATGTCGAGAGAAATTCAGACCTAATGCATACTATGAATTAAACATATATGTGTCGGCTAGATCAGATGCGAATAAGATAAAGAAGCAACGATTTTCAAGACATTAGCAT
Organism: Papilionanthe hookeriana x Papilionanthe teres; assembly: GCA_022702705.1. Classification (NCBI taxonomy): domain Eukaryota; kingdom Viridiplantae; phylum Streptophyta; class Magnoliopsida; order Asparagales; family Orchidaceae; genus Papilionanthe; species Papilionanthe hookeriana x Papilionanthe teres. The sequence goes on along the minus strand of CM040421.1, from coordinate 11,046,216 downwards.
AAGATTTGCATCTAATTTACGGATAATTTATTCCAGCGTTAAATTGAAAGTCAGTCATTTTAGTTCCGTCTAATTTACGTTGAATTATTCCCACGTAAATTTATTTGCGTCGTATTAGTGTCGGATTTGATTATACGTAACATGCATCGACATATATCGAACCATGAATTTTAGTGTTGGATTGTTGTCTCATTTGCGTCGGAAACTATTGTAAAACGACGAAATATTATTGTCATTTCAACATCGAATTTTAAGTCCGAAAATTGACGTAAATCTTACACAAACCTATAATATTATATATATATATATATATATATATATATATATATATATATATATATATAAAGAATTTCATTTGCATTTTCACAACTTGCACACAAACACATTTTACATCGCATACCACATTAGCAAATTCATATCACAGATCAAATCTCTAAATAATATCATTTATAAAAAGTGTTGAGAAATTTAGGGCAAATAAAACAAGAATCGACGCAATCCAGAAGAACACAAAGAGATTTAACGAGGTTCGACAAAGATGCCTACGTCATCGGGAGCAGAGCGGCGACTTTCTTTCACTTATTCGGAAAAGAAGTACAAAATACAAGATTACAACCATACGAGCGTTAAGCCCAAGCGCTACTCACTGTGCCTATTTATAGCCGTACGGTCTGATATGTAATTACCAAATTACTCGTATGTACTAAGCTGAGGCCTTGCCCCCGCACCCACAACCCACATAATAAACTCTCGAGATTCGCTCGCTCAGCTCCGACATTAATTCCATATTAGGTATATGAGCCATACACTAACAAATCTCGCAGCTCGACGAATATCCAGGCCTCTCAGGAGATAAATACCGGGAGTTTCTCATGCACCAATGTGGGTTGGGCCACCATGCTTCTACAGCATTCGTGGATGCCCAACAAGTCCAAGCAATGCAAGAACTTGTTGATAGTAAGTAACTTGGTCAACATATCAGTTGCATTCTCATCAGTATGAACCTTCTGCAACAGTATCTCACCAGAAGTAATCAATTCTCTGATCTTGTGATACCTGACATCAATGTGCTTGGTCCTCGCATGGTACACCTAGTTCTTAGCCGAGTAAATAACACTCGACTATCACGATGCAGCCGAACTCCACCTTGCTCGATGCCGAGTTCCTTCACTAGCCACATTGTAGACCTTACGCCATCTAAATTACCCGCATAGTCTGTCACCCATTTGCACCCGATAGCCTTCTTTCCCTCAGGAAGCTGAACTAGCTCCCATGTGTGATTCTTCTGCAAAGACTCCATCTCCTCAACCATTGCACCCATCCACTTCTCTTTCTCCTGGCTGGTGATAGCCCCATGAAAACTAGCTGGATCATCACTACTAATGTAAAGTGCAAAAGATACCATGTCTTCACAACCCAATCTACTAGGAGGCTTTATATTGGTGCGTCTCTGTCTATCTCTGGCTAGATTGTAATTCTGCAGATCATCTAGAATGTTATCACCAGGTGTCGGATCTGAACCTTCAACTCTCTCAGTTGATATTGGATGCTGCTTTAGATCCATATGCACGGCTTACGAGCCGGAGCTCGTTCCCCTGAAACCTTGTCTTGATTCCTGTCGCAACATGGATTCGCTCATCAAAGACTGCATCTCTACTGATCACCGCCTTCTTTGCAATAGGATCCCAAAACTTGAATACTTTTACACCTTTCTTATAGCCCAGAAAGATGCACTTCTTGGATTTTGGATCATGTTTCGATCTTTCATCCTCAGGTACATGCACATAAGCAGGACAACCAAAAATTCGTAAGTGATCAAACATAACTGGATTACCTATCCATACCTCTTCTGCAACCTGCCACCTAATGAAGCCCAAGGTGATCTATTGATGAGATAGCATGCCATATTCACAGCCTCTGCCCAGAAGCTTTTAGGAAGCCCTGCATTCAGTCTCAAGCATCTTGCCTTTTCATCTAAGGACCTGTTCATCCTTTTTGCAACACCATTCTGCTGCGGTGTTTTCTGAACTGAAAAATGCCTCTGAATCCCATTCTCCTCTCAAAACTTCTTAAACTGTGAATCTGTGTTCTTTGTACCATTATCAGATCTCAGATACTTGATCTTTCTACCAGTTTGGTTCTCTACCTCAGCTTTCCACAGCTTGAATTTTGAGAAAACTTCAGATTTTTGCTTCAAGAAATACACCCAAACTTTCCTGGAAAAATCATCAATAAAGGTAACATAAAGCCGAGATCCTCCCACTGATGCTTCCCTGGTAGGGCCCCATACATCAGAATGCACATAATCAAGAATCCCTTTAGTTTTATGCTCTCCAGTCATAAAACTAATTCTGGTTTGTTTTCCAAAAATGCAGAACTTACAGAATTCCGAGCTTGCAGCTTTTCACACCATGCAACAAATTCCTTTTATGCAATTCCGCCATCCCGAGTTCATCGAGATGACCCGGACGCATATGCCATAGCTTTGTACTTATCATCATCCGACTCGACAGAATGAAATCCATCTACAGCTGTACTCCCAACAGTTTGTAGATATTACTCGCGGATTAACTTTCCTTTCATCACGATCGATGCACCCTTCACAATCCCGATGGTTTCCCTATCCTCATCGGCCTTAGGAATAAAACCATTTCGATGTAGAGTGCCCAAGGAAATAAGATTTTTTATCAAATCTGGAATGTGCCTGACATCACATAATGTTCTGTGTCATCAAACATCTTAATTCTGACTTCTCCAATACCGGCAATATTGCAGCATCTATCATCACCCAAATAGACTGAGCCAGAATTAGTTGACCTGTATGAAGTAAACCACTCCCTGTTAGGTGTTATGTGATAAGAGCACGCTGAATCAAGAATCCATGCATCCGTTAACTGAGTTGATGATACTGAAAGCATATCACCATCACTGGCATCTGAATTATCACCCTGCACCACATTCACAGACTTCGAAGATACATCACCTTTCTCCTCCGTCAATATTGCAGCATCTATCCCTCCTCATATGACCTGGCTCCTTGCACTTGTTGCAACGAATTGTTTGTTTGGCTTTAGACTTGGATCTGAAATTTCGCCTTCTAGATCTCTCCTTCTCTTTCTTCCTTCCACGATCCTGTTTACCCTTAACATATAAACTGTCGCCATGAGAATTTTCCCCAGCATTTTGCTTCCGTCGGTTGTGAGCCAACAACGCTGCTAGATAATCTCATCAACTTTAATAGTTTCTTTCCCGTATGTCGAGTTGTCACCAGGTGTTCATAGGAAGAAGGCAACGAACACAACAAAATCATCGCTAGGTCTTCATCCTCAATATTCACATCAAGCCTTGATAAATCCGTGATTATTTGATTGAAGCCATTAACGTGCTGCGCCAAATCAGAACCTTCCTGTATCTTCAGCCCATACAGCTTTTGTTTCAGATACAATTTATTCGCCAGGGATTTCGCCATAAATTGAGTTTCCAATTTATTCCATATCTCCCCTGGAGATTTTAGATTCATCACGTGGTACATAACTTCATCTGCCAGACATAGTCATATGGTTGCTGCCGCTTGTTGTTGCAATTCTTCCCAATCTTCATCCTCTATGACATCTAGTTTTGTTGCCCGCAAAGCCTTCAGGATCCCTTGTTGTGTCAACAAATCCTTCACTCGTGTTTGCCACAACTCGAAGTTACCAGTTCCATCGAACTTCACCACCTTGAATTTCGCACCAGAAATCGCCATCTAAAAATTGATCATGCAACAAAATTTTTTCTGCAAATTCCTCCATTCCAAATTTTAAAATTGCTGAAATTTTTTTTTTTTTTTAGTAATAAAATCGATTAATATGGGAAGAAAAATTTTCTTCCTTCCTTTCCTCTCCGCTGGAGGAATTTCTGGAGGAATTTCCGGAGAAATAAAAGATCTGATTAAATTATTTCCTTGATTTCCCTGAGCTTGCCTTTCCTTAATTAAGTTTTGTTTATTTCTTCCTTAATTAAGCTTAAACTTTCCAGAAAATGGCTTCCGCGTCCGCCTCCAGCGAAAGAAAATTTTCCTTATCTTCCTGTTTCTCCGCGCCGCCTCCGGAAGGATGCCGTCCCGACGCCCGAGCTCCTCTCGCCTGACCCTAAAACGCTGCGCCGCGGAAGACTTGCTCGCACTGTACCGAAGCCGCGAACTTCAAGCCGCCTCCGGCCTGCCTGCTCTTGCGCTAAAATTTCCTTCGCCTTGGTTTTTCCTTGGTTGCCGCCGAACGCCCTCGCCAAGCTAGCCGCGAGTAAGATTTGCGGACTCCTCGCTAAAACACCTTCGCGAACTCCTGCTGCGAGATGCCGCGAATCCCAACCAAAGCCTCGCCGAATTGCTGCCTGCTCCAACCCGCGACAGAAATTCCTGCGTCGCCGATCCTTTCTCTCCTGCGTCAATTTCTTTTTGCTCTCGAACCTCTTTCTGATACCAATTGTTGAGAAATTTAGGACAAATAAAACAAGAATCGACACAATCCAGAAGAACACAAAGAGATTTAACGAGGTTTAGTAAAGATGCCTACGTCCTCGGGAGCAGAGCGGTGACTTTCTTTTCACCATTCAGAAAAGAGTACATAATACAGGATTACAACCATATAGCATTAAGCCCTAATGCTACTCACTAGGCCTATTTATAACCGTACAGTACAATATGTAATTACCAAATTACCCATGTACTAAACCGTGGGGCCTTGCCCCCGCACCCCCAACCCACATAATAAACTCCCCAGATTCGCTCGCTCCGCTCCAACATTAATTCCATATTAGGTATATGAGTCATACCTAACAAAAAGAATATACTATCACAAATCATCCCAAATAAGAATAATAAAGTTAATCCAAATAATTTCAGAATAAATGTTTGACATAACGCTTACAAATTGAAGAAAATGTAAAAATAAAAAAAAAATAATAAAAAAAATAGAAAAACTACTCATCATCTCCATCCTCCTCTTCCTTCTTCTACATGGATGTCCCAGCTACCTACTAAGATCTCCGCCATGCACACTATAGAGTACTCGACTCTATGTTAGCCTTATAGCATCTACTCGCGCAACTGACAGATCTCCTCGTTCATTGCAGCCACTTGCCTGACAAGAGTCTCCTAGTATGGTTGTGAGATGCTCGGGGAATTTAGAATGAGACCACGGGAGAGCTCGGCCTCGAAGGCTATGCCCTTCGCTCTAAGGCCATATACCCTCCCCTTCTTCCTCCATGTCACCTGGGCCCAAAGCTCATACGCTGAATGTGCAGTGGTAGACTGACTACCACTGTTGGTGGCGTCAGTCTGGGCCTGATTGGTCATGTGCCTCTCCCTGAGCTTCTTAAACTCCTTTGGCATGATGAAAATCAACGTTTAATTGTGACACTTTCAACAGTTAGAGTCAAAATAAACTATTGATTTAATGTTTTTTTAACTTAAAACAACTCGTCGGGAATGCTCCGACACCCACTGTGTAGTCCCAAGGTGTCGATGAGTTCGAACATGCAGATTCACAACGAAGAGAGCACGGCTCAACTCCTTAGACTGTATAGCATACAAAAACGGTTAGCGCTAAAAAAATTACTCCAAATTTTGAATTTATGTTTAAATATCTAAAAAAATCTTATCAGTCTTCTATAGTGCTCTATATGGGAGACTAATCCACCAATATGGAGCACAACTCTCCTTGCCTCTTCCATCGCCCTCTTCAGCCGATTTTTCTACCTCTTCCCGTCATAAACATGAGAGACCAAAGTTGTGGTCAACTGACTCCAAGCAGGCCGCTCGCCCCTCCCACTGCCTGACATGAACATGTCAGTAAAGTAATGTCTGCCTTAAATCTCGAAGATTAAGTGAATTTGATGGTGGTGCTATGGGAGTTACGTGAAGAAACTCTGCAACGTAAAAAATAACCTATGTGTTAGTATAAAAAACTAAATCAAATTTTCAAATCTTACTCAAATTACATGATTGTACCTCAAACTCCCTGAATCACATGTTCCGAATGACTACAAGTATCTGCTTCTATAACAAAAAAGGCTCATCATACCTTCTCCTAATAATCTTTATGATGCAGATGACGGGGAGCTTGTGGGAAATGAATCTGCATAAGAAACAAATTAGTTACCAAGAAACATATAATATGGAGAATAAGCATAATACAATGTTAAAAATAACTTAATGAGTCGACGATGAATCGTACCGTCGGGGGGGGGGGGGGTTTGCAGTAGTCGACGGACCAGGCTCAAGAGTTGTGCCAGCAGCAGGTGCCAGGGTAGGTGCAGAAGCAGCAGGCGTCAAAGGAGACACAATAGCAACGGGTGCGGGAGCAGGTGCCACAAGAGAGGTGACAACAACAGGTGCGGGAGGAGATGCCGCAAAAGATGTTGCGACAACCATTGGGAGACGAGATGCCAAAAGAGGTGTAGCAGTAGCAAATAGGTAGGAGGTGCCAGAGGATGTGCGACAATAGTGGAAGTATCGGTAAGACTAGACGACCTCCTCTTCCTACTACAATAGGTGATCTTAAGGGTCCCTAGAAAATAGGGTCTATGACGTGTATGATCACATGCACTACTTGCGGCCATTTGTAAACAAAGGAAAGAGATTAAAAATATTAGTATGCAGAAAAAATAATGTTAAGCAGAAAGAAATTGTGCAATAAAGATAAAAACACAAATAGTAGGTATGTCTAAAAACAAGAAAAGTGAGAGTAAAGAGCTATGACTCAAAACAATAAAAGTAAAAGACATAAAGTAGTAGTAGTAACAAATAATCTGAATTTTGCGAACATATGTAATTAAGTTTCATAAGTTGAACTCACCGTCGAAGGTGAATCTAAAATTTCTTCTTCACTCTCGTCATCATCCTCATCAAAACCACGAACAATCTCTTTAAAAATCCCTTTGGTATCCTCTAGTGTAAATATTTCATCATTTGTGTCGTCCTGAATAAGAAAACCTAAAATACTTTCCTCTTGGTGAATTGGTTCTATAGAATTATCAATGCACCAAAAATATCTTTGATTTTTCACATATATTTTATATTCATTCTTGGTGATATTGCACTTTAAAGGAGGGTATTTCATGTTTTGTCGCATGTATGTTGATTGTTGGCATTTCGAGCAAAAGGAAGCAAAAATGAGGAAATTTGGAGTAAAATGAGGAAATTTTTGGAAATTGCTCTGGCGCCGACCGTGCAAGTACATAGAGAAGGAGCGAAATCCAAAATTGCGCTTAGGCGCCGACGGCGCCCAAATCCGGCACCAACAGGGCCCACGACGGTTAGAGCAGTTTTTCTTGCAGATTCAATGTATTTGAATGATTTTTTGGAAGATTGCTTGAGGCATCTCTTGGGAAATTCATCCCTACACTATATTAGAGTGCTTAAATGCCATAAAAAGTGTGTGTGTGAGGGGAGAGTCGGTGCGTGTGTGTGGCGTGTGTTGAAAGAGTGTAAGTGTAGAGAATGAAGTAAAAAAAGAATGTTTTCTCTATAGTTGTAGGAGGGGAAGGAAAGTGAGAGATTTATTCTTCCTTACTTTTCTAAGAGAGAATTGAGTATTGTTGTAAAGAGAGAATGAGATTCAAAGGAACTTTAAGATATTTTCTTTGGGGAAGGGTTTCAGATAAATTGTGTTTGTTAATTATTGTTTGTATGAACTTTCTTTTATATATAAAATTCATGTTTTATCGTATCTTCTTCATTAATTCTGAGTTGATTTCTTTGTCTTTCTCATTGCAATGAGATATGGTAAAATGAAGAGATAGATTGGATGTGCAATTTAAATGTTAAATACTTGTGATGATTTTAAACTTCGTACTTCATTTACTTTTTAAAATTTGTTGTGAAACATACGATTTGAAAGGACTATGCGTTCTACAACAAAGTAAAAATCACATTCAATTCCACAAATGAGAATGTAGTCCATGGGGTTGAGTGCAAACAAATAGGGAAATATACTTTATTGGGCGTAGAATTGGAAATTTTTAGGGTGACAGACTAAAATCTTCAATTCGGTCCTGGTGTTTGGAATTTAAAGCGAGAGTTAGCCCTCAGGCAAGGGAAAAGTGGGAGCTCTGGAGTGAGAGTTAGTATCCTCCAAGTCTAACCACAGTTTTAGGGACTAAACCTAGGATTAGCCAATGTTCTTTATGCACTCGCAAGAGGGTAAAGAATATGATTGCTCTTATTTGGCACAATACAATTTCCAACAATCTAAATCTTTCACTAACCATAACCTCATTGCAAAGGGGAATGATATTTTCTCCAATTTGAACCTTTCATTACAAAATAGTAAAACTTTATTTAGAAATAGTAAATTTACTTTGAAGTTTAGAAGGCAGATTGGTAAACTTAGTTCTATTAGCTTCATTAAACACTATCAACTTGTGTTTTTCACTTATAAGTTTTATATAGTTTGAATGTTGTGTTTTAGTGCTACTATCATAAATTTACACATTCCTTGTGGGATCGATAACCAGGACTCTACTAGAGTCCTGTATTACTTGAGCGATACATAAACTTGCATTTGTATTATGGTGACTGAATAAAAATATATAAATATACAAAACACTGCATCAACTATGTAGCTCAATAGTTTTCTTGGGCTTATTCTTCATAATCACAGCCCATTCAACTTTACTAATGGGAATAAAAAGTTCATTAAGTGAGTTTGTAATGAGATCACCTTATTCCAAGATATTTCTAGTATGACCATTAATACTTCTAAATGCAATATTTTTTGTTCTAAGTATGTTTCTCCTAGAAATAAGAAATGGATGGTTGATTTTACTGATTGTCTTAAGGATAATCTTCCTAACTTATTTGAGATTCACTTTAGATAAGATCAGTTAGAGGCAAGCTCTTTTTCTAATTTGTATGATAAAATTATGAATAAAATTCTCACATGGGAGAATGAATTCCTTTTGTTTGGGGGAAGAATCAGTATTCTTAAAAGAATTATTACTTCTTTTCCTTGTATGTTATGCAAATAATGAATATGTCGTTAATGTTTATGCATTGATTGGAATTGTTTTTAATAAATTTCTTTGGGACTCTAATGAAAAACATGACATCCACTAGAAAAACGAATGGAATAAAGTTTGTAAGCCTATTGATAAAGGGGGTCTCGGTTTTAGGAATCTCTCTGATTCCTTACTTGTTAACCATATGAAACTCTTGTTTAGGTTTAGGAAAAATAATTATATTTGGTCCAAACTTTTAATGGCTAAATATTGCAATGGCAAGCATCCTTTATCGGCTTCTCCTGCTAAATCTGAATTTAACATTTGGAAAAACATGCTTCGTGTTTCTAAAGATACCGAGTATCTCATTAATTGGGATATTGGTGTTGGAAATATTTCTTTTTGGTATGAAGATTGGATTGGAAATAAAAATCTTGCTAACTGCTATGGGAGTCCTCAAAATATAAATAGGAAAATTAATGAGCTTTGACTGATAATGGGTGGAACATTGGTATGTTAAAGCAATTAGTTAAAAGAGATGACGTGAAATTCATCTCCAATATTCCCATTGATAGTGGGAATCTTGATATTCTCAAAATCAAAGGAAATATGGAGAAACATGTGCTAAAATTTTTGCTAATTCCTTTCAATTGTATCAAGGTTTTAATCTGTCATAGAATTGAAATAAGTGGATTAAACGATCTCAATACTTTTTTACTTGGAGAATTATTCAATCAGCTTCCTATTGACGATATTTTGAAACTTAATGCCTTAAATTCCTTCATGTTGTTTATTATGTAAAGTTGATGAAGAATATATTCATCACCTTTTTATTGAATGCCAATTTGTGAAGCAGGTTTGGAGGAAGGTTATGGTTTTTTTTGGGGTAAGGACTGGCATGTTGGTAATTATAATAATTGTTGGGATATCTTTGATGCTTGGTGGTCCTTTGGTCATCCTTTGTTCAATAATATTCCTTCAATTATATTTTTGTTCATTTGGTTTGTGTGCAATGGGAACAAGTATCATGAAGGGGTTCCTTATATTAATCATAATTTCTATTTGATTACTAATTGCATTGTTAATACACTGACTTTTAATGGTTTCAATACTGGGCCGTCGAAAGGTAGTCTTGATATTCTTACACTCCTCTCTAAACCTGAAATTGGTATGCAATATTTAGTGTGTTGGGCAAAACCGATGGCTCTTTATATAAAAATTAACATTGATGGCAGTTGGAGGAACAACTCTGCTGGCATGGGCGGAGTCTGTAGGGACTTCATTGGTTTAGTCATCTGTTGGTGTGCTTTCCCATCTGTGCCTATCTCACCTCTTGTCGCTAAAGCAGATTCGATGGATTTTGGTTTAATGCTTGCTAAACATTATGTATGGAAATTTATAAATTTAAAAACAAATTCTTTGCTGCTTTGGAAGAATTCAAAGTGGAGGGAAATTGTTGACCTCACTTTTGTGAGGCCTCACTTTACCTACTTTATTAATGATCCTAGACCAAGATTATGCCTTTGGGATTCTATCAAACCATGTGTTAGGTCTAGACCCTATTGGTTGAATCAACTTAGGTGACCTGGTCAAGAAGGGAATTCAAGCTGACTTGCATGGGTGAGACATACCCCAGGTCACTTAAATATATCTGAAAACTAAAAACTTTTCATTTAGGAAGGGATCTACCAACATTGATATTTAACCTCACCAGAAGCCCCTAAAACCTAATAATTCGATCAAACCCTAAGGTGACTCCTTTGGATACTAATTCTTGGTGACACCATACGTTAGATTGATCAAACTGACTAGACCAAACCCTAATTTGGGTCAAAATTGACCAAATTGGTGCCCTTACCCTGATTAGAACCCGTGGTCGCCATATTGACCAACAACGGTCAACTCATGGTCAAATAGTCATCTCTTAGCCACCATGATCCATCCATGATCATACGATCCACTTACTCACTATCTTAATTAATTAATTGATCAATTAATTAATTGGAATGAACTTTGGATCCTTGGTCATAAGACTAAAACTCAAAATTCTATCCTAAAACATAAAGCCCAAGGCTTTAACTTGGGGCCCTAATCCAAGTTTGAGCCCATCCATGGCCCGTTCTTTAAAGGGTCACCCATGACCCACTGGAGCACACAAAGACATAGGAATCTACCAAGAAACCCATCTAGCCATCATAATTGACTTAGTCCAAGCCATAATGGGGGAATGTTCACGTGGCATCTCAAGTGGTCTCCTCCTTAATCTTCTTTGATTGGGGGGGGGGGGGGTAATTGCCAAGCCAACTTGGCTATGAGTTCACCACCCACCTCTCCTCCCATCCAATGAATTTGAAGGATCAGCCCTAGCTCACCTTCTTCTCCATCTTTTGAACCAAGATGAGAACACCATGGGAAATGCAAAAGATTGACTATCCATAGTTGAAATGTATCCTCTGGGATCCTCTGAGCAGCCACCCTCCTCTACCAATCAATCCCAAGCTTATTCATGAGTTCCCATGATCTCCAATGGCTATTTAAATCCATTACTCAAAAGCTAAAAAAAAGGCTAACTCTACAGAGAAGGCCTAAACTCTGTCAAATCCTATAGCAAAGTTGCTCCTTACTTCCTAAACAATCAATCCCTCACAGCTTCAGCATCTAAAAGCTGTTAGGGAATCCTATTTTTTAACCTGAAAACCAGCATAAATTTTCGGGTTGACATAAACCCTACCAAAACTTTAATCCAAGCATCCTAAAAGCTTCCCCAAGAACCACAAAGATGATCCCGATCAAAATTGAGCCACCCCGAGGCCTCTAACCTATTTTAAGATGAAACCACACCACCTTTTCATCAAGATCATACATAGGCCCTATTTCTCCTTAGATTGGATCAAGGACAAGCTTCACATTGACAAGGTGACCGTTTCCATCAAACTTAATGGAGGCTACACCTCTTGAGACCAGGTATGTGTCGCGATCTATAAAACTGGGCTCGGGTTTGGACCTTTATGAAGAAAACTGTTACATCGAGCCAAGGTAACCACATAGATGTGTTCTTCTAAGCACGATGAAACATTTGGAATAAAGATTGTGTGGTGCGAGATCCGACGAGATCCTACACCTAGCATATGAATAGCTCTCAGTCAATCGTACCGCAAGGATGATGAATCGATGTCGTCCATTTTTGTGTATCAAAAATGGATGGCATCGATTGTGGCAGGCCATTGATCCATCCACACGAAGTAGATTGAACTGCCCACGTGTAAAGGCCCGTGAATCGGAGGTTCCCACATAGCGCTTCGACGAGTCCAAGGTATAAGCTGGCGTCGCATTAGATTGATAGGAAATGAGGATTTTCTTATTTAAATAAATTTAGAAAACTTAAAAAAAAAATCATAACTTTGTAGAGAAAAATTACAAAAATAACACAAAAATATCCCTAAACTTAGCAGAGCAAGGGGATAATAAACAAAATAAAATTGAGAATTAAGACATTATATTTAATTTTTAATGAAGTAATTACTCTTTAGAGTAAATTAATTTGTAAAAATTATTTATAAACCCAAAAATCACAAAATTCATAGGGATCACTTCTTCCATCCTTGGAGACATTCACTAATTTTCTAATGTCAGGAAAAATCCCTAAAGTAAATAATTAATTTTACTTATATTTTGTAATTATTCTTAAAAAATAATTATAAAAAAACAAAAATTAAAATTCAAATGGAAAATAATTATGAAATTTAAGATGATCAAATCAGCATCTAAAACAAATTTTCCAACCTCTAAAATTTTTTGAAGAGACAATTTGGACATTTAGAGATAAAATTGTAAATTCTAAAATTTACACTATAAATCCAAAACTCTTGGGTTCAACCCACATTTGAGCCTTAATTAGGTCTAGTTTACATTTTCCTTAATTAAGGTTTGGATTTGACCTAAATCAACTCGAACCTAAAACAACTAGAACCCTTAGGTTCAACCGAGCTTGATCCTAATTTACCTAGAATCGAGGTTCAACCTAAATTGAATATGAGCTCTAAGTCTAATTTACATCGGACATAATCAAGCCTTTTAAATTCAGCTTAGATTGAGTATAGATCGTTATGTCTAACCCAACCTAGATGTAACCGAAGCCAACCTAACTTAACTCAGATTGGATTTGATCTACTAAACTTTTGATTTGATTCTACCCTATATGAGTTGAATAAAATCCTACATTAGTTTAGTTCAGTCAAACACAAACTAAAATAAAATGACTGAAGGTTTAACAAGGTTTCCTCATAAAAGCTTGCTTAATCTTAGCAAAAGGATAATCAAGACAAACAATCAAACCAACTTTAAACCAACCGACATAAAACTCGATCATTAAAACTTAAATAAAACAACATAAAATTCATCCTAAATGATACTAAAATTTAAATTAAAAAAATACAATTTTTTTTTGAGAGGATACTTTGGAGGACGCAACTCATGGCTTCTAACAAAACATCCTCTAGTTATCTGTAACGAATCAAACTGCCAACATTAAGGGACAGGGACAATGGAACCATGAGATCTTGACCAGATCATTCTAAAACCAAAGAAGTAAAAACACAAAAATGATAAAATTAAATCAGCTAATAAACCATGAACAATCTAAAACTGTCCAATCCCTAAAATCTGAAAAAGACATTAAAACTTAAATGAAACCTTGATGAACAAAGATCACCTAATGCAACTTGAAATCTCATTGTTGAAATTTACAAAGGTCTCTTCGACGATGCAATCTGTGGTTGCTGACAAAAATCTTTCAGTCTTGATTTAACTACCTTTTGGACTAAGTAGATCCGGATAGCCTGATGACCCAAGAACGATGAAGCCATAGACAATTTGATCGGGTTGTTTTAGAATTAAATAAACTAATATATATATATATATATATATATATATATATATATATATATATATGATTTTGTACTAACTTTTTTTTGTAGGATTTTTGAAGACATGGCGGGTTGCGTTTTAGATTTACTTTGCATGTTATTAGGATGTGCTAACTCTGTTTTGCAGGGACAACACTCTGAAGCTTGGAATGGTAAATCTCGAAACTCTTGACACAAATGAAAATAACAAGACAACCAAATAATGAAATAAACGTCTGAAAATAAGATAAAATTAAATAATAAAATAAATTGAAACACAAATGACAAAACAAAACACAAAGCTATAAACAAAACTCTAAGGTAGTATCAGAATTCTAGAAATTTGTTACCCCTAGGACCAAGAATCAGAATTTCTTTCCATAAATGACATTTAATCCTTTTAGAGAGTGAATGTTAACCTTAATTAGAGTTTTCTTATGCAGTCTTAATTGCCTAAGAAGTAATTAACTAGGAGTTGCTTTTATAGAAGAACAAGAAACTCAGAATACATATCATATTTAAATCTCTTATTATGAGATGCTTGATGCACAAAAAATATGTTAGATTTTTTATATATAGTTTTACTCTTTTTTGGTGAACTTGCACTTTAAAGGAAGATGTTTTTCATGTTTTGCTGCAGGTCAGATGATTTTAGGTAAATAGAGCAAGAAGAAACGAAAAAGAACGAATTTGGAGCGATAAAGAGGCAAAAACTTGAAAATTGTATTCTGGCGCCCTGGTGCTGAAGGGGCCAGAATGGGCGCTGACGATGCCTTTTTACAGAGAAAAATAGAATATTAAGCGCGATAGGGCGCCGATGGCGCCAATGTCGGTGGAGGCCAGATTTAATAAATTTAGACGACTTTTGGAGGGATTCTTGAGGCATCTCTTAGGGAATTCGTCCCTAAGCTCTTTCAGAGCGAATTTAGTGCTAGAAAACAACAATAAAAGTGGGTTTGAGTGTAGGAAAAGTGTGTGTGAGTGTGGAGATGACAAAGTTTTTTAATTGTAGAGGGTTTAGAGTCTAGGGTTTGGTGTAAAAGTGTTGTTTTATGAGGGATTCTTATCAAAGAGTTTTAGGAGAAAAGGGAAAGTGAGAGATTGCTTCTGCTTTACTATTCTAAGAGAGAATTGTATGTTGTTGTGAAGAGAGAAAGGGATTCAAAGGAACGTCAAGGGATTGGCTTGGGGAAAAAATTGACATAAGTTGTTTTTACTTCTTATTTTTTGTATGAATTTGCATTTATATATAAAATTCTTCTTTTCTCTAATCTTCCTCATGAATTCTGAGTAGATTTCTTTGTCATTCTCCTTAGAATGATAAACGGTGAAGTGATGATTTAGATTGGACATGTCATATGAATGTTAAGAAATTATGATGATTTTTCACTTTGTACTTCATTTACTTTCGATATGGTCAATTGAATTGTTAAAATATGTTGTGAAATAAGATTTGAAAGGATTATGCGTTCTAATACAAAAGTGAGTATTACATTCAATGTCCATGAATGAGTGATGTAGTTCATGTGGGTTGGGTGAAAATAAATGGAGAAATATGGTTTATCAGTTTAGAAGTAGTTCACGACCTAAATTTAAAGAGGTTTTAATGTTAAGTCATCCTTGATAAAACTAATGTTTGTCGGGCTGACGATGGTAAACAAACGTTTTATGGAAGGAAAACCATAGTTATCTTTGTTGTTTAGTTTGTTTGAATTGGTTATAGTTGATATTATTATTAGTTAATCGTATATTTAAGTTGCGCTCGCTCATAAATATCGTAAATGGTGATAATTATTGGATTGTATCGAAGATTCAGAGTTTATTTGAACCAACACAAAGTTGGTGCAAAGCTGTGCTATGGAGCTGACGACGCATTTTTCCAGAGAGCATTATCTAATTTCGGGGCTTGGGCGCCGACGACACCCTATCCAGCATCGATGATGCTGACAGAATGAGTTACAGCTTTTGGAGTTTCAAATAGCGGATTTTAGCAATTTGAGCAGAACCTATAACTCCCCAAAATCATTTCAAAACTCATGAAATCCAGAAAAACAAAAAAGTTAGTTCCAAAATTTGCACTCCATGGCTTCCAATGATCTCTAAGATTTGGAGTTTTTAACAGAAGAAAGTTCATTAGTTTCAAGGCGCAACGACTTTGTGACAAATTTCTTATAAAGAGGAGGCTAATCAAGGAGCAAAGCTTTGTCAATTGAGGTATGAATATTTCTAGTACTCGAGTAGAAGTAATTATTATGCAGAGACAATAAGAAGTGTTTTGCTACACTACTGTCGCAGTAGTCATTCCTGCGGTGAAGGAGTTTTATGCAAATCTTCATGGAATCAACCAAGGAGTCGTCTATGTACGAGGTAGGTGGATACCATTCACTCCTACAAAGATTAATGAACTTTACATAATTGAAAATGTGTCAATCTATTATTACATAACTTTTTCCTCTACAAGAGACAACATGAATGAAATCTATCGATATTTGACGGATGAAGGTGAAGATTGGGAGATAAGAGACAATGAGTATGTAAATTTCTCCACTACTTTATTGAATCCTTCGTTGAAGCAATATCATTTCTTTATATCTTTGAAATTACTCCCAACCATGAAAATTAGTAAAGTGGCGAAGGAAAGTGCAATACTGAACTATTTTATTAAAACTGGAAGGCATATTTTGATATTGGCACCATAATTGTGAAATCTGTTTTGGGCTTGATTATGCATGGATCAAATTATGGTTTGAGACATCTTTCCACTATATTTATTCTCTGCAGCCAATCACAAGTGTCATATGAAAGTTGGGAAAAAGTGTTTCTCCCTTGGAAGCTCATGAACCTAATGAACATTTATGACTGTCCAACAACTGGGGATGGAAATGATATGAGCATAATTATAGACCAACCATCTCAGAGTTTACTACCTATTCAACCTCGCCTTCTTGAAAGTTCGCAGTTGATTTTGAAGAAGGTCAATAAACTGGAGAAAGATGTATAAAATCTTACGAATCCAATTAATAATATTTCTGAATTATTTGATCATCTAGATTGGAGAATGAAGGAACAATTCAATCATACTGGGTGTATGGAAGAAGGCTTGATATGTTTGATAAAGAAAAAAGCTTGGATTGAAGAGGATTCGACAGATGAATTCTCGTATCGACCCTTCTATGATTTGTTCATGCACCACCAATTCATGAGAGATATTGGAGAAGATAGCACTGACATTGATGAGGAGTAGTGATTCACTATTTTATCTAGTATCTAGTGTTTGAACTTTATTATGCTTAGATGTGTAGTATTTGACTTTCATTATTGTGTAATTTCAGACTTATTATGCTTGGTATTTGAGGCTATGTTTAGTTTTCAGCGTTAGAGTTTTGTGCTTTGATTGTGACGCTGAATTATTAAGTGGTGGAATGGTTTATATGTGAATGTTTGTAATAGTGGATTATATATATATATATATATAAGTGATGTTTTGTGTTGTTTGTGTAAAATTTGTATTAGTTAATCACCTAAATTATTAAAATAGATTCTTAAAAAGGTTAATTAGATGTCGATGTAACTTAGAAATGATCGAAAACTCAAAAAAATTTGTGACCCTGAAAATTGGTCTGGCTCCGACGGCGACCATAACTCGAAACATAACCCTGACCTTTTAAAGTCGCGATTTTGAGCAATTGACCCTATTTGATCACCAACCTCTAGCCAAGGTTGAAAATTGCACCTGTAGCTTGCTAGCATTTGATTTGAGGTGATTTCAAGGCTTTTAGAGTTTGGATCTCATCTTCTCTTGGTAAGAGCTCTACTTTAAACTAAAAATTTTTTGATTTTCACCATGGAAATATCCTACGGGAGATCCAAAAATTTGAAATTTTTGCAGAAATAATTAAGATAATCCATGATGAAATGTTCTTACTTATTAGATTTGACTTTGGATTCTACTACATTATAAATTTTGGAATTTATTGGGATTTATTTGCACATTTTCTAGAAATTTTGAAATGGCTCTAAGGATGTTTAAGGGGAAGAGGAAGTTGGATTTTGACGAAAATAAGTTTGTAAATATCAAAGCACAATATCATTTCAACTCTAGCCTTCGAAGTCAAAAGTGTTTACAAGATCTAGGATTTGAAAATCCGGACGGTGTTGTGGAACAGGTAACTGTTGATCGGAACTATGAAACATTTTGTTATTTTTCCGTCGATGCTGTTACGGATGTAGTCCGTGAATTTTATGCTAACCTGCGATGGACTGAATAAGAATATGTGCTTGTTCAAGGATAAATGATAGAATTCACTCCTGAAAGAATCAATGCTTTCTACCAATTGAGGGACAATCCATTCTGTGAGTATGAATCCTTTGGTACCATGGACGCTAATCTAAAAGAGGTAATTGCTTTTCTTACTGATGGAAAAGGGGAGTGGAAAACAAAGCAAAGGCAAAAGATAAACTTTCTTACTTCCACTCTAAATGTTGCATCTAAAACCTGACACTATTTTACTTCGGCATGATTATTACCTTCCTATCATCATAGTGAAGTTTTCAGAGATTGAGCTATTTTGAATCATTGTATTCAAATATGAAGATGATTAACATTGGTGAAATTATTTATAAGAGTATTCAGACTATAGTTAAAGGAGAAACGACTGGGGGATTAGGACATCCTGCCCTGATTTACACATTATGTGTACAATCATGAGTTGAGGTTGATAATTGTGAAGAGTTGGTCCATCCTTTAAAGCCCATCAGTAAGGCTAACATTCGCACTTATGAATATCATGTGGGATGGAGAGCTGGAAGTAAGAGTAGCGAGGATCCCTCTACTAGTCATGATATACCTTCTACCACCATAAATCCTACTCTTTTCTGATGTTATGGAACAGTTGATGATACAACAGAGTGATATTGTGAGGCTTCATACCAGAATTGATGGATTATTAATAAGAAATAGTATTAATGATGTTTATCAGAAGAGAAGAGTTGAGTATGATATAGCTTATAATGATGCTCAAATGAGATTCATGAGAGGAGAATCTGGTGTGATATTTCCTACTTGCCCCCGCTATATTCCATACGAGCCTAAAGAGGAAGAAGAAGCAGAAGAAGAAAGAGAGGATGATTGGTAGAGTAGTATTCTTTTAGTTTTTCATTGATGTGAAAACATTTGTGCTTGTTATTTGCTTTTATGTAGTTAATGTGTGTAGTGATTGTACTTTGTTATGTTAGTTCAGTTCTAATGAAACTTGTGTTGGTTTGTCTATTAGTTGTATTGAAATTGAAATTGATGTATGTTTGTATTAGATGCTTAAATTTTCTTCACCTTGCAAATCTCTAAAATATTATGTGAAACAATGCTTCTAACTGTTTTATGCCTGCTAGTTAAATTTTTTCTTAATACATGCATAGCTTTAGATGTATCAAAAGCCCGACACAAAAAGATTATTTTTTTTGTATTTCTCTCTCATTTTTTAATTTGATATACACTGAAAAACTTTAAGTTTGGGGGAGGAAAGATTAACTTTTATTTGTTCTCAATTTAATATATTTTCAAAATTATTTTAACATGACTTCAGGTAGTAGAGCTTAACTTTAGATAACTAAATTTTTTATTATATTTAAATATCATAATAGATTTGAATGAAATTTTTTAGTAATGAAGGTTAACTTTATGGGCTTAAGATATTTAATATAAGAGGATTAGACTTAGTTGACTATTTAAAGTAAAGAAAACTGTATTTTTGAAATATTAAGAGTCTTAGAAGTTTATGTGAGGAGAAAAGATTGAGACTCTGTGAGGAATCATTTAAAAGCTAATATATATCTATAAAGTAAAGAGATGTTACAAGTTACAATTTTAGGGGGAGGAGAGTGAAGTTTAAAATTATTAAAGACTTTTTAGATATAGTAATTCTCACAAGAAAAGAAAAATTAAAAAAAAAAAGAAAAGAGGATTGAAAAGCAATCCAAAAATAAAAGAGAAAAGAAAGAAAAAGAAAATATATGTGAGGAGATGCTTGAGGAGATGCCTAATCAAAAATTGGCTTCACTTGAATCAACTTAAGGGTAGAACTTAGTTGCATTTTTGAATTAATATTTAAGTATTAGCATCCTTACTAAAAGAGTTCTCATGAGATTCTTTCTCATGTGATCCTTCAAAGCACCATTAATGTGACAAATTATGGTTATTCTTGAAATGAATAGGAGACTAGAACTCTTAGACTTGATTACTAAATGTTCTTACATCTATAGTTTTGACCTAAGTTACTGAAAATCTTTCTAAAAGACTCACTATTATATTCATTTAAATCAAAAATCATAGTACTCTTTAAGTAAGTTTACTACTATAAGTCATAATTTTATGTAGTAAAAGGAATACTTGAGGACAGATAAGAGTTAATTTTGGGGGATTTTGATGCACGAAAAATATGTTGGATTTTTCATATATATTTTTTGTACTTATTTTTGATGATATTCCACATTAAAGGAATGTATTTTTCATGTATTGGTGCAAGTATGATGATTTTAGGCAACTAGAGCAAAAATAAGCGAAAAAGAACGAATTTAGAGCGAAAAAGGCAAAAACCAGAAAACTGTAGTATGGCGCCGACGATGCCAGAATGGGCACTGACGACGTTATTTTACAAAGAACACCAGAATATTAAGCGCGATAGGGCACCAACGGCACCCAATGTCGGTGGAGGCGAGATTCAATGTAATTTGATGACTTTTTGAGAGATTTTTGAGACATTTCTTACGGAATTCATCCCTAAGCTATTTCAAAGCTAATTTGGCGCCATAAAACAACAGAATGTGAGTGTAGGAAAAGTTTGTGTGAGTGTGGAGAAGTCAGAGTTTTATAATTATAGAGAGTTTAGAGTCTAGGGTTTGTTGTAAAAGTGTTGTTTTGTGAGGGATTTTTCTTAAATAGTTGTAAGAGGAGAGGAAAAGTGAGAGATTACTTCTTCTTTATTATTTTAAGGAAGAATTGTATGTTGTTGTGAAGAGAGAAAGAGATTCGAAGGAACTTTAAGGGATTTGCTTTGGGAAGAAATTGAGATAGGTTGTGTTTACTTCTTATTGTTTGTATGACTTTGCTTTTATATATAAAATCCTTGTTTTGTCATATCTTCCTCATGAATTCTGAGTAGATTTCTTCGTCTCTTCTTACAATGATAAATGATGAAGTGATGATTTAGATTGGCTGTGTCATATGAATATTAAGAAATTATGATGATTTTTCACTTTGTACTTCATTTACTTTTTTGATCTGGCCAATTGAATTGTTAAAATATAATATGAAACATACGATCAGAAAGAACTATGCGTTCTACAATAAAAATGAAGATTATATTCAATGTCCATGAATGAGTGATGTAGTTCATGGGGGTTGGGTGCAAATAAATAAAGAAATATTGTTTATTGGACATAAAATTGGAGATTTTATGGTGACGGACTAAAATTCTCAATTTGGTCCTAGTGTATGGAAACTAAAGTGAGATTTAGCCTTCAGGCGAAGGGAAGTGGGAACTCTAAAGTGAGAGCAGGTATCCTCCCAACCTAACTACAGATTTATGGACTAAACCTAGCATTAACCAATGTTCTTTATAGCACTCAGAAGAGGGTAAAGAATAGGTATGATCCTATTTAGTACAATACAAGATTTTCACTAATCTTTATCATTCACTCACCATAACATCATTGTAAAATTTCTCCAAATTTGAACCTTTCAATACAAAACTTAGTGTAGTGGTAGTTAACTTTAATTTGAAGTTTAGAAGATACTTTAGTGATCTTAGAATCTCTAGCATCTTTAAACTTTAGTAACGTTGGTATTTACTTTACATGCATTGTACTTTGAATATTGGATTTATGTGCTATGCTGTAAAGATTTGCTTCCTCCCTGTGGGATCGATAACTAGGACTCCACCAGAGCCCTATTTTACTTGAGTGATACGTATACTTGCTTATAAATTGGTTGCTTTCTTATTAAATTGATTATACTTGGTGACTGAACTGAAAATACATATAAATACTTATTTAAGACAGGCAAGATCAATACTAAAGTGGTTTTTTTGTATGAGTCTCTCAGGAGTCAAACACTCCGGAGTCCTCTCTACGATATTTACCACAATGAAGTTCTCCCAACACTTGTCTTTTGTCTTTTTTCTTTTCTTGTTTCCCCTTCCTTTCTTCTACAAGCTTCTTATTATCTCAAGATCATTTACATCATTTGAGGGAAAAGATTATTAGAAGGATAGGGCAATGAAATAGACAACAGGGTGGCGACTCCTTGACAATAATGATAACAATGACGACGCGAAACAGAACGAGGTGGAGAGTTGACAGTGACCACCAACATTAATATTCAATTGAAAAAGATTGTAGAGTTAAGGAAGGAGCTGAATGTGCTATAAACACATACAAAAAAGAAGGTAACAACGTGGCAGATTGGGTAGCTAAGTTGGGGAGTTAACTTCATACTACTGTCATTTCTCAGGAAGTTCCTTTGATTCTTATGTCTCTAAATTGTGTTGATTTACTTTAATTCTTCATTTTAATTTTGGTCCTTTTGTGTTTATAGGTAGTGGGTAGTGTGAGTTGTTTTTTGCTTTTTTTTAAGGAGATAAACCTTATGTATTCTTTTCTTGTGTGAGTTGTATGTGTGTGTAGATAGGCTCTTCTTTCCTCTTTTTGTACTTTATTTTTGATGGAAAAAAGCTCACCCCATGATTACAGGGGTTTTAAAAAAAATGAAAAAATATAAAAAAAATCCCGTGACATACAATAATATTCAGCCTGACACAATATGATGACTTGTACGGTTGAGCATGAGTTTAGTTTAGTTTAGTTAATTAAATACATATCTAATTAACAATTTTGTTTGATTTAATTCAAATTTGTGGCAATCTTGGTCTAATATATGATCTTTGACTACAAATAATGATTACTTTTAAATTTCAAATTAAAAATATTTATTAATTTAATTAAATTTTAATTTTATTATGTGTGTACTCAATTCATCTTGGCATCATTAACAGCTAAAATAGTAATAATTTATGACCCAAAAAAGGAATTAAATAGAATTTTAGCTTTCATTTAATAAAAAAAAAATCTTTAAATTTTAGATCCTGATTTTACTTTTAACAGATAGAGATTAATTTTCAACTTTCAATGATTATTTATTTATATTTTCTCAAATTTTCTGAAATCATTTATGGATTTTCATATTATTATTTATTTACTTTATTTTAATTTTTAGTTGCTTAATCCTACTATTCGAATTGCCAACCCAGCATGCCCCTTTATAAGTTGGAATTCATGCTGACAAACTTATAATCAAAGTAAGCTCAAATCACCAAAAGGTAATAAATTAAACCAAAATCAGTTTGAAACATAAACATAATGAATATAATGTCTACCTCATAGACCACCCTATTAGACAACTCGTTAGCTCGCTAACATAGTCTGGGTTAGGTTTATTGTAAGTTATGCATGTTTTATTACGTAATTGCATGCATTGATTGAATGGTTTAACAAATGTGCTCTTTGTCATTTTAGATGATTATTTATGACGATTGCTTTATGTGTGAATTAGTTGTTGGGCCAGTTTTTACTAAAATAATATTATTTTCTACTCTGATAAATAAATAAAGGGTACATAAATTTAAAATCTAATTAAGCTAATATAACTTTCAACCGGTGCTAGCTTGTTGATGCCCCCACATAAGCACAAGGGCACTAAATCTATACAATTTACTTCATTTATGATGTTTTGTTGTGCTTTACCTATATTTTTTGTCCTAATTTTTACTTTGCAAAGTTTTATTAGGTTTTTATTTTTTAAAAGTATTTCATAGAACTATGTTAAGGCTCACATGTATGGGATGAGTAAGGATGAGATGCTACTCAGTGATGCTTGACGAAGCATAGATGACGTAAACTACTACATTGATGAATAAGAAGCTTTTGGATCATGAGAAGAAGTCTACAAGCAGGGGTTTTAGGGATAGTTTTGAATCTATACAATCAGAAGCTCGTCTGGACTTTTCATTTTTTTTCAGAGAATGCCACAGTACTAGGCTGCACTAGCCTTTATTTAAATTTATTTTGTTTGCTTTATGTTCAATCATGCCTCTAAATTATTTACTTGAGTGCATGCTAATAATTACATGCTTTCATATGCTTCTTTCTATGATTGTGTGTTTATGTTTATCCAGCATAAAAATCGTTAACATAAACTTTCAAAACTCAAACTCATAATAATAATAATAATAATAACAATAATAATAATACATCACACCTTATCATTTGCTTTTGCATGCATATACATACTCAATAACATAAATAAATTCGATTATAAATTAAAATCAATTAGTTGAAAACCATATGCATCACATATCATATGAATTAATTTTTAGTTTTTTCCAGTCTTTCACCTATTACATGAAAACGGTGAATTTAGCTCGTAAGCATCATCACCCTTAAAAGATGAAATCGGTGTTTCATACATGATTTAGTTTTAAGACTTTCCACAGATGCATTATTTAGCACTTGCATATCCATTTTCACAGCCTACACTACACAATTAAAATTAAAATGATAACTTAAAATGTATTAATTTAATCTTAATGAATTATATATGATTGATGGAGTAATTATCCCTTTTTTGACTCAGTCAAACTAACATCGTATCGAGTCAAAAATAAAATTTAAAATTTTAAAAGGCAAAACGACTACATCGATTAGGTGCATATGACTGCATGTGCCCATCATCTTTAGGATTGAGTCATGAGACCTAACATATCTCTTCTAAATAATAACAATTAACCATTTTTAATAAGCATGTGACCATCATCATGGATTTTAGTAATATGAGGTGTTAGTTGGAAACCACTTCCAATCAAATCTCAAGTTTAGAAAAGTTGAATTGAGTTTGGATCCTTGGTGGGAGTAAAATTCAAAATTCTCTCTTCTTAGACTAGGTTTGAGTTTTTATTTTATTAGTAGTTCTCACCTCAGTTTAAATTATGAGTTAGTCCTATTAGCTTGGCCATGAGACTAACTTTTTTTAGGCCTTTTAGTGGCATGTTCCTCAAATAAAAGTCTTAACATTATAAGAAAATGTTTGTCTCAACAAAAATATCCTTTCGGTTTTTAAATTGTAATGCTCAATCATATGATAGACAGGAGTAACCTTCGTATCTCCTTGTATATGAGGCTTTAAACTCTTCATCTGTTGGCTTCTGGTAAGAACTACTCTAAGTTTGAACAATTCTTTTTTCAAACTCTAAATAACAATCTTAAAATTTAAACTTTGTAATCCAAAGAGATGAGTATCCATTAAGTTTTCATAGGAAATACACTTATGTAGGATATAATTATCTAAAGAGACTTTCCTCTTTAGGGATACCATATCCCACAATTAAAAAAAAAAAAACATTGCTTTTTAGGACAAGAAAAATCCAAAACTAAAAAAACCATTGCTTTTAGGAGAAGGGAAATACTTCTGGTCCACAATTCCATAGAGTAGTGAACAATCACTTCTTGATTGGATCCATCTTAAGGTAGTATTTTTATCTCTTGGAATGACATACTATTCATTAATATTGTATTCGATCACAAGTCAAAAATTTTAAAACTCCTATGAGTGATCCCCTACAACATCAGATAGTGTCTTTCTCATTATAGGTCTATTAGACAAAAAATATGACCAAATATTTCTATCTTTTAGTTAATTTAAATGTAAATTATGATATGCATTGAATGATGCTTAAAATTGAAAGTTTCACACAATAACCATCTTCTATTCTATTTAGATCCTTAATTGAATGATCAATATCATTGTGAAATTTATAGGAGAAATGTTTATTCTTGGTTTCACTATGCATATTAAGCTTAGAGATATCACTAATAAGAATCAATGAACATTATTACTTATACGTGTTGTTTTTGTTCACTACTTGCAATTAATACTTAAGACTTCCATTGAGAATGATAGTAATAATTGCTTCTGAGGGTAACTAACTTATTTGCTCATAACATATTCTCAATTTTGTTTTCGAAATACTTTTTGGTTGTGAGTAAAACATAACTAGTTTTGTTTAAAGGCTATTCAGTTATGTTTGTTGCTACAACATAGATCATTACGGTTGGAGGGCTATAGACTAGTGGTGTTTTACTCAAACATGAAGTGATTGTTAACTATTCCTATGTTCACAACAAAGGTTGTTTGGAATCACATACTCACCATTTTTTTTTTTCAGTGTCCCTTCTCTCATGCACATCTAAAGCCATGCATTCCATATGTAAGTTTTTTCCTTGTAGGTACCAATATGATACGAACTCTCATGAATGTTGATAGCTTGGATGCTAACACATCCATAGAATTTTATATGCTTCTTGTTCGTATCACAACTCATTTTTTTTGGATGAAAATAAGGTGCAAAATTTTGAGGACTTATACTACATTTATTGAGGTACACAAAAGCTATGTACATTGGGCCATCAAATATAAAAACAGAAAATTGTGATTTAAGCATGAAATTCCATGCCATATATGTGATCTTTATAAGTTTTAACTACTTAATTTTCATGTATTTTTTGAAGTTCATTGAAGTTATATTTTGAAAGCCTTATTGTGCGTCTCTATTTTGTGTTCATGCTACATCATTTGGTATATTTTAATTATGTGGATTTTTATAATGAGATGTGGTGGAAATCATTTATATCAGAGGGCTAAATCAGCTTTTAGAACTCTCTCATTTGCTTTACGCCTCCTCATAAGATGTTTTCAATATTACAGTCATTTTAGTATACTTTTTTTTGGATACATGTAATAACAAGTTTTAAAATCAAATTTAAAATTTTAATTATATTAAAAAGAAATAATGATAATAATAATAATAATAATAATAATAATAATAATAATAATAATAATAATGATGATAGTAGTAGTTGCAGTAGTAGTAAATAATAATAATAATAATAATAATAATAATAATAATAATAATAATAAAAATAATAATACTAAATATCTATTTCAGTGCTTGTCCAAAATAGACGAGTTGACCACGAAGAGATGTTTGACCTCATCAGAGAAATGAGCAAGAGATAGTTGGAAAAGAATTCCTTAAGTGTGTGAAAGTCTTTGGCGTGCACTGTAGACGTCGTGATGGGAGTCAACATCAGGAAGGCCCTGTGTTTGGTAAAATAAGTGGAAAAAGAAGTAGGTGTATTATCTGTCATTTTTAACTTATTATTTTTTAAAGCAATGTTATATGTCTAATCATTTTATTAAAAGATGAGCAATAACAGAAGAAATATTTATAGAATACATGGATGACCTGAACTAATTCAAATTTATAATTGCTTTAATTTTTATTCTCTTTTAGGTAGTGACTCTTTCATTTATTAAATATTCATTATAGAAAATGAATATTTAATGAATATAGGAAAAGCAAGTTTCTACCGCCCGACCTTATGTACCCACACTAATTAATTCTATGCCTCGGGCTAGGTCATGACAAGAGTGATATCAGGGGAAGGTTTTTGATTAATTAATGTAATCTTGATGAAAAAGCCAATATGATAATCAAAATAAAATTTTATAAGAATAAAAGTGAAAATTGAAGTTAACCCCAATTAAGTACTTATTTTAATTAAGGTAAATGGATAAAAATGAAGAAGTAACACCGGCTAGAAATATGAATTTGAA
The DNA here is from genome assembly GCA_022702705.1 of Papilionanthe hookeriana x Papilionanthe teres. Classification (NCBI taxonomy): domain Eukaryota; kingdom Viridiplantae; phylum Streptophyta; class Magnoliopsida; order Asparagales; family Orchidaceae; genus Papilionanthe; species Papilionanthe hookeriana x Papilionanthe teres. The sequence continues at coordinate 11,018,610 of CM040421.1, read as the reverse complement.
TATTCTAACTCAGATGATGACAAACAGATGATTCAGAAGTCTAGACTACAGTCTAGTGTAGGAGAGACTAATATTGTGGATAAGTATTTGAAGATATTTCAATATGTAAGTCCATCTTTGTTTAAAAGAGTTGAAGATCCAATTGAAGTAGAGAACTGGTTGATGCCCATTGAGAAGATATTAGATAACATGATGTGCTCTGATGAAAGAAGAGTATCATTATCTATATTTGTGTTTGATGGAGAAGCAAAAAAGTGGTAGCATGGCCATCACAATGATAGACTTGAGGATGTGCCTAACCTGATGGTAAGATGGGAGGATTTTGTGGAGTTTTTTAGTGAGTGGATTCTACCCTTATCCCCTAAAAAAAAATGCAGGACATATTCATTAAGTTGCTACAAAGAGAGAAGTTGGTTATGTTGCATGAGGTGGAGTTTACTGTACTGTCAAGTTATCTCCACACTTGATAATTATTATGGAAGGGAAGTGTTACATTTTCCTTTCGGGATTAAATTATTTGATCGGATAGTCATTGGTTCATTTGAAGATCAATGACTAATCAGTGTTAGTGGAGTGGGCTAGACGGGTAGATATTGATTTTCAGGTCATTCAAATGTGTAAGGAGAAGCACGAGAAAAAGACTATTGATGGAGGAGAGCATGTGGATCAATCTAATGGATTCAATTTAAAGAAGCCCAAACTTAGTTCTGTTCGAATCAATGGTGACACTTCTCATAGTACCGTAATTACTTGTGTCTGATGTGGAAAATAACATAAGGTTGAATTTTGACGAGCTTCAACACATGCTGCTGGTATCATCAGCCGGGGCACACAGTTGGATATTGCCCTTCACTTATTCACAATAAACATCAGAAGAACAAAAATCAAGTGGAGCTCCTTCCTAGAACGCTATAGGTGGGCGAAGAAGGATAAAGTCCATAATTTCAGCTCTTACTCAAGTTCAACCAATACAACCAATGCGACCTTGAGTTTATTCCCTAACTAATTGATAGTCTGAAGAACCTACTGCTGATGTTGATGCTATTAGGGATTGATGAGTGTTATATTTTATTTCATGTTATATGAGTGTCATTCTAGTGTATTTCTTTTGCTGATAATTGTATTGTCGTTGTTATGTTACCTTGTTTTAGATGTGATGTGATCATGTTTCAATTGTTGGAAGAAGTTAGTTGAGTTACTTGTAATAGAATATTATTTTATTGTATCCATGTTTCATTTTGTTGAATAAGATTTAAACTATGAAAATTTTTGGATATTGTAAATTTTTGGATAATGTAGATTTAAACTATGAAAATTTTTGGATAATGTAGATTAATGAGAAGTGATTTGAGGCTTGAGGTATCAATCATGTTCATGTATTTTAAATTTCAAGAACAAAATTTCATAAAGGTTTATCCCTTGTCTCCTCTCATATTCAATCACATTAGAAAACTGAGCGAGAGATACTGGTGAAGGAATTGCTTAAGTGTGCGGGAGTCTTCAACATACACCGTATACATTGCATTGGGAGTCAATGTCGATAGAGATACTATTGAATTCGACAAAGGAATATAAAGAAGAAGTAGGCGTACTCACTAATATTTTTAGCTTATTGTTATTTTAAATTAATATTTTATGTTTAATCATTTTATTAAAAGAAAAACAATAAAAGAAGAAAATGTTTATAAATGACGTGAACAAATTGAACTAAGGTAACCTTATAATAATTTTAATTTAATATATTTTTTTGTAGTGACTCTTTCATTTATTAAATTTTAGCTATAGATTATAAACATATAAAAATTAGTTTTTCATCATCCAATCATCTATATCTGTCTCGATTAATTTCAAACTCCGAATTAGAGCATAACAAAAACTTCTAATCTTTTAGCCTACTTGTGGATATTATTCTCCTTTTATCTGTTTATTGATTCAAATCTAAGCTTCTTGCTCAGCTTCTCTACTGCTGCTACCATATAAAAATCTCATACAAATATATTTTGATCTGGATTCATCACAAATTGTAAGCTGTGGTGGACTGTTCCTGTAGCCCTGGATGGAGCCAATGATCCGTACCTCTTGACTCTTCAGCTTATCTTGATAATTGTCGCCTATATATTTTAATTTTTTTTTTAGAATTCTCACATATAAATATATAATTTCTATAAATTTTCTTTCTAATGTAAAACTTCTCATTTTAGGAAAAATATTACATCAGGACTCCGCGCGTAGAGCTACGTGCAGAGTCCAGTCAAATCCCGCCACGTGACGCGTGTAAAAAAAATTATATGGTAACGCAAAGAATATTCTACTCGCGTTATTCTGCGTTATTCAAATGTTATTGTGTATTATTCAAATGTTATTGTATGTTATTTAGGTGTTATTTTATTTTAAGAATATTTTCGATATTATAATAACATAATAATACATAAATAACAAATGAATAATTAGAAATAACACTAAAAAAATATTCACCTCATTAGACTCCACGCAAAGTTGTGATTTAATATTTTCTCCTCCTTTTATGTCATTTTGCCTCGTTAACAAACGTCTCTCCCGCTCCCGCTTCAATTTACAAGGTACCCATCTCGTACATCGAACAGAATCGGCGGAGCATTAAAGTGCGTAGGAATCCGTACGCCGGAGTCCCAGTACGCTTTTCAGGGGTTCGTGGTTCCCGATCTCGTGCTTCAGGGCACGCCTCCTTTATTAAACCGAAACCTTCACCTTCAGGCGAAGAAAAAGTAGGAAAACCTTATCGTCATCGAGGAAGCCCGTCGGCCAATGGCGAGGAGGAGGAGGCGGCTCCGACCACCAGAAGTTCTCCGGCGAGCATACGGCCGCCGCGTGAACACTCTGGAGCGTGCCATACTCTCCTTGCTTCCCACTCCACCGCCTGATTCCCCTCTCGATTGTTCCTGCAAAGGGAGGTTGTGTCTTGGTTGCCTCGGCCAATCTCATCTCATTTGTGATGAAGACCCCTCAGAATACGTACGGTTTCTCACCAACTCGTTCTGCATTATTTCCTCATCAGCTCCGCCACCTCCGGTGAACTTCTCTGTCAGTGGATTAGGTCTTCGCCATGTAAGTATTTGCTGTTTTGGTCAATTTAAAAGATACAAGAAGTTTTTGCATTGCAAGGAGCTAGTGAGCTCACATTTGACGGTTGGCTGCTTCTAGGTTGTTTTTTGCATAGGTGAAAGTGGGGTTGGCTGTGGGATTCGGTTTTATACAGGATTAAGTTGGACATGATTGGGTACCCATGATTTCCCAGAAAATTAGCAGCATATTTCATGTCATATTTGCAGGTTCGGGTGTGGATTAGTAAATTTTATTGTGTCGTGTAATGTTACTGATCTTTTGAGGCATTTCTGGTAGATTGCGAGGCACATGCAGCAACCTGACCTTAGAAAAAAAATTTTCTGAATAAAGTGAATGAAAACTAGGGGGCTGTTTGGTATCAAGATTTAAGGGATTTTTTAAGGGGATTTGACTTAGATACTTTCTGATGGTCACTTGAAACATTTTAAATACCCGGATATACTAAATCCAGATTTCACACGTCTGTGCAAATACTGGATTCAGAACATTTGTTTGTTTCGTGAATTTAGTGGAAAAATGAGGAGAATAAAAGGGAAGAAGAGCGCCCCTACAAACGTGCAAGGTCTTCATAGCTTTTCCTGCTAGTGCGGATGCAATGTTCCATCTTGAGTTCTTGCTTGCCTGCAAGCCTCATAGTGATTTCTTCCTCCAAGATTTTGGGTAGGAGTTGATGTTGGCGTGGGGTTGGGATTTGGGTGTGCTGGGGTTTGTACATTAGAGTAAGGCGGTTATTTATTTTTATTTTTTTAAATATTACACCTGAATACTCTCCCTAGTGCTCCTTACTCATTCGTGAAAATTAATAACATATATGAGTGAGCTATAAGTTCAGTGAAATAATGCTAAATAATATTTTAAATGAAAAATAAAGCAACATTCATGTGCAATCATAATTCATATACATGTCAGCAATACATAACACAAACATTTTTTAATTATATGAAACATTTTAGATAAGAGGTGTAAAATGCAATAAAAAGTAACAACTACTGCAAACATGTAGTTCATTTATTATTGTACAATCATAAAAATATCCATAATGATTTTATAATCATTAATTGTCATCTTAAGAATGTCACTTGTATTTGCATAGACTTTTACATCGTTATTTCATTTAATGTTATATGATCGTCACCTAGCCCGTCGACTAAAAATAACTTTTGATAAAAGTTGAACCCCTTCCAACATACCAGTTATCAATAGCCCCATGATACCAACAATTTCATTCATGCCTATTATGAGTTGAGAATCACATCGTTCCCTGTCACAGTACTTGCAGGTCATTCATGTAATAACATACCTATCACAATACCCGTGACATTCTTTTAAATATAATTTCTATAATAATCATTGATCACATACAAATCATGTATCATATGCATAAACACTAATATATGAATTCCTACAAATGATGATTTAATAAAAATGCTCACCAGATCAATATAAAGAGTAAAATTACAAATATCATTAGTGTAAGCTCAAGTTGCATTCATGTAACATGTGCATGTGTTCAACAACATGTAGGACATTTTAAATAAAATTGTATATCAATAAATCAACTAGAAATCGTATAGACAAATATTTTTCTTAATTCAACACGTGATTATTTTGCCTGAATCGACAGAACGACCATATGACGAGTTTTCTCAAGCTCGTCTCAAGCTTGCCTCCTAGAATAAACCATTTGAAAACCGTAATCCGCTTGGAATTTTCATGTAATTCTTGCTCAGCTCCTAATTTAACCTCAAATATAATTTCTTTACCAAATCTTTACCCAAAATGGTGCATAAATTCTCTCTGAATGTTACTTTTATATCTTTTCTTTCTTCCTCCTTTCCATCTCTATAACTTGCTTACATCTCAAAATCTTACCCAACAATCAAGAAATTGAGTCATAACTTCTGGCCACACACTTCCGCCTCCCGCATAGTAGATGAAAATGCAGAAATGCTTCGACTCGTTGAAAATACACGAAGGAAGAAAATGTTCTAAATGTTATAGAAAGGAGCATTTCTTTACGAGTTTCTTCCCTGAACTCCCCATTGAGCATTGTGCTTCTTAGCTGATCATGCCTGCCTTGTTTTGCTCAATCCCGCTAACGTGTCAAAATTGCTAAAATGACCCAGCTTACCGAAATGAATTGCGGGAGAGGGGAAAGTTGAAAGGGCGGTCTTTAACTTGATTCAATTAAATCACGACCATTCGATCCATCAAATCGATGCTTGTTGCATGCGAAAAGTGGGATGTTATAGTTCAACAGGATGATTTACTCGGTTAATTACATTTAATTACATATTTAATTATTTAAATTAAGTCAATATCTTTTTATTTTTTATGATTTCAAATGTTTCCATACTATATATAATGTTATCAAGTTGATCGTCAACAAAATGTAGAGTTTTCTAAAATTCACTTGGTTGGATTTCGGGGAATGCCAAAAATGAATATATTTTAAACTATTAAAATTTTACTTGTTTTAACCAAAAATGGGTCTCCTTATAAAAAGCTTTGTCCTCAAAATTTTTGAATTTCTTATCCGAATTGAAAGAGGAATTTCTGCCTTATACATCTTGTTCTTTTTCTCAAGTAGCTTGTTTTTCTGGCCCGTGCTACCATTTTCTCTTGACACTAGGAATTTCCTATTCCTCAAATTTTTAACATCAAATTCAACAATCTTCTTAAGTTCTTCAATATATGTTAAATCTTTTGCACTTCTATATTTCTTGTGAAATCTTTTGATCTGAGGTTGAAATTTATTTTTTTAGTATTAATATTTGAAACACATCATGCATATCTGACATATCAATAAGTAAAGCTAGCTCGTAAGCAACTTGACCAACCCTTTCTATTATTTCAAAAGTATACTTGGTGCTTAATTTAGTTTTTTGACCAAATCTGACTGTATTTTTTATTAGTCTAACTTCTAGAAACACAAAATCACCAACTACAAACTCTACCACTGTTTGTTTTGTGTTATAATACTTTCGTTGTCGATCTTGAGTAGCTTTGATTCTGTCTTTGATTAATCAGATTTTTTTCTGTAGCTTTATCAACTAATTTAGAATCTAAAATTTGACGTTCTCCTACTTCAACCCAACTTCATAGAGTTCTGTTTTTTTCTGTCATAGAATGCTTCGTATTGAGACATTTTAATATTGGATTGATAACTATTATTATAGGGGAGTTTAGTCATCAAATTTAGTCATCAAAATATAAACTATTATTAATTTATTGATATTTCATAACATTATTACCATTTTTCATTTTCATTAATTTATAGAATAATTATTTTATTATTTAAATTAGAATATTAACTTTTTCTAAATAAATTTTAATCTTAATTTTTTTTACTAATAGTAATCAAATCAAAACATAATATTAATTGAGCAGATTAATTTAATTTTATTTAAATTAAAACCTTAAACAATAATTCATCTTTTATTGATCAATTCTAACTTCTAATGTATTTGTGGCATTTCTAGTACATAAGAATATAATCGTCATATTAAACATACCTTTGGGAAGTGAAATCATGGTTCTACTTGAGCCTGACACAAGCAAGTCATGTAATTTAGCTGTAGCGCACACTCAGATCGATCTCCCTATAGTCTTGAAATTTGATTAATTTTTTGTTTGAGCCTGCTCGCACTCGACACAAGTTTCCGCCCTTACTCACGAACGACCTGAGTCTCTCGCGTTTTTTCTCTTAGGGTTTGTTTGAGGTAGTTGCAGTTATTTTAGTAAGCAGTTGTGAAGTTGCTTTTCGGATAAGTTGCTCTTAGGAACTAGATGATGGTGAAACATGGTAGTTGTTTATATGATCTATTGTGATGCATTGTTTCTTAGAAAAAAAATTGATTCCCTTATATATGTGTCTTGACTATATGTCTACAGTTTCAGAAATTATTCAACAAAGTATATAACATGATAATAAAAATTACAATAATAATAAGTAATGTTATTTTTAACATTAATTTTCATGTCCAAACGATCAAGTATTTTAGAGAATTTTCTTTCCAATGATTCCCTACAAACATGGTCATTATATTAAGTGGATTCCTCCCTATCATCATTCCCTTTAGAAAAAGTTACAATCGTTAAGTGTTCAATTTCTGAGACACCTATAGTATTTTCTTTCATAGCTACCTTTTCGTTTTGACGTAAATATGAATTTTGCATGCCGCAATTGTAGTAGAGGCATTAGAAGTCTTTCTACTCATATATTCTGAGATTCTAAAGTTTAATGCTTAAAATATGCTTATCTTGTTATAAATACATAATTAATGTAAAAATAAGAAAATTGAAGTATATGTGACACAATGAGCAAGTAAATAAAAAAATTAAGGGTTGAGAGTTGACATAAAGAAATGCATTATCAAACGCTATAAGAAGGCGGATGAGCCATAAAGAAAGAGATCTTGGTTGCCTGTAAGTCTTTATTACCAAACTTTTATTTGTCTTAAAACAAAGCAATGTCAAGACCATCCAGCGGAAGCCATAAGATAATGACTTATCATAGGCTTTAAGAAAAAGAAAAGAATATTAAAACAAATCATAAGGCAACACTGTATAATATTTAATATTTTATTATTGGATTCTACAAAATTACATAATTCACGAACCATTGTTGATTCACATGAAGACAAAAGAACAAACATTTCAAAGAAAAAGTAAATTTTTTAAGGTACACAACAAAATAACCAACTGTAGATATTTATATTTCACTCATCATTTAAAGCATTTATAATATGTTTCCTTAGTTGGATCATATTATTAGCATTTTCACCGTTTTGAGTCCGGTGATCCTCGGCATCTTCGATATCCATATTTATTGACCAACCTTGTATTCATAAGCTTCATGTGGAATATGTGTAATATGATTTTAATTATTAAGTTCAATGTCATACTTTGAAGGATGTCTTCGTTTATGATAATGTAATGCCATTATCGATATCACTATTTTAACTTATTCTCTTGATGGAACATAGGTATGTCCCTTAAAATAACAATTTTTTTTTTCAAAACACCAAAAACCTTCTCAATAACACCAAGGAGGGCTATCCCTTAATCATTTTTTTACCACGAAGCATCTGACTACTTCCAGAATTTGTGATGCAATATTTTGTTTCAAAAATTAGTTTAAGCCTGGCCGCTTGGGGTACCCAAAATTTAAAAGATAGTATGACGCGGGAGCTTTCACGCACAACATTTTCACTGTATTATAGAGTTGCTTTACTAGCAAGAGATTCAATATCATGGGGGACGAGCTGTCAAAAGAATCCCTTTTCTTTCTTGTGCTTTCTTTCTTATTATTTTTTATTTTTTTAATCATTTTCTATATATGTGTTGTATTAGAGTTTGAGTGTCAGTTTTTATGGTATTTTTTTGTCAAGACGCCCTTTGACAATCTAGATATTCCCTTCTAGGGTTGTATCCAAAGGCGAGGTGCTCTGGCTCTCGTTTGAGGTGGTGATGTCCTTCTAAGGGATCAAGTAGTGCTCCGGTTGTAGCTTGTACCTGGGAGGGTATTTATCTTTACCCAACTCCTTTGCAACTTCTCCAACAGCAGCTGTTGCTTTCCCCTCCTTCCTCTTGGAGGACCTCATAGTCCAAGCCCTCCATTATCGCCGCCCTTGTTTTCTCCCTTGCCTCGCTATTTTGACTGCTGTCCAATCCTCTGTACTTGCTGAAGATGCTCAAGCCATCGGCCTTGTTGTGTTTTTGCTATATCCAACCACCCAACCACCTATCTCACTCATTCTAGCCATCTCCCTTGTCGCCCAGCCCCGAGACCACTTCTCTTGCAATCATACAGTTCAAATCCCTTCATTTTTGCTGCCTCTTGCTGTCCCAACCCTCCACTTAGCTTCTGTTGTCATTCCAAGCCCTCTGCTTCACCACCAATGCAATTTTATTCCCTCTTTTTGAAGTTCGCAACCCTTCCCTTTCGTTTCCACTCACTATTCCAACTCTCCCCTTGGTCTTTTCTCCTGTTCTAGGCCCTCCGCTTCACCGCCAGCACAATTCTAGTCCCTCATTTTGTTGTCCAGCAACCCACAACCTTTTTCAACCCTTACCACCACTCTCCGACCACCTATCGAGCCCTAGTGCGAGTTTGTCTTGTTTTGTTATAATTTTCTTTCAAAATGTGTTTTGTTGTAAACGTCTATTTGTTTTTAGTAATAACATTTGCTTTTCCTATTGTGGTTTGGGTTAACTTTGGTACCAATTGATATGAATTCTTGTTTAACTCTATTCCTATCCTCGAGTTTTTAGCTTCCCTCCTACTCTCTCCAAATTTTCTCTTTTCCCTCTACCTTGCACACCTTTGACCTACTTATACCCAAAACTCCGACCTCAGAAGGATCACTGAAAATGGAGAGATAACATAAGCAAAGCCGACAACCACTGCTAATCAGACAACTACTGACTTTGGGAGACCTCAGAAGGATCATACCTCAGAGAGTGGAGAAGACTGTTCAGAAGCGGTGCAAAGTCTCTTCGAGTGAGAAAAGTTTGAGAAAGTAGCACGCCTAGTACAATTCTAGCCAGGAAATGCTTCAGGTGTCATGAGTTTGGACATATCCCTTTCAGTTGCCCGATGAGTTAAGTTGTGACTTCACCGATCTGGCGGCAGTAGAGGAAGTTAGCAATGAGATAACAACTGAAGAAAAGGGTAAGGAGTACCGTCTCCCACCAGATGAGGGCGAAATGCTTATGGTTTGACGAATCATTCATATTAAGGTGCTGAGGGTGAAATAGTGGCTTTACCTTTATGTATTGTACATTCGTTGCACTGTGAAGGGAAAAGTACACAACATTATTATCAATGGAGGTAGCAATAAGACTGTGGCATTAACATTGAACGTTGACAAGCTGAGCATCACGGCTCAAAGACATCTCCAATCATATTCTCTAATATGATTGATTAAGGAGAACTTGATCAACTTGACAGGAGGTTTCTTGTGAAGTTTTTGATTGAGTTAGCTGCAGGATCATGCTTGATGCGATGGTGCGATGTGGTGCCCATGGATACCTGCTATCTTTTACTGCGGAGATCGTGATGGTATGATCATAAGAATTCATTCACCAAAGATGGCAAACACATATTCCTTCTTCCTTTCGGGGAGTCCGAGATTATGAGTGCTCTTACAATTGAGAAGCATTGAGAGGATCAATCCTAGTGATGCAGAGGACTGCGAGAGGAAAGAGCCGATAGTAGACGTAGGACAACCAGTACAGAGATAGTTTCATGACATCTTGTTTGTTGGCTTACCCGCTCGTCATCACCATTCAGGGAGATTTAGATTGTCCTCACCTCAGATTGGGTTGAACCAACCATGGCTTTTGGAAAATTCAACATAATGCAATTGGCGCAAAATCCTTATTCAGCTCAGCAGGGTACTCTCAAATGATTGGACCGATATGGATGTTTGCTTGCAAGTAGGGAAAACTCCCCAGTTGCTTTGGGGTATATGCTGTCAACAATGCAATCCAGGTACATTTTTTGGACCGCAATCTAAGACCCCTCAACTCCAGGAGATTACAACAGTTTTGCTACTTTAACATGCAGAACAAAGCTTCAATGAGTGAGGCCGAAGCTCTCTCAATCCCGGGAGAATTGACGTAGGAGCTTACTTTCTTATTTATGCTTTCTTTCCTGTTATCTTTTATTTATTTTTAGTCATCATATATATGTTTGGTATTAGGGTTTGAAAGTCGGTTTTATGGTATTTTTTGTCAGGACAGCCGGCGGCTTCTCGAGTTCTCCCGTCTAAGGTTGTATCCGAAGATGAGAATGTGCTCTGACTATAATTCATCCAACGCGTCGATCTCCTTCCTGGGGATAGAGTGGTGCTTCGGCTGTGGCTCGTTCCAGAGATTGTGTTTATCCATATCTGACTCCATAATCTTTCCGGTCACCGCTATCGCCTTCCCCTCTTCTTTGCTACCCTTGCAGCTCCAATCCTCCACCTTTGTTGCCCCCACTTATTTCATCCCTCACCCCACAGTATTGACTGTTATTCAACCCTTCGTACTTGTTGCAGACACTTAGGATAACAACCTTGCTGTCTTTTTCTGCAGTCTCTCTACTCAACCACATATTTCATTCATTCCAGCCATCCTTGTCGCTGCTGTAACCTTCGAGTCAACATTCCTCTTGTCCTACAATTTACATCCCCCCTTGACTGCCCCTTGCTGTTCGAGCCCTCCCCTTGGCTACTGTTGTTGTTCTAGGCGCTTCGCTTCACCGACAACACAATTCCGCCCCTTCTTCTGTAATCTGGCAACCTATTTTAGTCTTTTACCACCGCTCGCTGATCACCTAGCCGATCTCCACCACTTCTGGATCGATCCCTAGTGCGAGTTAGCATCTTGTTTGTTATAATTTTTCTTTCAAATTTGGTTTTATACCTCTATTTGTTTTTAGTAATAACATTCTAATTTCTATTGTGGTTTGGCTCAAATCCAATACCATAGTACTTAATTCCTTATTGAATCACACAAAATATCTACAATTAAATTGTACATCTAAAGAGATACCTACTTCATGCACAATTATAAGGTACGTAGAGATAGCCTAAGTAAATTATATTGTTGGGAGCATGTTGCAAATTTGAATATATGTTGTCACGTGCATTCTTTTCTATTTGACCATGATCAACTTGGAAAACATGCTAAATTTACAACCATAATATTTTATGTTGGCGAACCATACCTTTTGATGTAAGCCACATTTTTTTCTTTAGGAACATGGACATCTACATGTATTTCATCACTTGACTCAATGCAGTCCTATACCACAAGTTATTTTGATAAGCACATTCCGACAACTAAGAAATTTATAAATTTATGGGTACGAATTTATCTTGAAGTATGACATATAACGATAATCACGTGCTATCTTGGGAGGTGTACTGTGAAAAGTAGGATATAGTGGCTTCAAATTAGCAAATGCCAAGCTAACAAGCGCATATGATCGACATTGAAACATATACTAATTGTTTCGGGCAAATATTGTAAGCGTTCACGTGCTGCCCTTATTGACTTGTTGTGTGATAATTTTTAAACTGTCATCCTAATACTCTTCTTTTTGTTGTTCTTGAATAGCCTTTGAGACTATATTAAGTTTACAAATCTTGAAAGAGATTAATAAACACGACTTGTGACATACGAAACACACTATGAAATTTTCTCATGCTTCTTGCAAGAAGCTCTCCAATTTATTTATCTCTAATGTAGGTTAATGTCATTGAGAGAGTTTACAAATATATATTTTGTTGTACTCATTAAGCATACTTCAACAATGATGACCTTGTAGAGCTCTTTGTTGTGATCTTACATACTGTAGCGACACAAGTAAAAAATCATCAATCACCACTTAAGTGGGCTTCATCAACCGGAAACTCTCTTAATTCATATAAGATAAAAAAATTCACAAAAATTTGAAATAAACAAACAATTCATAGGAATTTATAAGCACTGCAAAAGTATGCATAAAACAAAACGTAAAAACCGATCATGATAGAACATGAAAGTTCGACGATCAGAAATTAGTATGAATTGCTAGCCCTTAAACCATCAGTAATCTTTAAGTTTGTTGGCTTTCTTGGAAAAATACAAGTTAATGAACCATTTGTTCGGCTGTAATGGACATGAACATCTCACTTTTAGTTGGATTTTCGAGCAACTTGGTAGATAGTAAGTACTTTGGAATTTCATTATAAACTTCATGGATTATTTCAAACATTTTGATGATATTAGAAATGGAAGGAGGTTTGTGTGATAAACTTGTCTCAAAAGACAAATTTGAACATGTTGAAACTAGTTTAAAAATTTGTTCTTTTAGGAAAAAAGCTCCGTTGTTTTTATTTTCTTTTCTCATGATAGGCGCAACAAAATGTTTGCGTCTCTTATGGCTTGATGTAGTGCGCTCAATTGTGGTATGGTATGAAGCTCTCTCTTGGTCTTTTGAATTATGGCTTAGTTGAGATACGCTTTGGGTATCCAAGTCAATTGGGGCTTTGCGACCCGAGCCAATGCATGGTCTCGGGTCAATGCATGGTCACTGACATTGACTCCACCGAATATTATGTTAGCCTTCTCCTTAAGTTCAGGATCAATGCCACAAAGTTTAATTTTTTTTGAATTAGAAACAATATACATTTCAGTGAATTGAAAGTAATAATCATATTATCGTGCACATTAAACAAGCTATAGGATGTATGAATTTAAAGAGTAATTTCAGCTCTAATTTTTTCGTCTATCATTCATTTGAAGCATTTATTTTTTTTTCAGTTGTCCCAACTTAGACCTTTGATTTACGTTTTAAATTCTATCCAAATCTTTCATTTCTTTTTAGTTGGTCCTATTTTTTTTTTTAAAATTGATTCCTGTCATATTCTCTTCGAATTTTTTCACGTAAGTTTTGTATTATATTCTGCCAGCTTCTATATGGAAATGCATTGTAGGTTGATTACCTTGATCTACCACTTTCAGACATACATTAAAGAAAATAAGCACAACTTCTCTATTCCATGTTGCAGAAAAACCCCTTACTCTTGATTTGCCCATTGCACCTCATTGGTGCATAAATATTAAAAAAAATATGCGAAAATAGAATTTATAAAAATTTGGAAAACAAGTTTAAAATTTTAAAAAAAATTCAGGGCTTAGAGTCAATATAAAGAGCTGAAAAATCTGCCATCAAACCATCATAACAAGGCAAATGACTTGTAGAAAACGGAATCTTGGTTGCTTTACATCAATGTTGGATAAACTCCTATATATCGAAGCACATACCAATATAAATGCCATCCAGAAGGATCCCAGGGTCATATGACTAAATCAATTGATTGTAAACTAAATTTTAAATTCTCGGAATAACATATATAAAATTGCATGACATCCACTTACATCATCGTCACAACCTGTTATTTAAATCAATCGATTCTAAATTAAATTTCAAATCCTTGGAATAACATCTATAAAATTGCATAACGTCCACTTACATCCTCAGATGTTAAATCAAAGCTTTCAAGCCAATTTTTTATATCTTAATTCCAATAACAGATCACTTAGTGCCAATTTGCATGCAATCCACAAACAGGAATCTAACACCCTTTGTTTGAACATTGATGAACAATAATTATTTGGTCACATTATAAAGATTATATTCCTCAATAAAATAATAAAACATGCATATAAGAGGAAGGTTCAAATAGGGAGAGGGAAGAGAGCCCTGTAAAACTCTAAAATCTGCACAAATTGAGAAATCATTAAACACTAACCAAACACACCAATATTTTAAGTTGCTGATTTCTCATCTAGGCCAACCCCTTACAATTTCCTATGCAATATCAACAACAAAACAAATTAGAGGGCAATGCACAATAAACAGTAAAGTAAAAAGAAGAAAAGCTAAAAAAAATCAAATCGAAAAACCCCAAGCATACCAGAGAAACCAAAGCAATCAGAGGTGGTCACAAATAAGCCATAAACAAACACATCTGACTACCAAGGGAGCTTCATAAGCCCCTACTCATCAGTTCATATTGAAATATACCAAAGAAACCAAAAAAAGGCACAAAAATGCCATAACCAAACCCACTTGAACACACACAGAGGAAAGAAAGCCCCGTAAGTCTCGCATTGCTCATCAATTCATAATTTCATACCAATAAAACCCAAAAATCCAGAGAATTCCAGAAAGCGCCGTAACCAAACACAAACAAATGAGGAGAGCCCCGTAATGCCCCTTCACGCTCATTAATTCACATTTCAACATACCAAAGTAATCAGAGAAAATATCCGAACACACCTGAATGTACATTTGAGAGCCTCTTAAGCCCCCCATGCTTATCAGTTCATATTTCAACATACCAAAGAAACCAGAGAAACGCACATAGATGCTATAACCAAACGCACCCGAACACACACACACATGGAGGAGAGCCCCATAAGCCCCTCATGCTTGTCAATTTACATTTCATCATACCAATGAAAATAAAAAAAAAAATCAGAGACTCATATAGATGCCATAACCAAGTACATCCGAATGCACATAGGAGAATGAGAGCCCGATAAACACCCTATGCTCATCATATATTATATTTTGGCAAACCACAACACGACATTAATCAAACCCACAACATTGGATAGGGAAATCAGTAAATGAACCCTAGCCAAAAATATCCGAAAGAGAAGATAGTAGATATAAGAATACACCCGATTGAGATGAGAGAAGACATGAAAGTTGAGGTATACCTACGATGAAGAACGATCGGGAATGAGAAGAAAGAATAAGAAACTGAATAAAAAAGTCTAAGGGATATGCATGGGACTGTAAGGGTATAGCTAGAAAAGTTGAGGGAAAATGTACGTGAAACTGTGAAACACAAAGGGAAAATGACGGCCGCGAAATGCTAGAAGCAGGCAGATGCAACTAGAAATTCATGGCCAATGTTGCCTTAAACAAAATTGTGGGGCGTCGGGAACGCGCACTGCAGCGGTGCCGTTGTTTCAAAGAACTTTATCATTTTATTAGATAAAGTTTAGTCTTAATTTTTTTTACTAATATTAATCGAAATAAAACATGCATATTAATTTTATTTTACTTAAATTAAAAATTTTTGAGCAATACTTCATCTAATGCTAATCAATTTTAACTTCATATAATATTTTTATCATGTAAAAGTATGATCGTCATATTAAAAATACCTTTCAGAAGTAAGGTTGTGGTTCCACTTCAGCCTGACATAAGCATCTCATGCGGTTTGACTATAAAACTTTATGCTCAATCTTTCTGTAGCTATAAATAGAGTCAATCTTAATCTATTTGAGCTTGTTAATGCCCGACACGACATGCTTCCTCTGCACAAGAATGACTCGAGTCTTCTTGACAAATTTTCCCTTTGTTTTTGCCATTGCAGTTATTCTATTTCTAAAAATTTAAAGTTACGATCAATTCGTCAATATTTTAAAATATTGACAACTGACTGAAAATAAAATCTAACTCACTATACCGATCACCTTGAACTTCACGTCGCATGTACACATACTTTCTAGGGTCTTACTTTACAACTGACTTTTCTATAAAATATTTGCTGTTGTAAAATGTTAGCAATTAAAGTTTGATTTAAAACTACTAAGTGTGCAAATGTTTATAAATTACATTAATTTTAATTTAAAATATTTGTAGATATGAAATAATAGTAAAAGACAATGCAGTAAAAGAGAACAGTAAAAAAAAGTTTCATTTACTTCCATTTATTTGTGTTATAGTTTTTATAATTGAGACTCGTCGTCTAATCATATACTTTATAAAAATATACGTTTAACTTTTTGCAACCCGCCATCAAGGTAGACAACCTTTTCCATTTTTATTTTCATTGTCATTTCTATTTTCGCGCCTGTGTTTTGCATTTTTCTGCTAGTTGCATCCATGGGTGACTTCCATAAACATGCATATATCATATTTTATGCATTTTTTTCTTGCATCTAACATTAAAAAAAAATGTACTTTTGTATTTAAAATAAAAGAAGAGAGAGTAATTAAACAAAACTATTATAAAATAAAATACCTTTACTCACCTCAATAGTGTCGTCAGCTATTCTTTTTTCTCGATCAATCTAGTCTTTTTTTGTGAACCTATAATAACAAGTTAACCTTTATTAGCCTTTATCAGCTTTATTTTTCTTTCACATATATTCTAACATAATTGCTTAGAAAAATTTCAATTGTCTTTTGTTAAATTAAGTCATCAATTTAAGCGGCTTCCCATAATGCATGTAATTTGTTTGTAATAACAAATACTTAATTAGGCTTCTAAACTTGGGGTTAGGGACCTGAAAATTTTAATTTATTATTATTTTAGTTAATTATGCTAATGAATATATATATATATATATATATATATATATATAAACAATTTCTATTTACTTTTCCTTTCCACACATTACTTTACCTAATCTACATAAATCATACAATTTATTTAATATCATACATGGATTTCATACCTGAACTTTCTCCTTTGCTTTTCTAATTTCAGCCTTCTCGACAAAACCATTATAAAATAAACTATATTTACCCATCCCAAGAATGACGCCTGCTATGCTTTTCCTGGATCAATCTAGTCTTTTTTGTGCAACTATAATAATAAGTTAATCTTTATTAGCATTTATCAGTTTTTTTTTTTGTGACATGTATTCT
Source organism: Papilionanthe hookeriana x Papilionanthe teres (assembly GCA_022702705.1). Classification (NCBI taxonomy): domain Eukaryota; kingdom Viridiplantae; phylum Streptophyta; class Magnoliopsida; order Asparagales; family Orchidaceae; genus Papilionanthe; species Papilionanthe hookeriana x Papilionanthe teres. The sequence continues at coordinate 11,001,296 of CM040421.1, read as the reverse complement.
AACATAATTGCTTAGAAAATTATCAATTGTCTTTTATCTAATTAAATCATCAATTTAAGTGGCTTTTGTATAATGCATGTAATATGTTTCTAATTACAAAAACTTAACTAGGCTTTTATACTTATGGTTTAAGGACCTGAAAATTTGATTTTTCTTTACATTAATTATACCTACATTCATACATACATACATACATACATACATACATACATACATACATACATACATACATACATACATACATACATACATACATACATACATAAATACATACATAGTAATTTTGCGTTAGGTAGTCATCAGAGAGCTTAAAACTTGTCGAAAAAAATCATGTCATGAATTCTTTTGATCGTTGTTGTTGTATTACATTAATTAATTATGCTAATATATATATATATATATATATATATATATATATATGCCATGATGCGCCGTCTTCTCCTACGCTCAGCTAGGGTTTTGCCATATGGCGAACCCCAACGTCTGCTACGGTCCTCTACTCCTCGCGTCTTACCCTCTACTTTGTCTTCGCCATCGAGACCGCGTCTTCGTCGTTGCCGGTGGAGCTCGCATCGGTGTCGAGCCGCTCGTCTGCTACATTTTTGCCGCTGCTCTATCTTCTCAGCCTTCTTCTGTTGGAGTAGCAACTACTCTGGATGGTGTTCAGGATTCCCTCCCTGAGATGATTGAACAAAGGGAAGAAGCGAATGTTCACATTCAGATGACGGAGAATGTGCCTACTAGTATTGAGGCTTCAAACAACAGCCTTATTACTACTACTATACAGACACTGGTATCTACCGCCGCAACTGCACTTCCTTCTATGGTCCAGACCGACCAGTCTTCCCCAGAAGAATGGCAAGTGTGTACCTCCCAGCGGAAGAAGAAGACTGAGGGCACTATGCTACTTGGGAATCTAATGGATGACACCTTGGTCTCTCCTGGTAATAGAGAATCACTTCAGAGCTTGATTATTGAATGCACTACAAGAACCCATGGAAGCGGAAGGCCTTGGCGACCTCATCCATAAAAAAAATGTTTTATTTGCATGTTTTACTTTTATCCTATCGTTTGTAATTTTTTGTTTGATATTTTTTGCTCTTTGTTTCTTATGAGTAGAGCTCCATGTTTGGGCCCTCTCATACTACTTGTTAGTAATCCTTTTATCTTAATGAAAAATGCCCTAGGGCTTTTTTTTTAATATATATATATATATATATATATATAGTTTTTATACGTACAATTTTTCTTTCCACATATAGCTTTACCTAATGTACATAATCATAAAATTTATTTAATATGATACATGGATTTTATATCTGAAATTTCTTTTTTGCTCTTCTGATTTCAACCTTCTGTCGATTAACTTTAAACATTGATTAACAAAATTTAAGTTAGTTTAATGTATTGTTTCTATAATTTCATTTTAATTAAGTATAATTTAATAACTTAAAATAAATTATTTTTTTTTCTCTTCCTCAACCTTGCTTTACAAAAATTCGAACCAAGCGAAGCTCGGTCGAACTACCGCATTCAGAAGAATCCAACAAGCCTGCCTCTCTAGAAGAAATATTACATCAAGGCTCTGCACGTTACTCTACATGCGGAGTCCTATAGCATGTGGCCACATGTATTCTCCCAGCCCCACCCACGAAAACAAAGAAATAAGTGAAATTAAACAATGACCAGACCCAAATCCAACCCGCGACGTTTTGAAAAATGGCCTTTTTAATATTCTGACGGTTCGAGCGTAACCATTTTCCTAGGCCGTAGCCCTTTTTTTTCCTTTTTTAGGGCTAAATTTCCTTCTTATTTGGTGAAACCTAGTTGAAACCCTACTTTCCCATAAAACATTCTTCGGAGCGCAAGGATCATGACATCTAGCAGCTCTATAAAATCAAGGTAGGATGCTACATTTAGTTTTATTTGCTCTGTAAGATTAATTTCTCTTCTCAAATAATTGCAACTGTTGTCTGCACAACAAAAGCACCTCAAAAGCCCTATCATGAGATATGAATAACAAATAATAACACTTAAATAACATAGTCATAACATAGCAATAAAGGTTATTCAATAATACATGAATAATACATCAATAACACACTAACAACACAATTATAACACACTAACAACACAATTATAACACACTAATAACACATCAATAACACTGGAGTAACGTCAATAACATAACAAATGACACAATATTAACCAGCAATAGCACATCAATAACCATATCGGTGTCATTTTTATGTGTATTATTGTGGTTTGGATGTGTTATTGATGTGTTATTCTTGTGTTATTTGTGCTATAGGTGTTATTGTTGTGTTATTGATATATTATTGCTTTGTTATTGCAGTGTTAATTAAGTGATAAAAACAATGAGAGAAGAATAGTACAATTGATATGTTATTCTTATGTTATGGAAATCTTATTTCTCTCTAAGGAACCATAACACCTCAACTGTGCCTCTATAACATAATAATGTTATTGAGGGGTTATTTATGTGTTATTGGTGTGTTATTGATGTGAGACAAAAACAATGACACACAAATAACTTATGTTGATGTCTTACTCAAATATTATTGAGATATTTTTGAGGTTACTGATGTTTAAAGAAGAATAACACTTTAGAAACCCTAACATCATAACACATGAGTAACATATCAATAACAATTAAAAAACAGCTCTATATGAGTGTTAATGGGGTATTATTTGATTAATTTGAGGCTATTTCAATTGCAGGATTATGAGCGTAAGGACTTTCAACTGTAGATGTAGTCCATCTGCAGTAAGAGGTGCCTTAAATACCGTTAAAGATCTAATTTCAGAGGAGACAATTAATAATTTGAAGGAAATGAGGGTGTTCACTTTCTTTGATATGTCGCCATATCTCAGGACAACGTCCTCACATTACACATTCTCAGATGCTGGGATCTTGAGAGGAGACTTTTCAGAATGGGTGGAAGAGAGGTTAAACTAGATGCCAACCACGTGGCTCTAATAATAGACATGCCAAATAGAGGAGAACCCGTTACATGGAAGAAACGTCCCTTGTCCAGCGTGGATGCCAGACAAATAAAGGACCAACTAAAAAACATTTTTGCTGAAGGATTTTCAACCTCTCCCTTCGAACAATTATATTTGAAGTTTGTACTAACTGATTTATTTTTTTCTTTTAAGTAATTTTTATGTTCTTGCAGAGCTTTTTTTTTTGCTGTGAATGTACAAATTTTTGCCTCTTTTAATTTGTCTACTCCCATATGTGAGATGATCATTGATCAAGTGAGCATTGCGGCAATGAAATTAAGACAAAATAAGTTATTATGATATATTCAAGGATCTGTATTTCTTTTAATGCTAAGTATATGTTGATTACATTTAAACTTTTTTCTTTTGAAGTTTTGTTTTATTGTATTTACTTTTACTTACCTATTTATGGTGTTTGACATTCCCAGATATGGTTTTACAAGCAAACGTCTCTGATAACTCCTGCCATTCTTGAGATTAGACCTCATATTCTGAGGTGACCAACAAATCACGGGTAGTCTGCTAAACAGATTCATGAAGCCTTTAAGAATTCTCCTAGTTTTATATTATTTTTTTAGAATGCCTTACCGAGTTTATTTTTGGATATTGTGTTTTTCATTGTAGGTTAATGACAGCTTCTTATACTTGAGAGACGATGAGCTCGACCTACTCTCAAATCTCGATCAGGGGCTACCCAGTCCTGCTAGGCCACTCTCACTCCATGAAACTCCGGCAAGTCCATCTTCACCAAGATCATATGGCAAGGGTACACTTGTTTCAAGTGACACCATTCTAGTAGCTGCATATACAAAAGGGAATGATGATTTTGGAGTACTACTAGAGCTGCTGAAAGTTCAGCAATAAATAAATTTAAATATACAGAATATAGTGATTATTTTGAGTAAACAGATGCCTACTGTGGTAGACACATTGTCTAACCTCACAGACATTGTTCAGAGGGTAAGTGAAAGTAAAGCTGACAAAGTGGTGGAGCCAACAGTAACGAGTACCGGCCAATCTCCTCTTCGAAGGGGGAAGTCCAGTAGCAGTGGATGGAAGAGGACATTGGCTGCCCCTTTATCACACTACCATTTCAAGAGAAGAAAGAGAGCAAGTGATGTTCTCGTTCAACATCCTGTAGATGTTATCCCGAAACATCCTGTACAAGAAAATGTGAACAATAATGAGAGAAATAATGGGGTTGATGCCCAACAGGCCGAATAAACAATAAGAGATGCATAAGACGAAGACGTAGTTAGGGATGAGACAATCAATGAAGACCCTGACAAAGTTGAATGAGCAATAAATGATGTTCTCGAGTTTCTGTCCCATTCGATGAGTATGACATTCTATTTTGTACTCTATTATATAACTTCATATTACATCTCTTGATAATATTTCGTTTGTAGACGCGCCCTGTGACGTCCTCTGTACATATTGATGCACAAGAGGGTGAAGCTCAAGTGGCCCAACAGCCAGAAAAAAAAGTAGATATTGAATTGAGTTTAGATCAAAAAATAACGAAATCAGTTGGTACAGAGCTAATCACAGGTTAGATCCACAGCTCCAATGGAGAGAATATGCTATAATTGTACTAAAAAAATAGATATCTCTAGTTTGTACCATATCTTAGATGTTCTTACTATAGTTAATATGTATTCTTTTTATTTGTAGGTTCGTCTTGCGGGTCAATTTATTGATTTTCCTACTAGATCTTTGATACCAGTTGAAATGCAGGATGAAATTGATCGCTGCATTGCTAGATACGCTGGACAATAAATGTACACCACCCTTTTAATGTTATGCAGTAGTATTGTATTCAATTAACAGAAACTCTCTTTCTTAACGATGCAGAAGTGATATTATAGTTAGTAGGGGAGGGATTGTGATTGACCGTTTGGTCCTTGAAGATTTACTATTAAATAAGTGGTTTGGAAACGAACACATTGTTGTATTTGCTACTTTACTACGCGAAAGAACATTCATGAGACTTGAGTTATACCGACCTTACCTATATGTATCGCCGCTATATAGGATCTCTAAAGTGTTATTATTCTTTAAACATCAATAACCTCAATAATATCTCCATAACATTTGAGTAAGAAATCAACATAAGTTATTTGTATGTCATTTACTTAGTCTCACATAAATAACATATAAATAACATATCAATAATATTCCTATGTTATTGGGGTATAGTTAAGGTGTTATGGTTGTTTAGAGAGCAATAACATCTCCATAATATAAGAATAACAGATCAACTGTATTATTCTTTTCTCATTGCTTTTATCATTTAATTAACACATCAATAATACAACAATAATGCATTAATAACACAACAATAACACACATATAACACAAATAACACAAGAATAACACACTATTAACACATCCAAACCATAACAATACACATAAAAATGACACCTATATGATTATTGCTGGTTAATACTGTGTTATTTGTTGTGTTATTGGTGTTAATATGGTGTTATTAATGTGTTATTAGTGTATTACTACTTTGTTATTAGTGTGTTATTGATGTGTTATTCATGTATTATTGAATAACCTTTATTGCTATGTTATTACTGTGTTATTAAAATGTTTTTATTTGTTATTCATGCCTCATGATAGAGCTTATGAGGTGTTTTTGTTGTGCAAACCACATTTGCGGTTATTTGAAATAGGAAACTAATCTTACAGAGTAAAAAAAAAACTAAATATAGCATCATACCTTGATTTTATAGAACTGCTAGATGCCATGATCCTTGCGTGCCGAAGAATGCTTTACGGGAAAGTATGATTTCATCTAGGTGTCACCAAAGAAGAAGGAAATTTAGCCCTAAATAAGGAAACAGAAGGGTTACGACCAAGGAAGATGGTTATGCTTGAACCATCGGAATATTAAAACGATAATTTTTCAAAACATCGCGAGTTGGATTCGTGCCGGTTCGCTGTTTAATTTCACTTATTTCTCTGTTTTCGTGGATGGGGCCAAGAGAATACACGTGGCCGCATCCTATATGACTCCGCACGTAGAGTAACGTGCGTAGTCCTGATGTAATATTTCTTCCCCTCTCCAAGCTATCGATCGAGCTTCAAACCAGTTGCACGAGCACTCCTTCCTCTTCTTCAGCTCAGCACACGCCCTCCTCTTTGGCTCGATAGCGGAATACTTCACAGGGCTGAAGGATTGTCGATGACACGAAAAGGAGAGCTTGCCTGAATCGTTCGAGCCTTTCAGGTACCTAATCAAGTTTCCTTTTCTTCCTTATTTTCTTTGCTGTTGAGACACTCGATCGAGTTGTTTGAGCTCTCTGTCAAGCACGATGTGGAGGGAAATGATGCATTAGGTAGCTCTCGTCCCCTTCACTTTTCTTCGTCTTCTCCTTCCTCTTCTTCTTCTTTCTCCTTTTCTTCCTCTTTCTCTACCTCACTCTCTCAGTCTCTTACGCTCCCTATGTCTCTCTAGCGCTTTCTCTCGTTTCCTCTCTTTTGCTGGGTTCGAGTGAGTAGAGGCGAGGAAGAATCATTTTTCTTAACTCGTGTTGGGTGGAGTTATCGTTCAAAAGAACTTAATGTGCATGTCGTAAGAAGATATATATAATCAAGTTAATAACTTTTTAATCAAATTTCTTAACTTTCATATTAAAGTTTTCTGTTAATTGATCCTAATGTCTATTTTGTTATAATTATATTATTTAATCATAAATCTAAAATGTTGATTCAACTTCTATCAAGACCTCACTCGGAGGCTTGGAATCTCTAAGACATAAGACGATCTTACATTGAAATAAATTAATTTAATTTTCATCACTAACAAATAATCATCCAAATAAATCGAAAGAGCCTCTAAAAAATAGATTTAACTTAAAGTAAACAATTAAAAATGAGTTTAACTTTTACTTAGGTTGGTCATGTCTTAGATATGCATTTTCTTTTTTTTATCATTCATTTTAAAGTTCAAATCTTTTACTTGAAATTTGTCATTTTAAATATAATGCGTTATTAGCAATTTATTGAATACTAATATATTTAAATTGCAGTAATGTAATGAAAAATAAAATAATATGTATGGTACTCAAACAAAATGAACGTACATAAAAGTAATTGTTAAATTATTTTCAATTGTGACCATTCAAAAAGTTTAAGATTTTTTTATCGTACATTATAATATTTTATACTACATTTATCATTTGCATCTGTTACTGGAGCATTGTCTAAACAAAACCTAATGTGCACTCCTGACCGATATGTGTCCAGTTGACAAAATAGGCATAGGGCATGTCTACTATTGTTTGTGGTGGAAATTCTCATATTCATCGTTGGCCTATATCTCTCTTGTCGATATTGTGGGGTGTGACCCTATTTTCAGTATTATTTGATATATTAGGCAAAACATTAATGCACGTGGATATCTGACGTGAGGCTTAGGCATTTCGATCCAACAAGGAATTTCCGGTTCAGCAGGGAGGCTGGACCGACCGTCTGTACTTTGAGCAGGGGCTGCCCCCACCCCCACTCGTCTTTCTCCTTTGTTATCTTCTATTATATATAGATGTTATTTTTTTTTAGGGTTAGTTTTTGCTGAGATTTCTGTTTGGACAGGGACAAACGCCGACGTCCTCATTTTTTGGTCTAGGGTTATATCCGAGGACAGGTGGTGCTCTGGCTGTCTCTTGCTCCAATGAGGTGATTATCCTCAAACATCTCCTCCCCCCTCACCTTCTCGCTGATGTTGGCCACTCTCCTTTTCCACTTCACCCTCATGCTGTACCTCCCCCACCCTTGCCGCTACTATCCAATCTCCACCCAGCCTTCTCGGTTTTCCTTACCGTCACCCTCCTATCGCCTAAACCTGCTGTCATCGCCGCCTATGCCTTCCAAATATGCCGCCGCCAATCTTACTCCCTCATTCTCTACTGGCCGCAACTCCTACGACCTCCCCATCCACAACCGTAAATCCTCCCCTCATACCCAACCCGTTGCCGCAAACCCTTCTCCAACCCTCCCACTTTTGCCGCCACCCTCTACCTCCCTTTCCATTGCTATCCCAACTCTAACCTGCACTCTCCTACTATCTACCCACCTCTCACCACATTCGTCCTCACCCTAAGGTGTTGTGTCTTTATGTTTGCTTCATCTTTTCTCTATTGTCAGGCGTCTTGTTTGTAACTCTTTTCTAAACTTCAACAATGATATTTGCATTTTCATTGTGGTTAGGCTTAACTTCGGTATCAATATCTTAGCGTTTATACTATAAATTATTTTATTTATATATTATATATATATATATGTATATATATATATATATGTATATATATATATATATGTATATATATATGTATGTATATGTATATATATATATGTATGTATATACATACATATATGTATGTATATGTATATATATATATGTATGTATATACATACATATATATATATATATATATATATATATATATATATATATATATATATATATATATATATATATATATATATATATATATATATATATATATATATGGATGTGACATTTATGAAAACATTTTGATTTGATTAATTAATCTAATAGTTAAATCATGATTATATATTCAATATGTCTTTGTGAACAATTATCAAATATATTTGATTTAGAAGAAAATCAATACTATTACTAGAACTCATAGATAAGGGCACTCACCTAGATATACTACGTTTTCCTTTAGTTTTATCTCATTGAATTACTTTTTTTATGCTATACCTTTTTACTCTTAAGCAATGCTCTACCATGCATGTAAATATAAAATTTAGATATTTGACATTTTCTTGACAATTTTATTTACTCCATTTTGATCACTTTAATTTAGTACGCTTCTTTTCTAGTGAAGATTTAATTCTTAATTAATTATGTGCTTTTCCTCATATTCATAATTCATATAAAAGTTTTGTTCATATAAAAGTTTTTTTCATTGAATATATAATATTATAAAATATTTAGTTAAAAATGGATTATAAATTTTCTTCTCAAATTGCATTTCCTTCGTATTTATTATTTATAATTTAATAGTTATTATTATTTTTATTATTAAATATTGGTTATCATTTAAATCTTTGAAATATTTTAATTTAGTTGTTTGACATCAACAATCTTATAACTGTCATTGCCCGGTCTCAAGTCCCGGATGTGATAAGTGGAAGCTTGCGTTACGTTGTCGACATCCAACGTAAAATTTTCATAACATGAATTCTTTTGATCATTGTGTAAATGCTCGGGCGACGAGCCGTATGGCCTGGATACAGTGAAAAGTGTGCAAGGGCTACTAGACTGGTGCCCGAGTATAGTGTCGAATAAGTAAATGTTCCCTTATTACAGAAGGGTGTTCCCTTAATATTAATATAAGATCTTGGATTATAGATATTCTCAGAGATAAATTAATGGAATTAGTTGATATTATGATTCATAGAAAGATAAATATTTTATGTATTCAAGAAACTAAATGAGTTAGAGAAAAGATCAAATAGATTAATTTTGATATTTTGGTAAGAGTTACATTAGAAATGTAGTTGTAATCATAGATAAAGAGTTTGAAATTTAATGTTATAAAAATTAATAGAATTAGAGATAGAATTATAGCCCTTAAGATTGTTTTTGATACTAAGCTTTTTAATATTATAAGTGTTTATGCTCCTCAAGTAGGTTTAGATATGGGTTCTAAAGAAAAATTCTAGAATGTCCTAGAAAATTAATACAAATGATACCTCTTAAAGAAAGAATTTTAATTGGAGTAAATTTAAATGAACATGTCGGTGGACTAGTAGAAAATTTTAGAAATATTTATGTTGGCTACAATTGTGGAGTGATTAGCGTATGATTTTGTTATCGGGGTAAAGGTTGGTTTTTGATGTGGCATAACATTAATATTTGAATATTATTATTTTCAATTTTATTAACTTGTAAGATTATAATTTATTATTTAATTAGAACTTTTAACATTTTCTTAGATAAAATTTTATCTTAAATATTTTTACTAAAGTTTATCGAAATAAAATAGGATCTTAATTGAATATAATAATCATTTTAAAAAGTACACTTCATCGAATGTTAATCATTTCTAACGTCATAAACTATGTCAAAAATTTCTAATATATAAAAGTGTAATCATCATAGTAAACATACCTTTAAAATGTAAAATCATGGTGCCACTTGAGCCTTGACACAAGCAAATTATGCGGGTTGGCTATAGAGCATGATCTCTTTATTAGTCTAAGAATATATTCAATCTTGATCTGTTCTAGCTTGCTCGTTTTTCGCACGACATGCTTCCTCTGTTCAGGAACAGCTCAAGCCATCTCCTTCACGTGAGTTTCCCTTAGTCTTTTTTACCGCTTACATTTTAGTCGCATGTCACTTCCTTACCTTCAAGCATGAAAGATCGTTGTATGAGGCTGTTGTCATTCTCTCTTAATGAATATCGGTGCACGAGAAACACCTCATCTTCATCTCATGCTAGTTCATGTGCATAGTTGCTTGTCATTCATTCTTTCATCTTTGTGTTCGCTGGTTTGCACTGCCTATTTTCTTTGTCTCCCCTCCTAGGTGCTATGTTGTAACAAATTTAACTAACGATTTATTTTAAATTATGCCAGATAGAAAAAATGCAGCTTTTAAATCCAGGGTTTAGTAAATCCAGTTCATTTTCAATTTATTAGTTTTGCCTTAAAACTTGGATTTATTAAATCCTATTGGTTGCATGCCAGATAGAAAAAATGGCAACTTTTAAATCCAGTTCATTTTCAGTTTCTAGTTTTGCCTTAAATCTTTGTTTTACTAAATCTTGTTGGTTACAGGATTTAGTAAATCTGGATTTACATAATTTACTAAAGTTGCTAGAACCGTTACCATACAATCAGTTACAATTACGGCTGTTGACATGCGGTTCTTTTGGAATGCAGATTCACTTGGATTTTCAGGACCACCGTCTATGTCTTTACAATTTGTCTGTGGTTGGGACAGGAAAATGTATTTTATTATTAGATATCTTTACAAGTTTCTCCTTTGCGTTAGGTTCCCTCTACCACATAATTTCATACTTCCACAACACATTGACAACATTCTTCAATTCCTGGCAATGATAATTGTTAACAATTTTAATTTTTTAAGATTTATTTTTTTCAACTTTTCTGTAATGAGTGCAATAAGCATTGTGATTTTCAGCACAATGCCTGCAATATTTTCAGTCTATGCTGATCATGGTCTCTTGCTTGAAGTTCTGATCGACATCCATCGCCATGAATAACTAGGAAAAGAATGGTGTGAGAGGTTCTCTATTGTTTAGCAATTGTTCTAGAAATGCAAGCTGAAGACTTGAATATGTAATTGGAAATTCTTCCTGCCTTGGCCTCTAATTACCTTTGATGCCAGCACTAGTTGGCGTGGATGTAAACTCTTTTTTCTATCGTGAATTAGTGACTATGCTTTATAGTGTATTCTTACGATTCTTCCTGAACACATTATGCAGTGATCCACTTCGATAATGGCCTGATTAGCTTAAGCTTTCCTCCCCGGACCTCCCCCAAGCTTTACATTTCATTTCACAGGGTTTAATTAGAAAGTGTTCTGCGTAAACAACAGTAAAATTTAAGCAACCTCCTTGGGAATTTCTGACCATTAATGGACAACATTTGTAGGCATGATATGTTGTGTAAGGTAGGACTTTTAGGCAAAGTACACATACTAATTAGACTTAATCAAGGTGATAATTACTTAACACTCTGCTCTGAAAGATTCTTTTACATTAATAGTCATTTAGTGCGCCTATATGGATCCTTTTCTATGATGTGACTGAGGAATCTCTAATCATTCTTATTTGGATCTCATTGCCTAATATTTGTTTTCAAATCATGAACCATTGCACGCTTAATTATTTTTTATCTATGATGATTCTTTTAAAACTTTCCGTTGCAGGATTCTTAGTTGAAATGGATATTTCAGAGACCAACTAATCTTTGAGGAAGCGAATAATGTGTTTATTGAGAATCCATCTTCTCTGAGGGATCTTTAAAACTTGAGAGCTCTGTGTAATGTTTCTCCTCTCTTATTTAAGATAAGAACATTGAAATAGGTAATCATAGTCAATGAGAGAATTAATAATGCAATCTCTATAATTAGTGAGGATAATCATTATGCTACCTCAAATAACTTCTGATGAGATACAAGGTCCTTGTCCTAAAATATATTAAGTATTTTTTCAAGGATATGGTGATGTCAAAATCCAAATTCTGCCATTAGAATCATCTGCTGCCCTCGTTTGGAGGCTGCTATTGCCGTTGATTTTATTATTGTTACACCTCATCCTATCACTATGGTCACTCCTATGCTTACGGAATCTGCTAACGATAAAGAATTTACTGAGTGTATCCTGAAAGAGACCTTAGAATGTGTAGAAAAACCTCTTGGAGGAAAAAAAATTGCTTGATTTTATTATTCACATGTAAAGTACATATATATGAGGAAGCCAACCCTCCTAATTTACAAGCCTACCAAATGTCTCTAACCTAAAGTTGAAAGGGAAATAATTTTAAAATAAAAAAAAAAATAAATAAAAATAAAAAGAGAATAACTAATCAATGGTTTTCCAAATTTATCTCAAATTTGGTCTCCCAATAGCTTTGGGATGGCCGACTGGCCCACCTTACTAAATGCTAAACTTGGTATTACACTCAACGAAGCTACCTGAAGATAGTGTTTCGGTGCAGACATCGACGACTTGGTGATGAGCTGGAATGTTGATCAAGTGAATAATGCCACTATTGACATTTTTAGAGATAAAATGTTTATCAATCTTTTGATGACTTGGCGATGAGTTGGAATATAGATCAAGTGAATAATTGCACCATTGACCTTTTTCAGAGATAAAATATTTATCAATCTCATTGTATTTGGTCTTGTCATGATGCTAATGGAGGTTTGACTTTCAGGATTATATCAAATTCAATGGTAATAATCTCCTTAATCTTCTAAATCTCTTTTTCATTATCATTCGTCAGGATCATGTCATCTACATAGACAATGACCATAGCTTCTTACATTTCTGTGTAAGCTTTACGAATAGTGTATGATTAGCTTGACATTTTATGTCCCTTTTAGATTTCATAGTCTTTGCACATTTATCAAATTAAAGCCCATGGAGTTTCTTTGAGTCCATAGAGTAAATTTCTTGGTTTACATACCCGATGTATTTTTGAGCTACTTTCTAGTTCTAGTGGGATATCCATATACACTTCTTCTGCAAGGTCTCCATTCAAAACCATATTTTTGTTATCAAATTGATGCAGTTCACACTCTTTATTTCTTGCCAAGGAAAGAACTTTTATAGTGTTTAGCATGACCACTAGTGAAGAATGTATTTTAATAGTCTATTCCATATGACTAAGTAAAACCTTTGACCACCAACTTAGCCTTGAATCTCTCAACGCTCTCATCTATTTTGTACTTGAAATTGAACACTCACTTGTGCCCGTGCCCTACAGGTCCTTTATCCGGACAAAGCTTTGTAAAAGATCCACGTGTCATTTTAAGTAAGTGATTGGATCTGCTCCTTTATTCTCATTATGGACTTTGAAATGTTTCATGTATAGATAGGTATCTGCATACTGTCAAAAATCAGATACAAAAGTTTTATAAGTTGATGATAATTTCCCATAGGCAACATACTTCTAGATAGGATAATTTGTGCAACTCTCTCTGTTCGCTGAATTCTACTTCTCTTGGAACATCAGAGATGTGTGGATTTAAATTTGGTTGTGAACAGTCATTTGTTTGCATATTATCCTTAACGTGTTTAGTGGATTTCTTTCTCTTAGTGTACACACAAGGTTTCTTATGCGTTTCCTTGTTGTGAATCTCAGGTTGGATATCTTCAATTGGTGGAATTTGGGAGACATGATGGTTAGAGGGAAGTAAAATATGTTGTAGTGACTCTAGTTCAATGTGAGTATCGAGCGTATTGTCCCAAATATGATATTCACTTCCCTCTGTATTTGAGATTTGCGGTAGCATGATTGTTTTCCAAAGAGTGTAACATCCATGAAGTTATAATATGTTCTAGTGATGGAAGAATAGCACTTGAACATCTTTTTAATAGAAACATAATTATGGAAAATACATTGATAGATTTTGGGTCAAGCTTTGTGCAATTCGGTTGGTAAATTTCAGTAAATGAGACAACCAAATAATTTTAAATGAAGATTGAATGAGATTACTCTTAACAAGAGGGTATTTTTTCCATCAAAACATGGAGATGGGTTTTTAATTCAAGAACCCTTTTTGACATTGTATTAATGAGGTAGGTAGTTGTGAGCAAATCTCCCCATATGAGACATTGTGAAAAGAACATTATAGATCTATATACCTCAAGTAGATATCTATTCTTTCTCTCAACTATCCTTTTTTATTGTGGAGTTTCAACACAGTAACTCACATGGATGATACTATTATTGACAAGGCAAGGTCTAAGAATAGAATAAATGATACCGGAGGTAATCCAAACAAACTACGACGCAAGCCACAATTTTAATACTGACTTGAAACAATATTACAAAAGAAACGCACAAAGCAAAAGCAAAAAACAAAGGGTTTACATCTAATGACTCAACAAAGAAGACACAACGAGCTTGAGGAGGAGGGAGTACGTCGAGGTGATGCTGGATCGGCGGTTGCGGCAATGCCGGAGAGGTGTCAGGCTGTGGTGGAAGTAGGATAGCAGATTAGCGACATTAAGGCGTCGAACTGTAGCCGGAAAGAGGCAGGAACGTCATCGAAGATTGGAACTGAAGAGACAACGGATGGCAGCCTACGGGAGGCAAGAAAAGGATGTGGCATGTTGGGGCAGGACGACGATACAATGCGAAAGACGTTGCCTGCGGGGGTAGGGTGGCAGCACAATAACTCCGGGGGTCAGGGACAGGGAGGATGGAGGGTGGCTGAAGCCGAGGAGCGGCAGAGGGGTCGTGTACTACAGGAAGGCTATCTGCAGCGGCGTGAGGCGTTGGGATTGCCAGAAGAAAGGTGGCGGCCTGCTGTGATGAAGGTGACAGCGTCCTGGAAGTTGTCGGCTGGCTAGAAAGAAGGCGACAACTGTCTGGAAGGCGAGATAGAGGGTTATGGTCTGCGGGAGAACGACGACAGCGGGCTGGGAACTGATTCTGCGTGCTGGGGATTGATTCTGTGGGCTGTGGACTGCTGAGTGGATGGGGCCAGCAACTGGAACCATGGATCAGCAGAGACGTGGACTTGTTGGCTGCAGGAGGGAGCTGGTGTGGCATGCTTTAGGACATAAAATGATCTTGTGGTAGGCGGAGAAGAGGGGAACTGCCAGCGGGGCTAAGAGGATGGAGGGCGGAGGAGGCCTGTCAGAGTTCCAGATCAAGTTAGAATGATGGAGATAATCACCAACTCGGATGAGGTTACAACCGTAACACCTCCATTGTCGTTGGATTCAACCCTTAGGAGGGAAAACACTTAGACAATGCTGAATTCAGATTTCAAAATAAGACCCCTATCTCTAGACACATCAATTCCTATTTATAAGGGAATTGATCTAATTTAGTAAACATTTAAATTAAAAAAAGAGAATAAAAATAAAATCAAGATTTCAGAATTTTTTGGAAGGTTTAAATTAAGGAAGGAGAATAAAATATGAATTTAGGCTTTTAGGAAAGGATTTGAGTTAGGAAAGGGCTTGGGAAGGAAAATAAAAAGTGGAAGAAAGGAAAGAAAAAGGACGGTAGAAAAAGGAAAGGAAGGAGGAACGAGGTGGTGGTTGCCCCCATCTAAGAGGACCGACCGGTCGAAATGGGTTGGACCTGCGCCCAACCGATCCCCCATGAGCCCCACGCCATTCTCTCATGGTTGTGGGAGCTTCGACCTTGTCTGTTGAAGCTTTTGGATCTTCAATGTTCGGAGTAAAATCTGCAACATTGAATGTGGCTTAAATGTTGTTGTCCCGTGGTAAGTCAATCTTGTGTGTGTTGTTTTCTCGCAGAATTTTGAAAGGTCCGTCTGCTCTAGGTTTCACTTTTCTGAAATCTCATACGAGGAATCGATTCTTTTTCAACCGATCCGGATGAGGCCGCCTTCTTAGAGTGTCACCCTTTTCCTTGATTTGTTTGCTTGTGCTTGATATTTTCTGTTTTGTCTAGCAATCTCGTTGCCAATCTCTTCGTGTATTTGCTGGATTTCTCGAACCCATTTTTTAGCATCTTGGCTGAGTTCTGACGTTGGCAAGAATGGGACCAGATCAAGCGGTGTGAGCGGATTGAGACCATATACAATCTTGAATGGACTGTGTCCCGTTGTTTGACTTGTGGATCTATTGTAGGAGAATTCTGCTTGAGCTTGAATGAGATCCTATTGTTTGATATTCTTTCCCACGAAACATTTCAGCAGGATTTACTGACTTCTGTTCTACTTTAGTCTGACCATCTATCTGTGGATGAGCTACTGAACTGAATTAGAGTTTAGTGCCTAACTTCGCATAAGGTAAGCCAAAGGTGGCTCAGATATTTGACATCTCCGTTAGAGGTAATGATTCCTGGAATCCTGTGTAACCTGACAATCTCTCTGAAGTATAAGTCAGCGATATGAGAGGGTATCTTGTATGCGGTGATAGGGGTATGAAATGTGCCATTTTTGAAAATCGATCAACTACAATCATTACAGAATCTTTGTTCCTCGGTGTTCTAGGGAGAACTAGTACGAAGTTCATGCTGACATCCACTTAGGGCACTTCTGGTACAAGCAATGGTGTTTACAACCCTGTATTTTGCTCTCTTATTTCTACCAAGCGGCAAATCTTGCATTGTCGAACGTGTCGCTCTACATCCCTTGTTAGTCGAGGCCAGAAGAAGTTTTCTTTGACGAGTGAGAGTCTTGTCTTTGTCGAAATGGCCTGCGAAGCCTCCATTAGGGTTCTCTTGTACAATTGCTTCTCTTTAAGGAGCAGCTTGGAATGCATAGTTTATTGCGGCATAAGTAGTAGCCATCTTCACGGTAGTACTGCCCCGTGACATTGTTCCCATATATCTTTGAATTCTTCCTGCTGTGTACAGGTCCTTGATGATCTCGAACCCTTTGATGCTTGGGTGCATAGAAGTGATTAATAAGTGACGTCTACTTAGGGCATCTATGATGCGGTTTTGGTTTTAAATCTCATCATATGACTAGTAATTTTGCTTCATCCTCGAGGAGCTGAAGTGCTTCGTCGGTATTGTTGTTTGGCTCCTCATCCTCGCTTTCTTCCATGACACCTTGGCTTGTGAAAGCGAATTCAGCTTGTGGTACAGTTGGTGGCGATGCGACCGAAACCGTGACATCAAACACTCTTTGGCTGGCATGGGCCCGAATGAGCTTCACTTCTCGAGTTCCTTAATGCTTTGGTAGTTTTTCGTATTTCCGGATGTTGGTTTCTCCGTTCCTAGCGTGCCTTTAGGGTTGGTTTGTATGAGGTTTGTTGTCGAAAGGAAGACTGTGGTCAGGTCTGCTTCTATTGCTTTCCAACTTTCATGGCTAAGGTTTGAATGTCGCTGAGCGACCGATAGGGCTGTAGTTGAACTACATTGCTGATGGGGGACTTGATGCCGACATGCGATGTTATGCTCTTATTTCACCAAGTCACGCTTAATTTGTATTTGATCGAATTTGGCTGTGAATTCCTCTACACACACCTCTCTCTGTTGGAGGTTGTGGAACATTAGGAGCATGTCTTTGTTGTAATGTGGTGACATGTTTTTCCATAGTAGCGCTTTTCTCATTTTGTCCCACTTAGTGATTTGGTCATTACTGCCCTGCATTTGTTGTCGTCGTAGGTTGTCCCACCATAACAAGGCGTGCTTTTTCAGTTTAATAGGTACTAGTTTGACTCTCTTATCTTAAGGTATCTCATTGTATTCAAATGTTCGTTCGATTGCTTACAGTTAGTCAAGAAATTCATCTGGATCCATATCTCTGTCAAATTCAGGGAGATGAATTTTATTGCTGAAGTTGCGTTGGCTTGCGAGATCTTGTGGTCGCCTCTGGTATTGGTTGCCA
Organism: Papilionanthe hookeriana x Papilionanthe teres; assembly: GCA_022702705.1. NCBI lineage: Eukaryota > Viridiplantae > Streptophyta > Magnoliopsida > Asparagales > Orchidaceae > Papilionanthe > Papilionanthe hookeriana x Papilionanthe teres. The sequence goes on along the minus strand of CM040421.1, from coordinate 10,983,205 downwards.
AAACGGCGTGGGCGACATTCTTCGTCGTTGTTATCTTCCTTGTGGAACGAAATTAGATCGTCTTCACCGTCCTCTTGTCGACTCCATCGGTCACGCTTGAGGTTTACTTCGCCTTGGGTCCCTTCATCATGGTTTATCAATTATTGTTGCAGACGGTGGATTTTACGTTGGACCGCATCTCAGGTGGGTTCGGTACGTTTCTCCCGGAGGACTTAGCTGATGGTTTGGATGAGGAGACAAGAAGGTTGGGGAAAGGGAAAGAGGGACAAGAAGGATTGACAAATAGAAAAACGAGAGCGGAAAAAGAAAAGAAGGGAAAAGTTTTTTTTTCCGGCTTGGGTAGGGATGCAGATGTTAGGGAAACCTAGGATAGGATCAGAGTTGGACTAGCTCTGATACCAAATGATACCAGAGGTAACAAAAAACGTGACACAAGCTTCAATTTTATTACTGACTTAAAATAAGGTTACGAAAGAAACACAAAATGCAAAAGCGAAGAACAAAGGGATTACAACTAATGACTTAACAAAGAAGATACAACGAGCTTGATGAGGAGGGAGTCCGACGAAGTGATGCTGGATTGGTGGTTTCGGTGAAGGCTGGAGAGGTTTCGGTCTGCTGTGGGAGTAGGATAGCTAATTAACGATAGTATGGCGCCGAACCACATCTGGAAAGAAGCAGGAACGTCGTTGAAGACCAGAATCGAAGAGTCAGCGATGGCGGCCTGGAGGAGGGCAGGGAAAAGATGTGGCTTGCTGGGGCAGCGTGGTGCACAATGCCTGTAGGTGCAAAGAAGACATGGCCTGCGGGGCAAGGGTGGCGGCACAATGCTTGCAGGGGCAGGGGGATAGAGAGGAAGAAGGGCTCCATAAGCTGAGGCGCAAAGGTAGAAGGGGCTGCAGCGGCGAGAGGCTCTGGGATTGTTGGACGGAAGACAACGATGCTGGGATGAAGGTGGCAACAACTTGGAAGTTGCCAACCTGCTGGAAGGAAGACGATCGCTGTCTGGAAGGCAAGATAGAGGGCTGTGGCCTACTGAAGGACGACGACAGCGGGTTGGGAACTCATTCTGTGGGATGCAGACTGCTAGGCGGATGGGGCAACAATTGGATCCATAGGCCAACAGAGGCAAGGACTTGCTGGCTTCAGGAGGGAGCTATTGCAACGTGCTGTAGAAGGACAAGGAACGATCTTGTGGTAGGCACAGATAGCATAGGAGCTGCCAGCAGGTGCTGAGAGGAAGGAGGTTCGGAGGCGGCCTTTCGGAGTGCTGGACGGAGTCAAAATGATGGAGATAATCACCATGTCAGACAGGGTTACAACCAGAGTACCTCCATCGCTGTTGGATACAGCCCTCAACAGTGAAAACACTAAGACAATGTTGAATTCATATTTCAAAACAATGTCCCTAACCTAGACACATCAAATCGTACTTATAACATAATTGATCCAATTTAGGAAACATTTAAATTAAGAAAGTAGAATAAAAATAAAATCAAGATATCAAATTTTTAGGAAATGTTTAAATTAAGGATGGAGAATAAAATCAAGACTTAGGCTTTTAGGAAATGATTTAAATTAGGAAAGGACTTGGGAAGGAAAGCAAGAATAGTAAGAAAGGAAAGAAAAAGGATGGGAGAAAATGAAAAGGAAAGAGGAGGAAGGAGGGGCAGTGGGCCCACCCTCCCCGCCGTAGAAGTGGACCGGCAAGTCCTGAAGGGGCTGGACCCGTGCCCAACTGATCCTCCTCGAGCCCAGCGTCAGTTAAAGTACCAACTGGTCGTCCATGAGGTCCGTGTCAATTAAAGTATTCCTTTGCATTATCAATTTTGATAATATGAATTTTGTGTTTGAATTGAGGGTAAATTATGTTATGTAATGATTGAAAGATTTGTGTTTAAAATTTCTCCTTTATGGGGAGTATTAGCATGATCATCTAGGAAGGATACGAATAATCTAACTCTATTGAGGTTTTCACTTTTAAAGGTGCCCAACTCCTATTATGGGTAATAGAGAAATGATGTGAGGGTTTGTCCTGAGATAGATGATATACATGTCAAGTACGTTTAGTCAATGGACATGTTTCACAATGATAGATTTCTGACTTCTTTGTGAATAAAGAGATGAGGATAAAAAATTACAACATAAATTTTGACTAAACAGATGACAATTTCATTCTAAATTTGACTTTCAACAGACTCAGATACAACAAACTCAGGAGAGGAGGAAATTGGAGAATGCATGTGTTAAAAGAATAGTTCGCCTTGAGCAGTTATGAACCTTGATACGATTCAACACTGCCAATCGCCTTCCGCTAATCCATCTCTTGAAATTCATATAAATAAGAATGAAATTTAGTAATGTAGTTCAACTCATGATTAAGCTTGCTAATTGAAAGTAGTAATCTAATTAGAGAATATATAATAGAAGAAAGCTGAATATCTTTGGAGTTTCATATCTCCTTTCCCAACAATCTTGGAGTGAGATCCATCGACATGTCTCACAAATTTGGGGTTGGCGATCTCTTGATAGTTGATAATATTTGAATGTATCCAGCCATATGATTAGAAGCACCTACATTTATTTTCTAAGGTTAAAATCTACCATTGTTAGCATAATAGGAGGATATGATATCTTGGTGTGTCATCAAGGTGGTAGGTTCCGGAGTAGAAGTCGACGTTTTCGCAAATCCTATGCATGTTTACGGCTTGAAGAATTCTAGCTGCTATAAGTTGCAGGATTTCTGGCTGCTTCTTGCCCCGGAAGTGGAGGAATTCGTGGGAAGTTGGAGAGCCATTCTTGATCCGAAAAGAATAGCTGGGTTGCTGACAGGAAGGCTGGCTAGTTGCCTGCTATGTGCTACCTATTACTTCTGATTGCCTCGTTGGAAGACAATGGTGACCTGAAGGCTGTGGCAAAGCTTGTATGAGAATGATAGCCTGCAGTTGGAGACCTGCACGGAGCCAATAGATTGGCAAGAGCATGGGTAGGATTGGCTAGCGGATTGTGTAGATCATAGTGGGAGAAGAAACAACCTGGAGGGCCTGCAAGGAGAATTCCCATGCTTATGGCTATGGGGAGAAGCTCTTGCGGAGGGCTTGCTGTAGAGTGAAGCTTTGACGAAGGGCTTGCAGGAGGACATGTGGTGTTGTTGCCGCTGCTGGATGAGGGTTTTGTCGGAGGAGGGCATGCATCAGGGATAAGTCAGGTTGCAGGGAGAGTTCGATGACAATAATTGAACAACAAAGAGAATTTTAGTGTCAGGGAGAAGAGGAGGGGCTCCGGAGGAGGTTTGCAGTCTGCATATCGGAGGGCATGGAAGGGTTGCTGAGTAAGAAGAAGGCTTGACAGAGGCTGCTAGGTGTTGCGTGTCAAGGAGAAGACCGGCGGAGGCTGTTGGTTGTTGTAGCGACAGAGAGGGTTGGTGGAGGAGATTTCTACCTGTAAGGAGTTGTTAGATAGAAGATTGCGTTCATATCGGGCAGAAGAGCGAATGACATGAACTTTGTGGTCGAGCAAAAGAGTTGAACGATAAAGCACTGTGATCCCACGTAGGCACGAGTAGAAGACACATAAAACATAGCTTTCGTGCATAGGAGAGAAGATGACTTTGTGTGTCAAAGATGTCGTAAAAGAAATTCTACAAATTCTACATATTCGTCGCTGACAAGTAAACTTCACTGGAGATGCGGAGGATGATTAGGCACTTCTTTGAACTTGAAGCTTTCACAGGATGAGGGAAACCATGGAGATTGAGTGCTCGAACGCGAACAATAGATTTTTGGGCTTTGATAAGATCTAAAAAACTTCTTTTAGGAAAAAAATTGCTTGATTTCATTATTCTCATGTAAGATACATATATAGGGAAATTAATCCTCCTATTTTAGAAGCTTATCAAATTAATCCTCCACTAATCAAGGGGTTTCCTAATTTTTCTCCAATTTAGTCCCCCACTAGCAATGAGGTGGCCAGCGGGCACACCTACCTGATTTCTCACTGAATGGGTTATGGCTCTGCATCCATGCAAATAGCTAGTGAAAGTACTTTTAGAGTTGATAAGGAAATTGTTGCTGTTACCTTGTTTACTTGAGTAATGCTACGCTTCCTCCATCTCCAAGATATTTTTACTGCCGCACTGTCTATGGCATATATAACGAGTCATTGATTTATTTTTGATTGAGTGCTTTATACGTGCAGTTTGTTTATTTGAATTCACAATGGATGAAATGGAGTCCCACTATCTTGAAGGATCATATCTTTTTGTGTATTCTTAGAGCTTTTGGATCTTCAAGTGATTTATGTATTAAATATTTTTATTTATTTTGGTCAATTGATGTATTCATAGAATTTATAACTGTTTACTTTTATGTTTTGAACTAATAATTTTTTTCTTCTTACGGTGAAGCAAAAATAATCAAGTTTGTGCGAGGTTGCAACACTTTCTAGATTTCATTTTTATAAATGGGACTTGCATGAAAAAATTCTAGACCCATATCTGGCTTTGTAATTGCATTTCTTCACATTACCTGTGCTTGATGAAAGCTGGATATTGACTGGTCCCTCTATAAACTATGGTTTCTCTACGATAATTAGGTTGTTTGCTCAACTTAAATTGTTGTTCCATGCTCTCCAGATGTGTTGGTATGGAAATTTCTTGTGACCTTTTTGTTAGAAACATTCTTATGAAATTTTGTTTATAAACGTTCTATTGATGCAATGTCGTGCTATTTTTTTTGGCAGTGTAATTAACAAAAGTTTACATTATTCAGAAAAATGGTTTCTTTGCTGATCGTGCTATCAACTGCAGTCTTGTTTTGGATCATTTGTTGGAAAGGGTAATTTTTTATGACAAAAAAATTTCTCTTTAAAATTATTTTGCTTCATGTCTTATACTGTTTTGATAATAAAATGCTATTTGGCGATGACAACTATGTTGAACTCAATATCTTTGTATGTTTACTTGCAGATTGGTGATGAATTGATGTCCTTTCTCTTATGCTATTTTTCGATCTTTGTACCTTTTGCAAACCATAACTACCTCCAAATCACAGGAGAGCCTTTAAAAGGTACAAAATATACTTACTAATTACATGCAGTGGCAATCATATTGACTTGAAGATCTTCTGGTAATGTGAGAATCTTAGGTTTTTCTGCCACATCATGCATCCCCTTATATGATTCTTCTAATCACAAATTTATTGTTGTATGTTTTGCCAGACTTAGAGTCTTTTTGGGGTAGTTGCAGCGTAATAATAAGCTGCTACGTAAATGCTAACTGTTTGTTTAGTTATTTCTGGACAAATGATCATTCTGCCCCAGTGCAGAACATTACAAAATAAATTTAGACCTCACTTAACAGTGAGTAGCATGACTACTAAAATAAAAAAAAAGACTGTTAAAACAACAATTAATAATATGATAATATTATTTTTAAAATGCAGACGACGTATGTCACGAGCTAAGCCGTCCTCAGTGTTACTTCCCATACCCGATCACTCTTAGCGGTGGAATCATTCAGCTTATCTGCCCACAAAAAATAGCCACAATTTTCTGTGATTCTCCGTGGGCACCTGTAAACTGTCTCCCATAGCTATGTGGCTAATGTGAAGTTAGCAGGAAACTTTGAAGTCTACAGTAATATTGCAATCTTCTAGAGGTCCCAAAAATCCTCAAACTCATCTTTTTTGAATGCTTAAATAAACATATCCTTAGGCATAACACAAGTAAGAATTGATAACATAATTAATTGTAGTTTTATGCAGCTGTGGGGTCTCAGAGAACTCAGTATATAAACTAACGAATCTGTCACTGCAAGAAGACAACAAACTTTATAAAAAAAATTTCTTGGTTGCCTTTAACCCACATAATTCAAGCTCGTGTGTCATATATGCATATCACCAAAAAAAGCCATCCATAACATAAAAAATCGCTGCACTGAAAAAAAGGGAGGAACTTGGTTGCCTTCATTAGGATCTCACATGTGACACCGACCATTAGTGACATATAGGGCATTCAGAAGAACCCATAAGATCAAACATCTCATCATAGACCTCCAAAGCCCCAAAACTGAAAAAAAAATGCAAAAGGAAAAAACACATAAATTGCGTAAAACCAAATGGTAAATATCAAATGTATAAGGAACATAAATAAACTTGAATTGTATAAAATTTTGATACAATAAACAGTGAATGCCTTTAACAACCATTACAGTTAATAATATGATTAAAATTAACACTTTCCAATCAGTCTCCAAATATCACATCTGTTATTAGTTCTTCCAACTGTGCCATCTCGCTTGCACCTTCTTCTGTTTTTAGAACAAGCCTCGGGAACATCATATTTAGGCCTGTGATAGACTGTCCAAGGCGGTGCTCATATGCCTCGACAGAGACATGTTCATAATCCTTGTCCGTCCTACAGAAGTCGACGTCGTTGCGAGAAGAATGTCACATAATATAATTGTGTACGGCCATCATGATAATTACAAATTGTACCTGTTTGAGGGAATGTGTAAGATGACATATCATGAAGTATATCCCATTTTTTTTTTCAAACACCAAATATCCTTTCAATTACACCACATAAGGAAGAATGTATTTTTTTGAACATTTCTTTCTTGCCTTGAATGACATTCCTGACTCGCTCAAATTCAGGTATGTGGTATCTAATGTCAGGATAGAGCTTGCGATGCCTTCGCTGCAGTGGACACCCAGCATCGACCAAATAATATTTATCTGATGTGAATTGAATGTTTAGTATTGGAGAAAAGAATTAAGAGAGTAGCTCAGTTTCAATTGAGCCTGTGGGTGGATGTAAGAAGTTGTATTTGTTACTCTGTGTTGTAGATTTGAAAATTCGACTGTCATATGCACTGCCTTTCCAACCGACAATGACAAAAATGAAACATATTTTGAAGTCACATGCTGCCATGACATTCTGCGTCGGGGACCACAACGACTGATGAATGCGATTTTCTCATTATTTGGAACACATGCATCAACGTCTATTCTATCGATTGCTTTAATATAATTATAGAAATATAACACAATGTTACGTAATTGTGGCATTTATATGAAAATTGAATGTAATAAATTGGAGAAATTACCTTAAAGTGTGACATATACTGCGTTTCGTGTGAAATTTCTGTGGTGGTCCGTTCGAATATAGGATCTGTCGGCTTTATCACTTGTGAAGAAAAAATGAAGGGTGCATTCCACCCTACTAAAAATATCTGTAAATCATTTCAGAAGAGGGTTGAATTTGCTCCAACATAACCACTTCAACGCCCCAACCATTTTCTCTCATAAAACTTTTATTTACAACAGTTTATTCATATTTAAATATTTAAATCTAACAAAAAATAAAACTGAACTATAATATCTTATCATCTTGTACTCTACGGTGCCTGTACACATACTTCATGGGGTTCATCTAGTTTTAACCTGGTTTTTTCGTAAAATAGTAACAACTAAAGTTTTAGTTAAATCTACTCGATCGACAAATATTTCTAAAGTATAATAATTTTCATTTTAAATTATTTTTATAAAATTAAAATAAAAAGTAAAATGGAAGTACAGTAAAAGAGTAAAGAGAACAATTTCATTTAATTTTTTATTATTAGGAGTTACTATCAAAATGTTTACTTGAAATGATACACATTTAATCTTTTTCAACTATTTTCATTTCCAATTCCATTTTTGTTTTCGTGCTCGTTTACGTTGCTTTCTCCTATCAGAAACATCCAGAGGTGACTCCCATATGCATACCTATATTATATTTTATTACTTTTCTTGCATTTGACATTTAAAAGAAGACCATGAATTTTTGCATATTAGAGGAAATGCTGGAAAATAATAAAAACATGTGTAATTAAGCGAACTATTGTAAAATAAAAAGATATTTTCCTACCTGTGTTGTCTGTAGTATGCTATCATTTTTCCTCGGTCAAAATAATTCTTTGGTGAACATATAGTAACATTTAATTTCTATCCATTCTATTTTCATTTCATTTTATTTCTAGCATTACTATTAATATTTCAATATATTCATTTGAGTTATTGTCTAATTTAAATCTTCGTAGAAGTGTTCAAATTACCTTTATTCCTATAAATTTTTTAAATAAGTGATTTAAACAACCTCCCTGTTAATATTAATACATATAATGAGACAGTTAAATCAATTTTATGCTAAAGCTTCAAAAAATTTCTTTTGGACATACTTGAATTTAATGGTTAATTATAAACAAGTTTTAAACTTATGTTTCTTTATTTCATTTTAACATTAATTATAAAAATAACAATTAATTATTGAGATCAAGTTTCATACATGATTCTTTTTTCATTTTTTTTTTGGCCTTAACTTCCTTGCCAAATTTCCTTTTTAAAATTTAACAAGATTTATGTCATTTTCAATTATTTACAATTAATAACTTAAATTTAACTTATTAACTTTGCTTGAAATTTATGTCTTGCCCTAAGTTATTCAAACCGAGCAAGTGAGGCTTGATTGAGCCCTTCACACACGTTAGATGGCTTCTTGGCACGTCCCTTCCCCCAGAGGTCTCGATCAAGTGCTCCTATAAGTCGCACGATCCTTTCCTCCTTCCTCTATCGCTCGGTTAAGGTGCAAGAAGTTGCGTCGAGTGTCTGAAATACAGAAAATTTCGCTAATGGGGGAAAATTGCTCGATTCCCCTTTTCCTTCCTCCGCATGCTGCTCGCGGCAGTTAATTGAGCCACTTAAGCCTCTCTCGTGCGAGGAAATTCGTGGTTTTTCCTCTTTTCATCCTTCGTACGCGACTTGTTTGATTAGTTTTAGCTGCCTTTGCCTTTCTTCTTCCTATTCCCTTTCTTCTTTAGGTTCTTCTTTCTTTCTTTATTCTTTTTTTTGTGACTTCTTTTCTTCTTTCTTCAGACTCGCTGTCTTCGAGTCCATGCTTCGACTTCGTATACTCTCCCTCTCCCACTGTCTCACTCTCTATGTCTCTCTCATGTGAAATAAAAGGAACGAGAGAATAATCTCTCAGATAATCCTTCCCATGAGCGGCGGGTGTTCTTAGCTACATCTGCTTCTCAGGTGTGCTAAACAGGTTCTCTTTTTTTTTTTTCTATAAATTAAGCTAATAAATTTTTTAATAGTTAAGAATTTATTAGTACCTACCGAACTTAGGGATGAAGGTTTGTTGTTGTTGTTGTTAAGAGTTTATTACTACAATACTCCTATGAATCCTATTAAGAATTTATTTATGAGTTTTGGATGTAAAGTATAAATATAATTTTTATCTCTAATTTGAAAAATTAATGTTTTTTTGGATAAACGTAGCACTGAGTATCATTTAAGTTAAAGTAAATTAACACCGCTTTTCTCGGTCCACATAATCGAACTTGTCGCCGAAATCCATAGTCATCTCTTTTTGTGCAAAACATCCGTTGTTTTCTCTTCTGTGCTCATCATAGTCTTACATATAACATTTGCCTTAATCGCATGTTTGATCATCTTTGTTTTCTCTCTCTGTTGCACTCGCTCGTGTATTAGCGAAATCAAATCCTCTGCTTACTTCGCCTCTTCCATTACATCATATGTTTGATCAATTTTGTTTTCTCTCTTGTACACTCTTTCTCTGTTGCACTCGCTCGTGTATTAGTGATATCAAATCATCTGCTTACTTTGCCTCTTCTATTAACGAGATTGCCTCTTCATTTCTTTTGAACTGATGTAGCTGGTTTAGTATTTTTTTAGTCTGAGTTTTTACAATTTTCTTTTCAACAACAACAACAACAACAACATGTGTCCTTTTTCTCCATTGCGTCTTATTTAGTGTCATGTTTTCATTTAATTCTAATAAATTAAGATCATTTTTTGTACAATAAGCCCAAGTCTTCTTAAGTCTACCTCTGCCTTTCTTAACATTAGTCGAATCTAAAACATCTACTCTCCTAATTAGATCATCAGATGGTCGACATTTAATGTGACCAAACCATCTAAGGCGTCTTTCTCTAATTTTGTCCGTCATTGGAGCTACACCAACCCTATCACGGATATAATCATTTCAAATTTTGTCTTTAAGTGATAAACCACTCCACCTTATCATTCTCATCTCGACAACACCTAACCTAGTATTATGCTTCCCTTTTAAAGGCCAACATTCAACACTATAGAGCATTGCAGGTCTCACAACCATCTTATAAAATTTTTCTTTCAGTCTAAGCTGTACTTTTGTATCGCACAATAGGCTCGAAGCATTCAACCAACCAATTTGAATTCTACTATTAACTTCCCCATTTATATCACCATCGCTTTGAACAATAGACCGGAGATTTCTAAATCGTTCACACCTTTTAATAAATTTGATCACCCAAAGTTACACTTCTGTCTCTAGAGCTACTATCACTAAAATTACATTCCATGTATTCAGTTTTAGTTCTACTCAAACGAAGGTCTTTAGACTCCAAAGGAGACCTCCATAATTCAAGTTTTTCCTGGGCTTTTTCTCTCATCTTATCCACGAGAAGGATATCATCAGCAAAACGCATACACCAAGGTACATCCTCCTGTATAGCACCAATAAGACCATCCATAACTAAAGCAGAAAGATATGTGCTTAAAGCCGATCCCTGATGAATCCAGCAGAAATAGGAAAATATTTGGTCAATCCTCCTTTAGTTGGAACTCAAGTAACAGCTCTAGTATACATATCTTTAATGACTTGAATATAAGTCATATCAACACCTTTCTTCTGAAAAACTCTCCAAAGGATATCTCTTAGATCTTATCATAAGTTTTTTAAATCAACCAAAATCAAATGTTGATCCTCCTTATTGTCTCTGTACTTCTCTATCAAACCTCAAAATAAATGTTTAGCTTCCATAGTAAACTTGCCCGACATAAATCCAATTTTCTTTTCTTATAAAAATTTTGTTCTCTAATTTAAAAGAATGTAATGATAGCGAATATATGATAATTGAAGAGATATGGATAAAGTTCTCAAATTCTTAATTTCTTCTCTAATGCAACTTCTTTCTCTCCAATGATTTCATAAAATTCTTTGAAATGAAGTATCATTTTGAGAGGTTCTTCTTCATTACATTTTAGTGTATTTTTAGGCTCTTGTTTATATGTTATGTGAGGTTATATCCATTGATACTATGACAACCCTACTTGATTCATTAGTTATGTATATTTTCTAGGTGTAGGTATATTAAATTTATCATCAAGGATATGATTTATTGCCAATCTGTAAGCTATATTTTGATTTTTTTTAATAGTATTATGCAGTCCTATTATCAATTGAGTGGCTTCACTCTTAGAGACAAAATGCGAAATGAATATATCCGTAATAGGGTTGGTGTTGCACCAGTGACGGATAAAATTAGAGAGAGTCGCCTTAGATGGTTTGGTCACATTAAACGTCGACCACCTGATGATCCGATTAGGAGAGTAGATGTTTTAGATAAAACTTATGTTAAGAAAGGTAGAGGTAGAACTAGGAAAACTTGGACTTATTGCATAAAAAATGATCTTAATTTATTAGAGTTAAACAAAAATTTGACACTAAAAGGACGCAATGGAGAAAAAGGATTCATGTAGCCGACCCCACTTAGTGGGATTAAGGTTTTGTTGTTGTTGTTGTTGTTGTTGTATTATGCAGTCCTATATGTCGTTGATTTAGCTTTTCTGTTCTTCCAGAAAACTTCTTTCATTAGATTGAGTTTGATAAATACAATCTCATTAATATCAAAATCCACTGATCTATCTCTCATTAATATAAAAATCCACCGACGCATAACATCATAGCATTTTTATTGTTAAATTAAAGCAACATTCAGTTTATCTCAAAATAGTCCAATTTTATTATTTTTGTAATCTATTGAACAGCATCCATGACTTTTCATTCTGTCACTTCATTACAATGTAATGGTGTTTTACATTTTTTCTTTAAAGAGTTTCATATGGATACATTATGATACTTGTTTGAAGCTGTTTTATGCAAATTCTATTAGTGATATACTTAACTTCCATTTTTGATAAACGTACAAAAAGAATAAATATGTTAAAGGTTGAATTGTTCTTTTAATTAATCATCAGGTTGTGGGTGAAAGATAGTACTGAAAGTCAGTCTAGTACTTGAATCTATTGAATTTTCCACAATATACTTGATGTAAACTTATTATTTATATGGCATTATAGATTTTGGTTTCAACTGTAATTAAAAAATTTCATCTGCATATAATTTTACTAATTTTTCCACCTGATTATCTATGAAATGGAAAAAAAAATATGCATATTTTGTTAGTCTACTGTAATAACCTATATAGTGTAATGACTCTCGATATGGGTAAACTAATCACACATCTGTCGTTATTTTATTTTTTTTCAGTTTAGTATTGAAAAATATTATGATTGTCCACCTGACATTTGATGCTCAATTTTAAATAATTGACACGAACGCTTAAACACAAATTTTACCACACCACTTTTCAATCAGGGCCATCAAAATATTCTTTTGAGTTTACGATACATTTTTTTCCTGTTGGATGAATAGTGTAATTCGATTTATGTGCTTGTAGAATTTTTTTTCTTAAATTGTAAGATTTGGTACATGAATTCTGCTTTTGTAACTCAATAATTCATCTTCGTCAATTTATACTATCGATGTTTATGCATTAAATTAATATTTTCTAAAAACCAACATCCTGATTTAATGAATCTTATTTTCATTCTATTAATGTGGATTGGATTGTGAGTTGAATGAACAGAATGAATTCTTCATCATTAGAAATTTCTACTGACAATTCCAACTGATCTAAATTTTTAATTAAGTGTTGTTGTTGAGTAAACAATTTATACTGCTTAAAGCTTTTATACTTAGTGCATTTGCAGAAATTTTTTCTGGATGATATTGTTCATTAAGATCATAATTTTTATTAAGTTCTAGAAGATTAAAGTGAGGCTTGAATTGTTTCTTGGTGATTTTTCGGTCTGACTTCTTTTATTTGCTTTATTTTTTGTGCTTCAACTTGGGTAATTGATTTACTTTTTTGTGACTGCTTGTTTTTTTAATTCAGGAACGAATTTACAATTGATGTTTTGGACACGCAATTATTTTATGATCATAAATTCTGTTTTTTTTATTTGTCACTATTAAAATTCTCTTTTACTGAGATTTTGTATATTTCTTGTTTTTATCAAAAGTGACAAATAGTGGTTTAAATTGGAAGCTTGATGCGTATATGAACTTTTTTGCGTGATTTATGCATCCCTTCATAGATCTACACTCTTGACTCTATGATGTTCTGCATCAGTAGGACCTCTATATCATTAAGATATTAAGAGCTTAATTTTATCTAAAACATTGTATTCTTCCGCCCTAAGTTTGAAATAAATGCCATATTTGGTTATGAGGTCAACTAAATAATCCTCTTTACGTGTTCAATTGCTTCTAGTTCCTGTATCTAGTAGTGTCAACTTTCAGAAGCTTGGAAATTTTCACCCTTCACGGTTGCTTCAAGTTCCTGCCGGCAAGGCTGTGCCACCACCGCCAATAATTAGAGACAACTATGAATTCAACTCACCTTGTAATGATGTTTCAGAAAATTCCTCATCTTCTCCGCAATCCAGAAAAAGAAGAAGGGATTTTAGTTGGAAACGAAGGAGGAAGCACAAGAAGGTATCTATGTATGCTTGGCTTTACTGTCAAGTAATGAGATTGATTTTTAGCTCTTGATAATATTCAAGCGCTTTATTGACATTAGCTTGTTGAGGCAGCTAAATCCATGACTGTCAGTGATGTGTATGGTGAATATCATGCTTCTTTTTGTTTGTAATTCAAGTAATTTTTTTTGGAAAATAAATATTCTATAGTTGAAGGGATATCACAATACCAGCCTGAGAAGATTGTTTGGAAGTAGTTTTTATAAATCTGATGTAACTCAGTGTTTCAGACTGGTGATGGTTGACCAGTGCACTTGAATTGAAATGCGCTGTTAATTTTTGTTTCTTATCAGTAATTTATTTGTTGAACAGATTTGTTCTTTTAATTTTTTTTTTGTTCAGGTAAGAAAGACAATTCTTTTATTGCTACTCTTCGTTTAAAGATTAATTGTCTATTTCCACTTTGTTGCTTCTCTCACTCAAATCTTTTTTCTCAATTGTGATCTTAATCAATCATAGCTTTTGTATCTGATGACCGTGACTGAAGCTCTTCTTTCTAGCATATATTGAGTTAGGAAGCTTGTCCTATTTTGTTGCATGTGACTGCGTACCTCTTTATGTTATAATAATGTTATGTTGCATTTTATGTTGATATATTCTCTAGCGTCATCATTAATTAAAGATCTTGAACATAGTTATCTTCTGTAATCTGATGCGTTTGAGTTTTTTGTTGCTTTGTTTGCTATTGCTCTTCCACCTTATCACACCCCGTTTTGACACTCAGTTAAGCTTGAAATGTTGTAGTGACAGGTAGCAGTGCTAATAATATTTTTCGCAAAATCCATCTTCTTTTTTATTAAACATGACTCAGTGGTAGAAAACTCATTTTCTTTGATCTTCACGAAACAAAATAAATCTTCGTATGACCATTAAATTGATCCATCACAACCTTTAGTACATAATCATACATAATTAAATACATCTTGAGGAAACTTAAATCTTCAAATTAAGATCATAAATTTTTTTTAATTTACTCCAATTCTCTTTAATATACATTATTACAGATGCAATCATAATTAAATGCTTTATTATATTAATGCTAAAGGACAATTTATAGGCGGTTATGCCATGGGATAGGTTGGCATTGTATAATGACCTGCATATCTAGAGGTAAAAGCACAGGGTAGGTTGGCATTGTATCATGACCTGCATATCTAGAGGGAAAAGCACCAGGGATTCTGGACTTTTGATAACTGTATGTTGTAGTAAACCAAGCATAATTAAGGTAATGTTCAATAACTGTTATGTTGGAGCAAGTTTAATCTTTTGAATAGTTATAATATATGTTGACAGATTAGGTGACATCTGTCGGCGTTGTTTTGTGCGTGAAGTGCCTGTAAGAAGCTGTCGGTTGTCGGAATCGGAATCCCGTCGCCCGCTTCGGAAGGATCCTTCAACGAAAAGAAAGGAAGTCAAACTGACCTCATATTTTTCATAGTTTGAATGAAAGAGCGTTACACCTCAAGTCATGCACTTATACCGAAAGACAAACATAAGACTTAAGGGTGAGGCTCGATCAAATAAACTAAGAAATATATGACGTCCGTTTGGTCTGCGAAACCAATTTATTTGGCGACAAATTCCCCTATTTAATATGAAGAATTAAATAGGGTTTATTTTAAGCTGGGTTCGGAAAATGCTTCCTATAAGGGCAAGCCCCTATAGTTAATTACATCTTAAATGACCGAAATCATCTAAGAATACTCTTGATAAAAATCAGGAAATATTATCTTCAAGGAGGTCAAAAGGATAGGACTTTTCAACGAAATAAGATGTGGAGGTGTGCAAAAGGAGTTGGCTCAAATTTGGAATGCGGAATCCAAAGGGAGAGGAACTAGGGGATGTCAGAGGTCCGAAAGCGAGCCTCAATAACTTCCCGAGCTATCCTATGGTTTTGCTGACGACGACAAGCTCCACTGTTGAAGACGACCGTGCTGCCCACTATACTAGCTCCGAGCTCCTTGCTGTGAAGAGGCTGAGTTTTCTAAGGTGGCAGGTCAAAATGTTCAATCAGGTGGCCCTATGGTCGAAGTTCTTCTAAACATCCTATGCAAATATGTTTAAGTGTTGTACAGTTTATAACAGGATATGTATATAGCACAGGAGTAACAGTAGAAGCATGCAACGAGATATAATGTAATGTGCTTAAACGGGATAACATGCATTAGCAAGGTATGAAAAGTGACGGCTAAACGAGTATAGCATGCGATGAGCAGGTACAAAGAAGGTAACACGCTGCAAATGTAAACAAACCTGTATACCTGTTAGGCCCGTTATTTTCTTTTGTCTAGCCAGCAGAAGTGTGCCACATGAAGGCCAAGCAAGCAAAATAAAAGGTCATCGAAAAGCTCGAGAAAACAAAGTGACTGACTCACAATGACGAAAAGCTTAGAAAAAAAAAGCCGCTAAAAACTCCGAGGAAATCCTAAAAAGGACCACGAGTGCTCTATCAAAAATCAAATGAAAACCCGAAGAAAACCGCAAGCACTCGGGTCGGGGCTAGGCTCAGAACTGTGTAGTACTGCTCGAAGGGTCGTCGAAGGCTACTCGGTCACACGAGTGTATAATGCCCGCCACTCAGCAAGAAGGGTGTCCAACTAAACCTGACTCAGGAGAGTGTTCCCCTACCCAAGATTGATAATCAACGAGTGGACAATATAGTTTTAAAATTTATATTTTAGCATGCACATTGATTTCAGACATGCAAAAGAAAGTTTTATCAATTTTTAATTGTGGTGAAAATATAATTTTTTTTTGTTGCGAGATGTAGTATCAGATTTTAAAAAATATAATTGTCCACTAGTCGATCATTTCGTAGGGTAAAGGATCACTAACAATCCTAAGAAGGTACGGGTGCCCCGCTTGCCTTGCAGCGGCGAATGATACCGTCATCCTACGGTTCATCGGGGCCCTGGAGCGAGTCCTGATGTCGTAGGATGGGATATCATTCTACTCTATCACTGGCGTGCCTTTTGCATCATCGCCGTCATCGCCCCAAAACAAAACAAAACCAAAACCGACTCCGAGTGAAGCGGGGAAAACGTGTCAAGCAACGGAAAGGGGGAAAGGAAAATTAACCCACCCCCGAACTTGGAGGGGTAGGACGACAGGTGAGTTAATTTAAAATTCCCCTAACACATGTAATGACAAGGCGTTTAAAAATGAAATCCGAGTTCCCAGAATCGACCCCGAGGGTGTTATTTTCTCGCTCAAGCACAATTATATCAAAAGGAAACTTAAAAGCAAAATTGTGGAGAGAAAACGATCAAAGCCTTTTAAAATCAAGTAAAAAGAGAAAAAAAGGCTCGAGACAAACATCGGTTGCGAACATTTCCAAACCCATAAGAAAGTGAATGGACAAGCTTCCCAAGAACATCAATTTAACTCCAATTCATCAAATGAGGCACCTAAGAAGTGGCCCAAGTACAATGCTCAATATCTCCCTCTCAAACAAGCAAGGAGCAACTATAGGTTCATCTTTATCAATTCCCAATTCAGCCATAGCGATAAACAAGGCCGCCAACACATTAATTACTAGCATAAGGCTCTCGGCCAGGGCCAAAACAAAAAGGTAGTAAAGCCTCCAACTCCAAAATTCACAACTCAGCAACAAAAGGCCACCACCATAGTAATCCCCTGCATAAGGCTCTCGGCCAAGCCCCCTAAATCAAACCCGAG
Organism: Papilionanthe hookeriana x Papilionanthe teres; assembly: GCA_022702705.1. Taxonomy (NCBI): domain Eukaryota; kingdom Viridiplantae; phylum Streptophyta; class Magnoliopsida; order Asparagales; family Orchidaceae; genus Papilionanthe; species Papilionanthe hookeriana x Papilionanthe teres. The sequence continues at coordinate 10,965,818 of CM040421.1, read as the reverse complement.
CCAACAACAGGCCAAAGAAGGCAGTTCAATCTCAAACCAGAACAGCTCTCAAAGAAAGTCAAACCCGAGCCAAGACAAGGCCAAGAGAACCAGCCCAACCTCAAGCCACAACAGCAAGTCCTAAATTAACTCAAGACCGGGCCAATCAGCAAGCCAACCCGAGCCAACACAACGGGTCCCAAAGAAACAAAACCAGAAAAGACAGCCCAACATATAATCAAAAAAATAATTCCATCACAAAGCTAAAGGGAAACTGCCATATTAAGCATTCAGCCAAACCAACAACATCAGCCCAAAATTCAGGATACCACACACCCTGCTCAAAGCTGAAACTGAAAGAGGGCTAAAAGAGCCAACCCGAGCCCATATAAGGCTGAACCCGAGCCAACCTCAATTCGAAAACAAGGATACAATAATGCCAACTGGAAACCGAGCCACATAAGGCCAAAATCCGGCTAGAATCAAGCTTAAAACAAAGAGCATAGCAAAACCTCAACCAAGCCCAATATAAGAGTAAATCCAGAATACCAAAGTAGGCTCTCAAATCAGAAATAAATCAAGCCAACCAAGCTCCCAAACGAGGCCAAAACAAGCCTCTTAAAGCATCGAAATAAGAGTAGCAAGTATCCGTATGTTAGAATAGCCTTTCAAGTAAGAGTTAAGCCAAGCCAACCGAGCTTCAAGATGAGCTATAATAAAGTTAAAACCACACCTATCATGAAGCTAAAACGAACGTTTCCATATACTTAACGATTAAAATGAGAGCCTCAATACATTTATCATGAAAGTGAACATAGGGCTCCTTCAAGTTGAATCAAAACTTCACTTTAACATGCTATTTTTGTAAAGGAAAGCTACAAGGAGCAAGAAATGAACCCCGCATGTATATAGAATTAAATAAATACTTCCATGCCTCATGTCAAGCTAAAGTACACAGGGAGCCCTATAACATTCATCTCAGCATGCAATTAACACATTCCAGGGGATATAAGCCTTCAGCCGAAACCATAAACAGGAAAGAACCGCGCCAATCAACAGGGCTACGGTAGCCTGGGGCCAAATCGAAGAGGAGAAAGGGGAGTCAGGAAGAGTTACCAGAGTGCGTAAAACACACAGGAGCAAACCGCAACGCAGCACAACAGCACCTCCCCTCCTCTTCACAGAAATTTCGGGCCAATCACAATCCCACCCCAAATGGGGTTTAAATAGGCAGAGGAGGGGAAGCAGAAGTTAAGAGATCAACCTATAGGATCGAACGCAAGTTGAACTGGCGGCAAATTGCAACAGAATAGGAGCAGAGAGATCGGTAAGGGGCGTACACAGGGGCAAGTTGCTCGCACAAGGATAAGGATAGGATCGCGAGCGGCTCGAGGAGCAAACGGCCGCCAAGGGAGCACGCTCGAGCGCGGGAGGGACGAAGCTTCCATGGAGCTCGCGCGGGAGAGACGAAGCCAACCGGTCGAGCGTGAGGAGAGTTAGGGCAGATTTAGTTTAATTAGGTTTTTTTTTATTCTTTTAAAAGAAGTTTTAAAATATATATTTTTCTTATTTTAAAAAAAAACTTAAATTACGAGTTTTGCCCCCGACAGGCTATTGTCGCAAGCTTAACGTCGATTTTAAGTGAAATCGACGTTCCGGACGCATCGGCGCAGTCCGTTTCGTCATCCGAGGTCGTCTGGGCAACCTCGTCGACGAGCGCGTCAAAATTGCGTCGAAATTTGGTATCGTCGCAAAATTTTGACGCGAGCGCGATCGAAAGCGAGGTCAACAACATCCTTGTATTGTGGGAGTGGTTGTGGTTTGGACCATTGCCTTGTTTGCACTATGACAGAACAATCGAAATAAAAGCAGTATTTTGACATTACTAGCCAACTAGCATATGCATTGAATTGTTGTGCAATTGTGTTCATTATTTTTTTTCCTTGCAAATATTAATGAATGTTGGTTTTGATTGTCTTTGTTCAATTATAAGATCATGCCTTAATAAGGTGTTTATCGCACGAAGCTACTTAATCTCTATGGATATTATTTTCTTTTCTTTTAGTATAATAATTGTATGATATTAGTTTTATACTGTCCCAGATTTTAGAGGAATTAAATTGATGTGTCATACTTTAAAATTATGGGAGAGGGTAATTGAACATAGGTTAAGACGTAGTACGAAGGTTTCTCATAATCAATTTGGTTTTATGCTGGGCAGGTCTACCATGGAAGCTATACATTTATTGTATAAAAGATAGAGGTAGACCTAGGAAAACTTGGGCTTATTATATAAAAAATGATCTTAATTTATTAGAATTAAACGAAGATTTGACACTAAATAGGACGCAATGGAGAAAAAGGATTCATGTAGCCGACCCCACTTAGTGGGATTAAGGCTTTGTTGTTGTTGTTGTTGTTGTTACTGTCCCAGATTTTACTCTGGTGGTTGTTTTCGGTAAAGGGAAAGAGCAAAATGAACCCTAGTGTGGTGACTTGGTTTGTCTTTCATCTTGAGGCTTTTGCTGTATATGATACTGTTCTAGGGCTTCTATAAAGTGTTTAGGAAGCGGATCTAGTAAGGTGGTTAGAATCAAAGTTAACCAACAATAATAGGATAACAAATATTATTGCTGAAAAGCAAGTAGAAGTTTACAACCAACACATTGTAATGAGAAATAACAATAGATACGACACAACTCAAGTAGGTCTATATTCCAACGAAGTTGGTGGATAGTTTGGTGGATTGGACTGCTTGAAGATGGTAAAGGGTTGTAGCTGTCTGCAGGAGGGAATGTGCCGTTGTAACAGGTTGTCGGAGGGAAAGGGAGTGTTGCGGTTGGCTCAAGAGAGAAGGTCAGATTGTGGCTGGTTGCAGAAGGGTAGGTAAGGGCTGGTTGGCGGTGGATGGCAAGGTGGAAGTGCAGTTGCTGCAATGAAACATTAATGAGGGTGAAAAGGGGCGGCAGAAAGGTGTAGCGGCTGGCTGCAGGAATATCACAAAACTGTACGTTCTCCTGGGTGGCTGCAGCTGGAATGATATTGGCATGAATGAAGGGAAGAATGTGGGGAAGAGAAAATTGTGGATAGTCACCACCTGGGGACATGCACTCGGAACATCACTCGCCCTTGGATAAAACCCTAGAAGGGAGAACTGAAGGTGGCGACAACTGTCTTGATAGAAAACATATTGAAAAACTAAACTTAAAATACCAGAAAAGTAAAGATATAGTAATAGGATAATTAGAAGTGGCCAAGAGGACCGGTCGACTCCGCCACAGCGAAAATATCTAGATTGGTTTAGTCTAGTCACGAAAGCGGGATCCCACTATTCGCCGCAAGAAATCCCATGCGTCAGTCTTTCGGGGTTTGGGGAGCTTTGACCTCATTCATTGAAGCTTCTTTCTGCACCTCATTTGACCTTGTACTTAGTCTAAACTTCAATTAACCCCAACTAAAGAATATACCCGATCATTTTTCTCTTTCTTTTTTGTGGTGGGCATAATCATTTGAATTCTCTTAAATGTTGTCATAACATTGATCAAACTCCTGCTATGGTATTACCAACTTATTGTAATACGTAGTAATGTCATAATCATTTTGTTTGGCTTTCCAAAGTTGAGTTTTCAACTAAAAAATTTGTGAAGAATTCTCCAAATTTGAATAGAGATCTGTATATCTCAGGTGGTAAGAAGGGATTGATGAGGCCTTTCTTTGGTAGGTTCCATGGAGTTGATGAGCCATGCGATAACTTGAAAATTTTCGACCTGTTATTTATATATATATATATATTGTTAGCATTAGGTTTTAAATTTCTTTGATTAAATTCCCAATTTTGTCTCTCTCGTCGATGACTAATTTTATGGATTGAAACCACTTGAGATAATTGTGTCCATTAATTTTTTTTACTATAAGGTAAGGTGGTAAATTTCAAGGAAAATATTCGGTTGATACAACCATGAGATGAGCAATAGGGTGCGGTGAGGTGGTTTTAGAACTATTGGAATCAATCGAAGCGACAAGATTTCTTCGAACACCTGTTATCATTGTTGATTTGTACGATATCCTTAGAATCTAAGAAAAACACCATACGTACAATGGCTACGTCAAGGGCAAAAAGAAATATGCCCTAGTTTGGATAAGGTCTCGACCTACACAGTTACGAACCTACTGTTCGTGCCAGTGGAAGGACAAGGAACAATGATCAGATTCCAGCCTTGAATCAGGTGATGTTAGTCTCTGAACTCCGCGATCCAATCATTGTCTTTCTTACTAGCTTTTATCATGAGTCTCTGAACGCCGCGATCCATTCGTTGCCTTCCTAGCTAGCTTTAATCGCGACTGTATTGCGAGGGATTGTTCGAGAAGATGTTGGTACTGGGCAAAGCCGGGATGGGCAGGAGTGAAGTGAAGGTTTACGGCAAGGGCGGAACCCGCAGATGACAATATCAATGAGATTCATTAACGGTTTCAAAGGAGATATTCGGCTTTGATACCATGTAATTTTTTGGATGGGAAATATATTTACTTTTCGTTAGTTCCATTGGAAGCACTTATAGGTTAAATAGAGTGGGATGACTCCCACATTATGAAAGTCATAAAATCAACCATAACTCACCATGATGAAAGAGGGAAGCATGAATTATAACATACCAATAATCCTAAATTCTAAAAATTGAAGATATTAAACTAGAAGATACTAAAATTAAAATCTTCCTACAATTCCATAAACTATTTAAAATTTATTCCAAACGATTTCTCAAAAAGTAAATTTGGATTAACTTTGCATAGTCGAGGGACTAAGTTGAGATTTTTTTGTAAATTTTATCAATTTACGTATGAGAGATCATTTGGGATTATTTGTATAATTGATGGACAAAATTGGTTAGATGTGAATTCTAGGTTTACGTTCGCGATAAATGAAATATGATTAGGAAGATGATTGTTTTTTGAGCCATTTCTCGAAACAAAAATAAGGACTATAATAAGATTACACTGATTTTTTTTCTATATCTTAATTTGCAATATTTTTTTACGAACCTACAGTTACGAACCTACTGTTCGTGCCAGTGGAAGGACAAGGAACAATGATCAGATTCCAGCCTTGAATCAGGTGATGTTAGTCTCTGAACTCCGCGATCCAATCATTGTCTTTCTTACTAGCTTTTATCATGAGTCTCTGAACGCCGCGATCCATTCGTTGCCTTCCTAGCTAGCTTTAATCGCGACTGTATTGCGAGGGATTGTTCGAGAAGATGTTGGTACTGGGCAAAGCCGGGATGGGCAGGAGTGAAGTGAAGGTTTCTGGCAAGGGCGGAACCCGCAGATGACAATATCAATGAGATTCATTAACAGTTTCAAAGGAGATATTCGGCTTTGATACCATGTAATTTTTTGGATGGGAAATATATTTACTTTTCGTTAGTTCCATTGGAAGCACTTATAGGTTAAATAGAGTGGGATGACTCCCACATTATGAAAGTCATAAAATCAACCATAACTCACCATGATGAAAGAGGGAAGCATGAATTATAACATACCAATAATCCTAAATTCTAAAAATTGAAGATATTAAACTAGAAGATACTAAAATTAAAATCTTCCTACAATTCCATAAACTATTTAAAATTTATTCCAAACGATTTCTCAAAAAGTAAATTTGGATTAACTTTGCATAGTCGAGGGACTAAGTTGAGATTTTTTTGTAAATTTTATCAATTTCTGTATGAGAGATCATTTGGGATTATTTGTATAATTGATGGACAAAATTGGTTAGATGTGAATTCTAGGTTTACGTTCGCGATAAATGAAATATGATTAGGAAGATGATTGTTTTTTGAGCCATTTCTCGAAACAAAAATAAGGACTATAATAAGATTACACTGATTTTTTTTCTATATCTTAATTTGCAATATTTTTTTAATTGCATTTCAAAAGATGCTTATTTTGAATTTCCTCTTTTTTTTATTGTTCTTACATCTGAAGGCTTAGAACAATTGGCTTTTGTAGTTAAATTTATCTTTTTCTTGGTTTACGCATCATAACTCATGCAGTTTCCTATTATACCTTTCTTCTGTAATTTCTGTGCAGATAAGTTCACCTTGCTTGGATTGTACTGTGTGGCATTCTTCAAGTAAACTTGAATTGGGAACATATATAGAGAGAAAATTCATGTTCTATGCTAGACGCTCATCACATTCTTTGTTTCCAAGGCACCGTATCCTTGTTGCTGTAACAAATATTTTAGTATCATTTTAAGTTTAATAATTTTCTTTTTCTGTGTAAGTTTTGTTACTTTGGAAACGTTCTTTGCCTAGTCTGATCTTATGTAAGTTCATTATAATGTTGGTCATTTTGGCCATGTTTCTTTCCTAGAGCATTTTATTTGGGGGGGCATTTCGAGTGCCAAGGTACATATAGCTAGTTTTTACACACATTGATTTATTTTTTGTCCTTGGCCTCATACTATTCGTTTAAAAAATTATAAAAAAGAAAGAAGCACCGAAAATTTTATTCAGGAAATTTGGACTGCATATGAGCACTTAATTTCTTTTGAAGGTTTCGGGGTATGTTGCTATTCAGCTTTTGTTTGCATGTTATTCTTAGAGAATGTTACTGGAATACATTGTTAGAATTTGATATGCAATTTGAATGCTAAAACTGCTTTTATTGATGCAATTAGAAAAACATTGATAGTTTTAAGCTGTAGCAGAAATGGAAAGAATAATCTATATACAAATAACGAAGGCAGAAACAGAGAGAACATCCTTTCATCTTATTTATGTATTAAGAATTAATCCTATCAAATCACCTTTATCATTATACACACACACTGTCACAAACCCAGGTTTAATCATTTGTAGCAAAATAGGTTAAACTTTTTTCATCATTCAAGAATTCATAAACTGCAACTCTGTTAGACATTGCGGTTCTATAATTTTATTCACATACATTATTAAATGTCATCATTCCACAGGACAATGGAAATAGTTAGAACGTTTTCAAACATTTGTCACTCATTCTGCTTTCTTTTTTACTTAAAAAATGGTTAGAAATAGTACTTATGATTTTAAAGTTTGTAGCTAGCATTGCCTTGTAAAGTTAAATTAGTTTTTTCCACACCCTATTAAGTTTTTTTTTTTTTTTTCAGATAAATCAGCAGAACTTCTTTTAATTGATGCACAGAAGAAAATCACTAGTATCATTAATTCATACCTTTTACTGTGAAATAAAGAATCTTTTCAGACCTCATTAGATTATTTTATTTAATCTTATTTTATCTTCTATTCCTCTCGCCTCCTCTCTTTTCTAACGAAAAAAATTTAGAATAATGCGTCTCTTATATTTTCTCATTTTTATTTTTTTTATCCTTTTCTTATGTGTTGTTAAGTGATGCTTAAATTTTATGCCATGACATCTGGAGGAAATTATCGACCCCTGTTCTAGATTAGGAAGGAATTTATTTCTTTAGGATATTTTTCAACATTTAATTTTTCCTTTTATTAGATATTTCCAATTTTTGTGGGATTCCTAATTTAAAGGGAGTTTTTTTTCTATTTTTTGGATTGGTATGCTGACCACTTTATTATAGTTTTATAATAAGATGTAATTCATTATTACAGGGAATTAAATTCCTTTCTATTTTTTTCTGTGACGAGTGAAGTATTTGGCCTGTGTGAATGTTTTGCGCCCTTGTCTTGGTAAGCTCTGTCGTCAACTGACCTCTTCAAAGCACAATCTTGCAAGTGCATCCCCATCTTTTTTAAATGCACGCATGTAATTCTCCCAGTTCTAGAAAAACGTCTTTGGCAGAAAGTGGTCTTTCATGCATGGAGACCCCACTGTTTCATTGCTGTCTTGCTTTGATCTCACAAGGAATTTTCTGTTGCTGTTCTTTGACCCAATATACCTCCTTATTGCTGTCCGGATTCGCTGGAGCTCCGTCGAGTAGAATATTACTTACATGGAGTTTTGCTAGGTGCTGAAGACGATGAATCCCCTATTGTACCCCACGACCTAGAGGCCTTCATTACCCTTGATCTCATTGGGTTTGATTTCCTGAGACTTCTTTGAGACCTATGTCTTCCTCGCTAACAAAGTGAAGCTCGGTTGTAGCGTCAATAAAGTGAAGCTCTTGGCTCACAGAAGTATTAGGCCCCCTTATCGTTCACACGTCAAATTGAACTGTATTGAGTCATCCTCCTTGCCTAGTTTGCACGACAGGAATCAGAAGAGCACTCAGTTGGGCTTTACACTCTTATCATGACCAAATATGGAATGGCCTCACAATCTTTTTCCTTGGAAGTTACCTTTATTTTTGACTCTACATCTTTAATGTCTATCAACCAGATAACTCTTCTCATCTTGTTACATATGATAAATTGCATGCACATAATTTTCCTCAATGATCACATTTTGTCTTAATGTACTTCTGTAATGGGGGGATAACGGACATCTCATACGTGAAATCTCATCTCCATAAATTATAGATTCTAAGTATTGAGATTGAAAAACTGATGACCACATGGTTATGTCATGGTTAATTAATCTTGATGGTCACTGAGATTAGAGAGAAAACTTTCAACTCTATAGGACAGCTAGAGAGAATGGGCTGCACTAAAAACTTAGAGCTATTTAGTATTTAGACTAGATTACATAATCTATGACATGGAGAATTGAGTGTTACTCAATATTTTAATAATCTCACATTTTGTTGGCTACAATTGGATATGTATGAAGTTATCGTGATGATTCCGCCTTATTTAAGAGGATTACTGAACAAAAAAGAACGATCGAATTTCTCGTTGGTTTCAATAAAGTTCTAAATGAAGTCAGTGGGGATTATGAGAATTAAAATCATCCTTATCATTCAAGACGTTTTTTGTAGGATTTTGAAGAGAGGAGAGTTGAAAGAAGTTGATGATGATAGACAAACACAACATATATTAAAGGAACGGCTTTATACGCTCGCAATTCATCTTTGAATAACATGCTCAACAAATGACGATTATGGTGCGATCATTATAAGAAAAATGATTATTTGAAGAAAAGATATTGGAAATTACACAACTAATTTGTATGTTGGAGCCATCTAATGCAAGATGTGAAAGGAGAATCGTGCAAATTTTGTTATTGTCACAATGGGCCCCCTTAAGGATCAACTGCAGTGCGATAGAGTAGACAATTTGGTCATATTAAATTTTCACCAACACTCATCCTTGCAGAATTATGACATTGGGTGATGAACTAGTTCAACTAAATTGCGGCAAATGTACATTCACATTTATAATCCATTCACATTCGAATATACTTGACAGCGTGAAAATTTTGTTATTGTCACACCTTAATGGGCCCCCTTATCGTGCGTCTTAGAAATTGCAATCTCACTAGCAATTTTCTTTTCCGATGCTTAAATTTCATCCCTTATAAAAAATACAAATTTACACTAGTTGGAAAGTTCCAATTAGTTCGCTCTATGATGGAGACTATTAGGAAGCTTTTTGAAGATTTCAAACAAGTTGTGACTTAGCAGGTGGGCATTTTTAACGGAAGATACGTTATGATACAGATGAATATAGAAGAAGATTATACAAGGATTTTTTCAAAGAAATTCATCATAATCGAGGGCAGACATATGAAATTGCTTAAATAGACCCCTGACTTTAATCAAAGTCAAGAACCTCCCATTGCGCCGATTTGATTTTCATTACATGAACTGAAACTTCAATTTCTCGATCAACCTAACTTATGTATAATTGGGACAAACCTAGGAAAACCATTGCAGTTAGACATACCTACAGTTCATTTATCAAGGCCTTCTACTTCAAGGATTTTGATAGAAAGGGATATTACACTACCAGATGTAGAAGAAGTCTGGTTTGGATCTACTTACAATGGTATTGGCAACAAATCATTATTGAACAAAAACCCTTGTACTACAATCAGTGCAAGATGATTGGGCACCCACAAGATAAATATTTTAGATTACACACACAATTGAAACCTGATAATCAAAAGCAAGAATATGCCATTATTGCTTCCTACGAGCCTGAACGTTCTCCCAGTAAACCTGATGACAACCAACCTCTAAGCCACCAAGCCGTTTTTGATTACTTAAGTCCAATCTAAAACATCTACTCTCCTAATCGGATCATCAGAAGATCGACGTTTAATGTGACCAAACCATCTAAGATGACTATCTCTAATTTTGTCCGTCACAGGAGCTACACCGACCTAATCATTTCGCATCTTGTCACTAAGTGTAAAGTCACTCATCCACCTAATCATTCTCATCTCAGCAACACTTAACTTCGTATTATGCTTTTCTTTAAAAGGCCAACATTTTACGCCATAGAGCATTGCAGTCTCACCACCATCTTATAAAATTTTTCCTTTCAATCTAAGCGGTACTTTTCTATCACACAAAAGGCTCGAAGCATTCCTCCACTTCAACCAACCAGCTTGAATTCTACTATTCACATCCCCATCTATATCACCATCGCTTTGAAGAACAGATCCGAGATATCTAAATCTTTCACATCTTTAATAATTTGATCACCCAAAGTTACACTTCTGTCACTAGTACTACTACCACTAAAATTACATTCCATGTATTCAGTTTTAGTTCTACTCAAATGAAGGCCTTTAGACTCCAGTGTAGACCTCCATAAATCAAGTTTTTCCTGGGCTTTTTCTCTAGTCTTATCCACTAGAAGGATATCATCAGCAAAAAGCATACACCAAGGTACATCCTCCTGTAAATGTCCAGTAAGAACATTCATAACTAAAGCAAGAAGATATGGGCTTAAAGCCGATCCTTGATGTAATCCAATAGAAATGGGAAAATAATTTGTCAATTCTCCTTCAGTTCGAACACAAGTAACAACTCTAGTATATATATCTTTAATGACTTGAATATAAGTCATATCAACACCTTTCTTCTCGAGAACTCTCCAAAGGATATCTCTTGGAACCTTATCGTAAGCTTTTTCTAAATCAAGAAAAATCAAATTTAGATCCTACTTATTATCTCTGAACTTTTCCATCAAACCTCTCAATAAATGTATAGCTTCCATAGCAGACCCGCCCGACATAAATCCAAATTGATTATGGGAAATCTTTTTAATATATCTTAACCTACGTTCAATTATCCTTTCCCATAATTTTAAAGTATGACACATTAACTTAATACCTCTATAATTAGCACACTCTTGTACCCCCCCTTTATTCTTAAAAATGAGGACTAAATACTCTTCCTTCACTCCTGAGGCATCTTTTTAGTTTTTAAAATAATATTAGAGAGTTTAGTAAGCCAAGAAACTCCCAAATCTCCTAAATATTTCCACACTTCAATTGGGATATCATTAGGTCCTACAAACATTCATCTTTGGTTTCCTTTAGAGCCTCCTCAGCTTCTTTTTTACTAATGCGACGGTAAAAATGAAACGTTTTATTATTATTAACAATAAGGTAACCAAGTTCGATCTTATTTTAAAAAACTTCATTAAACAATTTATCAAAATAACTCACCCACCTATGTTGAATGTCTTTTTTTAAGAAAATCACTTTTTTATTTGCATCTTTAATACACTTTACTCGAGTTAAATCTTTACTTTTCTTTTCTCTTTCTTTGGCTAGTTTATACATATATTTTTCACTTTCCTTAGTATATAACCTATTATAAAGATCACTAAAAGCAGAGTTTTTAGCGTCACATATTAATCTTTTAGACTCCGTACGGGTCGTTTGATATTTTTTCCGGTTTTCTAAGTTTTTACATTTAAACCAATTCTTATAACATAACTTCTTATATTTTATCTTTTATTGCACGTTATTATTCCACCACCAACTATTTTTATTTATAGAGACTTTATCTTTTAATTCTACAAGTATAGCTTTTGCTACATGTTTAATATTGTTTGTTGCATTGTCCCACATAGCATTTACTTCTTCATGAACGTCCTAAATTTTGGAATCTTGAATTTTACTAAAAAAATAATTTTATTTGTCTTTTAGGTTCCCCCATCTAATTCTACAATGATGTGTCATGGTATTCTTTATTTTACATGTCTTTATCTTAAAATCTTGTACTAATAATCAATGTTGGGCACTTAAAACCTCACTTAGAATGACCTTTTAATCTTTACAATCTCGACGATATCTTCTTCTCATAAGAAAATAATCAATTTGTGTTTTATCATGTCCATGCTTATAAGTAATAAGATGCTCATCTCTTTTCATGAATAAGGTATTAGTAATAACAAAATCATACGCGAAAGTAAAATCTAAAATTGCTCTACCTTCTTCCTTAGTCACTCCAAAACTATAGCCACCATAAATGTCTCTGAAATCTTCAACCACTCTATCAATATGTCCATTTAAATCTTTTCCAATAAAAATTCTTTCTTCAAGAGGTATCGTTTGTATTAAGTCTTCTAAGTCATTCCAGAATTTATTTTTAGACCCTATATCTAAACCCACTTGACGAACATAAACACTTATACTATTAAAAATCTTGGTATCGATGATAATCTTAAGGGCTATAATTCTATCTCCAACTGTATTAATTTTTACAAAATTATCTTTCTATCCCTTATCTATAATCACACCTACACCATTTCTAGTGCGACTCTTACCAGAATACAAAAGTTTGAAACCTAAGCTATCAATCTTCTTAGCCTTTTATCCGTCCCATTTAGTTTCTTGAATACATAAGATATTAATCTTTCTATGAATCATAATATACTAATTTCATTAATTTACCATTTAGAGTACCTATATTCCAAGTTCTTATCCTAATATTAGTTTCATGGACTAACTTATTTACCCGCATCCGTTCATAATGTGGGAACCCTTGCTTATTTGACACTACATCCGGGTGCAGGTGTAGCGGCCCTTGCACACTTTTCACTGCATTCAGACTATACAGCGCGTCGCTTCCAGGGGACACCCTAACACTTATACAATGATCAAAATGATTCATGTCATGATTTTTCCGACAAGTTTTAAGTTAGCTGTCGACTACCTAACGCAACCCTCCACTTGGGCTTTTGTAAAAGAAAAAATATATATATCTATGTATGTATATATATATATATATATATATATATATATATATATATATATATATATATTCGGGATGAGGGCGTCCCGAGCTCTGGGGTTTCGCCATGACGATTCCCGGTGATTTGCTTGGGCTTCGTCGAGCACTTGGTCATCTTCGTCGTCTAAACTTCGTCCATCGATCAGCCTTCTGCGTCGATTGGCTTCCTTTTCGTATTCGTCGTCGAGTTCGTCTGCGTGCTTCGTTTCTCTGCAAGCTGACTTATTCGACCTTGATGATTCGCTTCTTCGTCATCGTCCACGCCGGCCCTGTCGACTGAACGACGCGAGATACACAGGTCGCAGCGTCTGCACGCCTCCTGCGACTTTTCCCTGCTCGCGCCGAAGAACTGTCCTCTGCTTGCTCTCTGTTCGCCGTGCACAGCTCCCGCGTGCCCTGCTCGACGCCTATTTGTGCGGCCCTGCTGCAACTCTCGTGATCGTCACTGTTTCTACAGGAGTTCTCTGCTCGACGATTTCTGTACGAGTAGAGGGTTTCTGCGGCAGTTTGCTGCAAGTTACTGTTCGACGATTTCTGTTCTACAACCGGCTGTTCGTTCATGGCAGCTAAATCCTTTGCCGGTGCTGTGGGCAGCAATTCCCACACAAACCTGGACCATCTTTTCTTTCCACAAGAGTTTCATGACATTGTGGCTGGGAAAGACATGATGCTTTTATCAGGCCTATCGGTGTCAAAGATGGGAAACCTGCTGTTATCTTCACCACCCAGGAAATGAAGCTTCTTTCGGATGATGTAAAGTTTACTTTAGTTGAGAAATTTCAATTTGGTCACCCCAAAATGGATCTAGTCAGAAAATTTTTGCGAATCCGAAGCTCACCTGGAGGTTGGAAGTCGGAGTTTTGGATGGCAGACACTTACTTATTAGAATTCAGAAGGAAGTAGATTATGTCAGAATCTTTGCTCAACAATCTGTTTTGGTTGCAGGCACACTAATGAAGCTTATTAAATGGACTCCTGATTTTGACCCATCTAAGGAACCTCCTATCGTTCCTATGTGGTTCAAACTTCCGGGACTCCCTTTTTATCTGTACAATCCACGTGCTTTGTACAACATCAGTCAAACTCTCGGTACACCTCTCCGAGTTGATTCACCCACCTTTGATAGGGTTTCGCCAGGCGGTGCCAGGGTTCAGGTGGAGAGAGATTTCACTCTGCCAGATGTGGATCGTTTTTCGATTACAGATGGTGATGAATGGTTTTGGCAGGAGGCTGTGGTGGAGAACAGTCCTCTTTTTTGACAGCATTGTAAAATGTTCGGGCACATCAGGGACACATGCTTTAGGCTGCATCCTCCCTCCAAGATAAGGGCTTCTAAGCCTTCTGCTGCTGTTGGGATTTCCCAACAAAGAGTCGGTGCTACCGTAGCTCAGGTGAATAGGGTAGTACCTGTTGCTGATTTCGTTGTAAACTCAGCTGACAAGGCGGTCGAGGAGACTCCTCAACCGGGTGTACAAATTATCACTCCGGTGACTTCAGTGCCTACAGAACTTGCTGGAAATGGGACTTCAGTGGTTACTGCGCATGCTAGAACCGAGGAGACACCTCCAGTGGCGCAGGCTGCCCAGGGGGCTACTTTAGCCGTCCAGGGGGCTAACAGATACATCCAAACTTTCAGCAGAAAAAGAAGAAATTCCCAACCCACTGCAGAACCCACCGATATGAATCAGCAGGACCAGTCAACGGAAGAGGAAGAAGCAGAGGAAGAAGATGCAGAAGAAGACACTGACGAGGGACATTGGCAGGTTTATCATTCTAGATGGAAGAAGAAGCCTGGAGATACACTTCTACTTGATGATACATTGGTTAATCAGGGCCATTGTGTTGCTTTAAAGATCTTACTTTATGGATCACCAAGACATAGAATGAGAGTATCACGTTCTCGTTCTTAGGCTATATTTCTGTACTTTTTCTGTTCTGATCTATAAGATCTTTTTGATTGTATCGTAGGGATAGGGCTCCATTTATTGGGCCCTCCCCTCAAGTCTCTGTAACCGCTTTCTAATTCAATCATTGTGGCCCTTTTTTTTTGGTCTTTCATATATATATATATATATATATATATATATATATATATATATATATATATATATATATATATATGTATGTATATATCTGCGTATCTTTGTACGAATGTTTATATCGGTGCTAATTATTGATAAAATGTTGGTGACAATGCAATTTTAATTTTAAATGCTTTCTGATAGTAATGATGGCTAAAGTCTATGAATGGCCATGTAATGTTTGATAAGTTGGCGAGTTATGACAAATCTAATCAGAGAGCGATAAAATTGTTTATTAATTTAACCTTTATTAGGGAGTTCCTCGAGTTTTGATAACATGCTGGAGTAATCCAAGAATTAGTGAGAGGCTATTTGATAATTGTTTTGTTAGTGCAAGTCTAAATTTTGTTTGTGAATTTGATATGTGCTGACTGGGTAGGACTCAAACCTTTTATGGAGGTGGGTCTGGTATTCACCATTGCCTTCTTGTATGTTCTAAAATCAAGAATGCCATTATATGATGCATTTCTATGATGATGACTAATGTTTTCAATGTACAAACTCAATGGTTCTTTTTTTTTTTTTTTGTTTCGTTGTGTTAATGTAAACAGTTTTCTTCTTTTTTTTCTTCTCCTCCATGCTGTCTTTCTCTTGTTGTCTCTCCTCTGTTTCTTAAATTTGGCTCAAAATGAGACATTCGTCTCCTATAGATGGAACCATCTTGACGGTTACGTTCGAACCTCCACCGCCAAATCAATATTTTTTTAGTTAAAGTAATTACATTATGTATGAGCATCCTTACAAAAAATCCAGATATACTAAACAGGTTGGAGCCAACAAAGTCTGGTGCAATTTCTCTTCTAAACCATATTTTTGGGGTTTCTGCTGATAGCGTCGAGTCACAAGCACTCTGTTCAAGTCTGAACTCAAGCAACTCTACAGTGGCCTGTTCTTGCTGCAAAGCATCGAAGTTCAAGTGTTTGTAAGTAGAGTTCACCTGCCGCTTGTGTTTATTTTCTGCCACGTAATATTCTTTTTAAGTTGAATTTTCAAATTTATACTGGACATCTATAACCATTTCAAACTTTCTACAACAATTAACAATCATTTTATCTTGAACTTTTCTAATGTTCTTCATTTCATGGTATAAGGTTGTTCGACGGCCTAAAATAGCTAGTGATAAAAATGTGATTACAATTTATGTTTTTGCAACACAATTTTTGTAACAATTCGGTCTGATAGCTCAGAATTAATTAAGTCAGGAATTACGGTCGGGCAATATTCACATTTAAATAACTATCCATAGATTTAAAAACTTTCAATATATAAAAGTGCTAGTAATAATCCATAAAGCATGCTATACAAAAAAATAAAAAAAATCGAGAAACAATACTATAGTCTATAAATAACTTCTTAGACCAACACAACTCAAAATTATTACTTTGAGGAAAGCAGCATAAAAAGAAACCACATTCACAACACAACATGATGTCTATCAGTTTTAGTTCTCCTATAAACTAAGTCTCTCCTGTTAGACATATCAATCTACTATTTTTTCTTTTCCTGAGAGAAAATATTAATTCAATAGTAAGTTTAGGACCGAACAATGATCAAATAATAATTCAATTGTTAATGTCTAAATTATAATCTTAATATGCATTAAATTTATATGCAAATGTTATGTTTGCATGACCAAATAATAATGCAGCTTATTACTTTATAAAATTGTAAACCTCACTTAAATTCATTCCTTCGCGTTTTAATTTAAGTATTACCATTTTTAATCTTTTTAACAGTCATATCAGGATTACCGTCATGACTGAATGGATTCTCAAAATTGTACTCATAGGTAACCTAAAATATTTTCTCCCGAAGGCCGATATTTATCATTTTCTTTATCGTGCATGGGTACATCGCATCCCATGTCCGTACTATCTAGCGGTAATTCAGTATGACTTGAAGCATTTACATATCATTTCTTTTAATTACTTTCATTTAAGGTCCTTGAATTCACCATTCCTCCTTTTCTCTTTTTCACTTTATTCATTTCATAAATTCTTTGATTCACAACATGCCTCTGATTATTAAAGTATTTTTATGAAATAATAAGGCAATTCTTTATTAAATAATACCTTAGTTTAATACATTCAAGAAAATGATTGCTCGCTTGTTTTCAAACACTTCTGAAATATTTATTCTTCACTTCTCTTGGCTATCGACTATATTAGTTATAAGTTGCACGCAACTTTAAGAATCTTATTCTAAAAGAAAAACTTAAATATATCTAATGACATATAATTAAAGTGACACATATAAATAAGTATACAATTTGTTACCTTAAAAGGTTTTGTTTGTTTCCTTGCACAAAACTCTTCTTTCCCTCTTACAACATTTTGATTCAATCTATAATCTTCTGCCTTTTAATTTTCAGGTAAGTTAAACCATTTATTAGCATTTATTAAGTAAACTGATGATTTCAATTCAAGTAATTACCATCATAAAACCCTATATACCCATGGTTTGGTTCTTACCATTCGCACACAAAACTTAAATTTGTGCATGAGTTTTCTCCCTTATCCTTCACACTAAAATAACGATATATGTTTTAAATTCATAAAACCTTAAATGTTATCATTATAACATATTTATTCTATTAAATTTATAAAATTAAACATGAAAATTTTCAAATAATTCACCTTAACCTGTTGAGCACGATTCAATCCCTCACCCTTTCTTGCACAATGTTGGCTTGGCTTCTTGTACTCTCAATAGAGCCACCCACCCTCTACCTCCTTCGCCTTCTTTGTCTCCTTCAATTAGGGTTCGAAACATGAGACTCGACTCTCTTGCCTTCTGTCGCGGCCCAACTCAATGTCGTCGTCTTCTCCTTATTTGGCTTCGATTCGTCCTCCATGCACGCAAGGTTCAACTCACCGCGCGCACAAAACTTCATCTACTTCCTTCTATCTCCTTAAACCAGGGGTTGACCCGCCATAACACAACAATCACGCGAGCACAACATTTGAGCCGCTGGACCACCTTCCATCCTCGACTGATCAGATAGGGCTCCATGTCTTCTCCTATGCACGCAAGCGACAAGTTCCTTCTCTTGTTCTCTCTTCTTCTTCTCTTCTTTCTTTTTCGGCTTGTCTCTCATCTTTAGGTTTCATTTGTTTGAAAGGATAATACGAACCCTAAATCAAAATTGATGAGATTCATATGCTTCATGTTCAATTTATTATTATTATTATTATTATTTTTAGTATTATATATTTATTTATTTATTTTAAAATTACAGGTTACAATTTCTTCTCATAAAATTTTCATCATCGAAATTTTAAAATAATCGTGAAAGCAAATATAATTCAAATGAAAAGCTGCTAATGTCTTTCTTGCATATTAGAAGTTTTTTCCCTTAGGTAGCATTCTTCTTTGATTCATGCTTCGATCACAAATGGAATCTCCCTATTACAAATTTATTTCACGCCATATACCAGAATACTTTTAGGCTCCTCAATGTAATTCAGATCAGACTGCATATCAATTGAGTCATCTGTTACCCACTAGATTCATCTGTAATATACTTTCTAAGTGAAGAAATACGATAACATTATGCACATCTTGCATATGAGCTGGTAAGGTCAATCTGTAAGTCATCTTTCCAATCCTCTACACAATCTCATACTGACCTACATTTCTGGGCTCAATTTCCCCTTGCACAACTTCCCAAGGACCTACTTTTAATGAAAACAAACTCTCCAATTCAAACTCCATTGGTCTTTGCTTGACATTATAATATTTTCTCTGCCTATCTTGCACTGCCCTCGGTCTGTTTTTTATTAGTCTAATCTTTTGAATCGCATTATTAACCAAGTCATCTCTGAAGATCACGCTTCACCAGTTTAGCCAAAAATGAAGGTGTCCTGTGCACTTTGTTCCATAGGAAGCTTCATTTATAGGCATCCACATGCTAATTTGGTAACTGTTATTACAAGCAAATTTTACTAAAGGTATATTTGATTCTCATCATCCAAAGTCTGAATAGTCCTATATGACTGTTCTAATGTTTGAGGGTGAAATGATGTACTGAAAGTCATCTGGTGCCTAAAGCTTTCCGTATCTTATTCCACAATATGGAAGTAAATCTGTCTTCTCTATCGGGGATAATAGATAGTGACACTCCATCTTACAATTTGATCCATATACAACTTGACTAACATTTCAATTGGATCTGTTTGTCTAATGGGCACGAAATGACATTATAATATTTTCTCTACATATTTTGCAATGCCCTCAGTCTGTCGTTGATCAGTCTAATCTTTTCAGTCACGTCATTAACCAAGTCATCTCTAAAGACCTCAGTTCACCAGTATTAGCCAAATATAAAGGTGTCATACACTTTCTTTCATACGAAGCTTCATTTGGAGCTATCTCAATGCTAATTTAGTAACCTATTATCATAAGCAAATTTTACTGAAAGTATACATGATTCTCATCTTCCACAAAAATCAAGAACACATAATTTTAGTAGATCCTCTAAAGTCTGAATAGTCCTATATGATTGTTCAAATGTTTAAGGATGAAATGATTTACTGAAATTCAATCTGGTGCCCAAAGCTTCCCAAATCTTCTTGCACAATATGGAAGTAAATCTGTCATTTTTATCGGGGATAATAAACCGTGACACTCCATGCAATCTTACAATTTGATCCACATACAACTTGGCTAACTTTTCAATTGGATCTATTAAGGCGCAAGAAGTGAGAAATTTAGTCAAACTATCAATAATTACCCTAATAGCATCATGACCCTAGCATGATCTAGGCAATCCAATCACACAATCCATATCAATCTCCTCCCATTTTCATTCTGGAATTAGTAAAGGTTGTAATTGACACCGATGTTTTGTCTTCATTAGTTGACATGAAGGTCACTTAGCCAAAAATTCTGCCACAATACTCTTCAATCCCGGCCACCAAAATATTTCTTTGAGATCCTCATACATTTTATTACTTTTTGGGCGAATAGTATAGCCATATTAACGTGCCTCAAGAATTTCCTTCCTCTAATTATTAACCTATGGAATAAACCCTGACTTTACATTTCAATAAATCATCTAACTCTAACACATTCTTCTCCAATTTGCCGGCCTAACGCCATTCCTAGATTTTCTGAATACTGTATCTCTGACTAATGAATCCTCGATTCTATCTTTCAAAGTAGATTGCACGGTCAACATGGAGTTCACTTTGTGGTTTGAGGCAGTCTCATCGAGCTTAGTTTGACAAGTTTAGGAAGGCTATTAGATATCAGCAGATCAGTGTCGATCATATGGTGTTCATTCAACAACATGGAAGTGACTACTATTTTTGTTGTGTATGTTGATAACATGATTGTCATTGGTGAAGATGAGATAGATTGCTCCGCTAAAGATAAGGTTGGGCAAAGTATTTGATGTCAAGGCCTTTGGACTTCTCAAATACTTTCTTGGGATTGAGGTGTCTCGTGGATCAGAGAGGATGATCTTGTCTCAGTGGAAGTATATGCTGGATGTCCTCACGGAACATACATCTGGGATGAAAGCTTGCAATCTCTCCAGTTGATCATACAACCAGACTAAGTTTAGAAGTAGGAGATCTAGTTGATCTCGATAGGTACTAGAGATTGGTGGGCCTCCTAATCTATCTAAGTCACACTTTTCTCGACATCTCATTTGCAGTGAGCGTAGTGAGCTACTACATGCATGATCCAAGGGCCATGTGGACGTAGTGCATCAGGGTTCTGAGGTACCTGAAGAGTGCACTAGGGAAGGGGTTGATCTTCAAGAAGAATAGACATGTAGGCAGTGGGGGCCTTTTGTGACTTTGACTGGGAAGGAGTTGTGCTGTTGATAGAAGATCCTCATTAGGATACCAAATGTTCGTATGGGGCAACTTGGTGTCTTGGAAGAGCAAGAAACACTCGGGAGTAGCGAGATCAACAAAAGTGGCAAAATGCTGGGTCTGACCTTAAGAGTTGCTGAGATTATGTGGTTGAGAGCCTTGTTGGTAGAGCTCGAGGTGGAGCAAGGAACTCAAATAAAGTTTTGGTACGATAACCAGTTAACAATCGACATTGCTAACAACCCGATGTGGAATGAACCACATGTGGACATTGATAGTTACTTGATCAAGGAAATTTTGAATAACAGACTACTGGAGCTAAGTCTTGTAGCCACTAGAGAACAAGTGGCTAACTGCCTCATCGAAGGACTTAGCTCATTAGATTTTTCTAGGTTTTATGACAAGATGGTCTTAGTGGATATCTTTTGCCCATCTTGAGGGGAAATGTTAGATTTATATCTAATTTAGGATCCACTTTGTAGATAGAAGAATTCTAGGGATTTATTTATGACAATGTTATAAGGCTCTTTATAAGCCCAAACTATTAATGAAATGGTCTAAGTTTTACACCCAAAGTTTGGAAAATCAATTGAAGTTTGACAAACTGTAAAGTAACCCAAATTTTTACAGTCAAATTTCAATCGATTATTTTTATAAAATTCAGTGCATGAAAATGATTAATTGCATATAAAACAATATATATTTTCTATGATTTGATTGAGAGATATAAAATCCGGAAGTTATAAGTATAATTACCTTAATTAAATCTTAATCCCTCCCTAATCTTGCCCGTGCTCTTTAGCCAGCTAACCTTTGCGCACTTATACGTGGATGCAAGGGTTCGATTTAATCGAGCGACTAAGATGAGAGGTGGGATAACGATCAAGTACCGCACTCCCATTCCTTCTCCCTGGCTGAATTCACCCTCAATTTGAAGGAGCAACGAGCACGACATTGTAGCCAAGCGACCCACGAAGAGTCGCAACATGTGATTCATGGTTCCATGATGAAATGTTAAGCTATGGAACTCTTTTTAGCGTTATTTGTTCATTTATTTTATTTCCGTTTTGACGATTATCATAAATTTGTGCAATTTTTCATTTTCGATTATCATAGTAGGCGTCAAACATTTGTTAGAAGCGTCGAACTTAGTTTGTGAGCTTTCAAAGGTTTTTAGCATGAAATCAATGGAGGTGAGGTGTTAGGAAGAAGAGGGGGAAGTTTAGGTGGATCAGGAATGAATGTTTATGTCGAGAAGCCTGTTTGAGGTATGTTCTGGCAAATAAGTTATATTTTGTGATAATGCACATTATGAACTAATTTTCTTGAAACCGTAAGTTGCCTAAGAATTCTAGGTTGTTTGCACGAGGTGGTGAACTTGAGATGAGTGTAAGGAAACTTATTTTAGTGTTGCTATATCAATCAAGTTTTTGTGTGATTCCACTTTTGAAATTGATGCATTTAGAAATTTTTATATATGTGGATAGATATTTGCGCTGAATATATGAATGAAATTTGATTCCTTTCTGCGATACATGTGATGTTATTATACTATGATCATGCTAGGATACATTTGAGTGTGTTTATGAAATTAATTGTCTATAGGTATTTATTTATTATGATTCATATATACAATCTAGGAAATGCTTATGATTGTTTGTTACGAGTATTATGCTTTATGAAATGTCAAAAAAGATGTTATGAGTAGGCTATTATATTAGTGTTTGCGAGTACGCTATGCATGGATGTGATATTCCTGTTTCCTGGTGTTCAGACGATGATGGAACTCTAAAAATCATTGTAATCAAATGATAACAGAATGTAGGGAACTATTGGTATCAATGAGACTATTGATAACTGCTATGTCTGTGGGGCCTAACTTTTTATCGATTGTTACTAATACCTTTGGGGCATGGTGACGACTCATTATATGATATGACTTGAAAATAGTTGAGGTATATACATTTACATGTGACATTGCTATGAAATAATATTATTAGAGTATAATGACATTGCTATGATGCTATGATGTGAATATGCATAAGCTTATATGCCTATTTCTATACATGAATGAAATGACATGTGTTTACACTGCAGTCTTGATTTCTACAATCTGTTTTTTTTTCATATTCTATATGATTCTAGCACGTTGTGACTTATGTATAGATATGTATAGTTTCATATGAACATGCAAATTATTTCTTTTATGTGTATAAAATTTTATTTTAGTCTTGATTATTTCGCAGATCTTGTTGTTGCTAACTCTACATTGCCTTTCAGAAAGAGGCAAAGAGCTTCGAGGGAGTGATTATGCGTGATCTGTATAATTTTTTATTTGTATAGTTTGGGGAGTCTGTACAACTTTATGTACGTACTTTTATTTATGTTACGTTTAGCGGCTCTATATTGTTATATGTTTTGATGATATGTTTTTTCACGCATCCAAATATGAATATGAATGAATTATGAAAAATAGTGTATCACACTTTTTTTGCTGCAATTTAGCTAGACTATTTTATCATCCACTGGGTTCTGATTATGCAAGTTAAGACGGGTGTTGGTGAGAAATTTGTCTAACTAAATTTTCTGTCTCTGTTGCACCTCAGTCGACTCTTAAAAGGGGTACTAGTTGGGGTGTGATACTAAGTTTTTAGAGCAATCATTTCTCGAGTTGGAGATTTCCCTCATATGAGGAAGAGTGATCAGATTATCCAAAAATTTTTTAGCCCACTCTCCACAAGGCACATTTGTGGGGAGAATTGAAATGTTTCTTGCCCTTGAAAACTTTTTTCTCTCGTTCCCAGTGTGATTGCCTGCCACAGCCAGCGAGAACAAAAGGTCATGCGTTCCCTTTGTTTCCCTTTTTTACCTTTATTCCTGCTAGCCTCTGCAACTGGAGATCGGCAGGTCAACATACCAACAGTTCAATTTGTGTTTCTACTATTAATGATGCTGATTCCTTACACTGGCTGTAGATTTTTCACTTTCTTGCTTGCGAAGTTGTGTTTCTGCTGTTGATTTTTTGCTTTCTTGCCGCTGTCTCTGTGTTTAAAGCTTTTGGAAATTCTATTTTCTTTCCTTTAGTTCTGCTAGGCTGCAATTTGCCTTCACGTCTATGGACGTTCGAAACTTTGGAGATTGATAGATTCTTCCTCAAGGAAAAACTGAATAACGGGCTGTTGGAGCTAAGTGATGTTATCACTGGAGAGCAAGTGGCTGATTGCATTACGAAATGACTTAGTTCATTTGATTTGTCTAGGTTATGAGACAAGATTGTCTTAGGGATATCCTTTGCCCATCTCGAAAGGTGTGTTGAGAATTAGAACTTATTTAGGGTCCTATTGGTAAAAAGAAAATATTGAACAAGTCTAAGGCTTTATTTGCAAGACGTTGTAAACCCTATTTAAGCCCACATTATCATTGTACAAAAGAGATTTGTTTTACACCATTTTTTCTTTTTCATGATTCAACGTTTTTTTAATCGTCATGAACCTTGCAGAACTAAGCAGAGAGTTGGAAAATTTGACTGGAATTGCTTTGAACAATTTAGCAAAGAATTTTAGCCCATAAACGAAGAATTGTTTTAACCTGAATTATAGTTATAAAAATATCCGGTGGAAATTTGTTTAACCGACTTTTCAGTGACAAGTCCATATGTGAGAAACTTGAGTTGATGGGTGCTGTGAAAACACATTGGAAGATGTCTCAGTTATTCTGTCGACTTTATTGATAACAGTTAGTACACGATCTTAGTATAGGATGCGGCGATGATCATATGCGCTAATAACAGGATTAAAATCTTACAGATCATAGTGACTGTCAGCCAAAATGATGGCTTTAGGGCCGCTAGAAATCATGATTGAGGACACATCATATGAGAAACTTGAGTTGATGGGTTCTGTGAGAACACTTTGGAGGATGTCTCAGTTATTCCGTCAAATTTATTGATAACATTAGAATGACATACATAATCTTAGTATAGGATGCGGTGAGGATCATATGCACTTATAACAGGATTAAAATCTTACAGATCAAAGGGAATGTCACCCAAAATGATGGCTTTAGGGCCACTAGAAATCATGATTGCCGACGTAGAACCACTGAAATTTGCTGAAACTTTCTCCGCATGAAGTACTGTAGGATATGTTCTCCGGGAGGACTAATAGAAAATAAAAATTAGGAAGACGTATAGGTTAGTTCAGAGGCAATTTACCTTCATATTGTAATGAGATATTGTAACAATTACAACTGATGTTTATTTTAGACTTGAGTAATGGTAGTTGCTATTAATTATCTTTTAGATAAATTGCTTTGATTCTTAATGCTGGTAATCATCTTATCTATTTTTCTTTATTTTGTTTTGATGATCATTGTTTTGCACCAGGCTTCATTCATTAATAGGCTTGTTCAGGGTTCTCATACGAAATAGCCAACGGTGCCAATACAAAAAGTTGTTTTGGAAACATTGCCTGAAGCCAGTTTTTGATAAGAACAAAGCAATTTCTGGTGGATCTGAAAATGAGGTTAGAGTTCTTAGATATTTTATTTAAATGTATGTACTTGGTTTTTGCCTGCAGAATTATTTGTTGATTCAGATTGATATTTATCCACTTTTATTTTTTCGTGAAGGAACAGCTTTCTATCAATCTAAGATTAGATTCTATCAATGTATGATTAGTCTCTGACTATTGAAGTCGCCGTTTTTATCATTTCTGAGATTCTCGTAACTACAAACTGATTTTTTAACACTGTTTTCCCTCATAAATTTTGAAATTCAAGGCCTTTTTTTTCTTGAAATTTTATCAACTCTGGAAATATGTGGCTGAGATAAGTTCATAATATTGTTAATAGTAATGCGGTTTGCAATTTGAAGTGACTATGATGTATTCAGAAGTGTCCATCTTCGATTTGCCAAATATTAAAATTGATGCAGGAATAAATGTTTGCACTGACTGTGGTCATGATTTAGTCATTTATTTTGCTTTCTTGGTTGGTTTTTCTTATATTAATTTTCATCAATTTTCATGATAAGATTCTATATTAGGTAGAATAAGATGCATACCTTAAGATTTTCTTAGTAACATCCCTTGAGATAAAGTATTTGCACATCATTCTTTCAAATGAAACTGTGGTTTAAAAAATGTTTTTGATTGTAAATGCTTAATTAAACGTGCTTGCAGCATGATTTAATTGATTCTTATTCTTCGCATAAACAAGTGGTCTCATTTGTTTGGGCGGTAACCAGAAGCTTAGTTCCCAATGATATACTTGGCGATTATGTCACATGGAGAGCCTTGAGGAAAAATATTTCAAATTTTGTCAAGCTGCGCAGATTTGAAAGGTTTTCGTTGAAGCAATGCATGCACAAGCTAAAATCGTCCCACTACCCATTTCTATTAAAACTTGCCTTCACTAATTGCCCTTGTGGTGGATTATGGAAAAATGATAAAACTTATGAGAAGAGGAAGAACCATTGTAGAGTACTATGTGATGCACAATGGTCCCTGCAAAACAAACTGTTGAGGTCCTGGATATATTGGTATTTTTCACATATTGTTGTACCCTTGCTAGGAAACAACTTTTATGTTACAGAAAGAGAGACCAGAAAGCTTGATGTCTTTTATTATCCAAAATACACTTGGAAAAAATTGTTTAAAAGCACAGTCAGTCAATTAAAAAATACAAATTACGGTGTTTTGGATCATGCATCTTTGGATAAAATGTTAAATGAAAGGAGAATCAGCTTAGGGAGAAGCGCTTTTGGATTTTCAAGGGTTAGGTTTCTCCCGAAAGAGAAGAATGTAAGGCCTCTAGCGAATCTCAGAGCTCCGTCAAAATTTCTGTTTGCAGGAAAGAAAAATTCTAGAGTTAATGTGAAGGCATTGAAACAGCAAAGCAGATTTATTTGGTTCAAGTCTGTTAATTCTGCGCTCCGAGAGCTTTATGTAGTTCTCCAAATTATAAAGGCTGATGATCCAGATAAATTAGGAGCTTCTGTGTTTGATTATAACGACATGTACCAAAGTCTATGTCAGTTTATTCGTAGTGTCAGAAAGGGATCGTCATTTTCTTCTAAGATGTATATCGTTGTTGCTGATGTAGCAAAAGCATATGATTCTATTGACCAGGATGCATTAATTGGCATAATGAATGATGTTATCCCGCTCGGTACCTATTTCTTCAGAAACTATTCCAGGCTTTTTTGCAACAAGAAGTCCATAAAGGCCATGCCACATCAATTATGTTCTTGTCATTGCAACAGGAAGCAGGACATACTGAAAATTGAAGCTTCCATCCAGCTAAATTCAACTGGTTGCGTCTTCATTGATAAGGTAATATATATAATTTTTTCCTGGTCCCTTGTTCTTTATTTGTATAGTTGGAGTTTTCATCTCTAGTTTGTGAGTCAGAACAAGCTGACATGTTATGAAATTATTATCTGCACATAGAGATGATCCCAATCTTTTTAGATAGTAACAGCTTTAGTACTTATTGACGATGGTTAGGAAGCTTGATTATAGTAAATCTAATAAATACGTAATCTAATCAGAGGAGATCTAATTTCAGGATCTTTCTTTCATTAGTGATTCCTCCATTAGTGATATTCATAATCTTTAGAGATTGGAGTGTATATAAAATGTAACATGTTTTCAATTGGTGAATAAGAGAAAAAAAGGCAGTTTTTCTTCTCGTGTTATCATAGTCACGCACGACTTCGTCTGCTTCATTCGGCTCTGTTTGCTTCGCCTTCATCCTATGATGGGTTTAGGGCATCGTTCGTCATTTGACTTCATCTACGTCATTCGGCTTCGGTGTCACTTTTCTTCATCCACATTGCCAGTCTTAGCTATTTGCTATCTCTTCATCCTGATAAGCGTCTGCTTAGGTCTGCTTCGTTTTGCTTCGTTTTGCTTCGTCTTCATCCTGATTGGTGTAGAATGCCTTGTTGGCTTATTCTGCTTAAGTCAACATCATATGCTACTTCATTCGGCTACTTTATTTGGCTACATTAGCTTCATTTGTTTTTAATTGCCTTCGGTGATCATTGAATCATTCGCCAAGTTGTCTGTCTTCTAAGGCTTGGTATCGTCCATCTATGGTGTTCATCTCGTCCTTTAGCTTGTCCTTTAGTGTCGATTCAGTCTCTTTGAATATTTGGTGATAATTATGGTTGTGGAACAAAATTATGTTGTGACAAGTTTGGTTTCATCGGTGGTTGACGTCAATTATTTTTATTGTAATCAAAATATGAAACACTACTTAAGAAGTATTTCTAGGAGAGTTTTCTCTTTGATAATCCTTCAACTAGGATTGATTCTAATTATTATGTCTGGACGAGAGTCGATACTTACCTGTTGATACAAATGCGAAATTGTATCGAACTTGATCAATCTGGCCATATTACCCATTGTGATTGTGTTAAAAATGTAGTGTTTTATGGGAGAATATTTCTAGAATCTTTGATGTATAAGGGGTTCTGTCAAGCTGAACAATGGAATCAATCACTTAATAGGTGTCGCATGCACTTTAAACTTGCTCATGAAGAATTAAATGCACTATTGCTCTTCAGTCATAATGTTCGATTTTAGCAGACTCAAAAAGAACAGATTACCATTATGAATTTTCTAATTGACCTCAACTCTCAGTATGAAGCTACCAAATCATAGATCTTATCTGATCACCCTAGAATTACTACCTTGACAGAATCGTACGCTATAGTGTAGCATACTATTCCAAGTTCTTAGTCGTCATTCCGACAACAACCTAATACTCTTACTAGCCAGAAACGTAGAGTCACTAGTAAACCTCACTCTCAGGGCAATTTTTGAAGTGGAACCTTAAATCTAGAAATTCAGGCTTAACGGTACTATAAAGAGAAAGAATTAGAAGTTGCTCAAAAAGAATCACAATGGTTTTAGGTCACAGTCGACTCACATAATCACTACTAGTGAGGCCTCTCCGGGTTAGATTCTCGATTTTTGCAACAGGAAATGCTAAATTCATCCAATGTTTTGGAAGCATCTAAGAAATTTCCCTCTTTCACTATCCTTGCCATGTCATATAACAAGGATAATTTTTTTTCCTCTTCAACACAATGGATCATTGATTTTTGTGCCACAGATCACATGAAAGGTAATCTAAAACTCTTTTCCACCTTTCGTAAATATATTTAACTGATGAATCTACCATTAATATTTCAATTGTGTTACCTTTTAACATATGTCATTAGTTTACTTTAATTCTCTTTTAATCTTGTTTATGTTAGTAAGATTACACGTTCTCTTAATTGTTCTATCTTATTCTTCGTACAGGATGATAATTTGGGGGCTGTACATTTTGGATAACGAACTACCTCATCCCATAGCTTGTTCTGACACCTTATCTCTGTTTGAGGTCCATTGTCTATTAGGATATTCATCACTACCAATGCTAAAAATGTTATATTCTCAATATCAATAATTGTTACTTTTAGATTGTGAGTCCTGTCAATTTATTAAATATGATCGTTTATCATTTGTTTAAAAAAATTGGTCATAATTTGAACTTGTTCGTTCTTATGTATGGTATATTTTTCTGTTTTATCTAATGGATTTTGATATTGTCATTTTTGTGGATAATTTTTCTCATTAGATTTGGCCTTACTTTATTTGGTTTTACTTGTTTTCTTCATGATACTCATCCATAGATTTCTAAACTAGACCCTAAGTCTTTAAGGTGTGTCTTTGTACAATACTTTTCTTTGCAAAAAATGTATTAATATTTTTTCCCTCTCCTAAGCACGATCATGGTTTCTAGATCTTGTTTTGTTTTATCTAATGGATTTTGATAGTCACTTTTTTGGATAATTTTTCTCATTAGATTTGGCCTTTTACTTTATTTGGTTTTACTTGTTTTCTTCACGATACTCATCCATAGATTTCTAAACTAGACCCTAAGTCTTTAATTTTTGTCTTTGTACGATACTTTTATTTGCAAAAAATGTATCAATATTTTTCCCCTCTCCTAAGCACAATCATGGTTTCTATTGATGTCATTTTTCTTGAAAAGACCCCATTTTTCGGTGACTTATCAGTGCATAATCTTTCGAAGATTCTGATGAGTTAATGTATCACATCATCAATTTAAATCCTATTTCAGCTTCACCTCCACCACCAATGGCTCGGCCCAGACCGCCTATCGCTAATGCTTATCTATACACCTTGTTCTCTTGCACTAGTATCATCTTTATCAGTGGATCCTCCTAGTGGCCCTGTTGCACATTTTTCTCTATGAAGAGGTAAATATAATGCACATATCCGATTTTCTCTTGTGTTATTTATAACCGGTTATATTCGACTTATTTCTCGTTTATTGCTTCTGTCGACTTTGTTGAGGTCCTGAAACCTGGTCAGTAGGCCCCATCTCGTATTGTTTGGTGGGCGGTGTTGCTTGATGAAATGGATGTCTTAATTGAAAATAAAACTTGAAAAATTGTTGAACTACCTTCTGACAAGAAGTTTGTTGGCTTTAAATGAGTATTTGTGGTTAAAGTTTCATTCTGATGGATCTATAGCTTATCTCAAAGCTCGGTTAACTTATGGGATTAACTAATCTGAACACGTTCTCTCTGGTAGCTAAGCTGACTTTGACTCATCTATTTTTTTCCTTGGCCACAATTAACAGTTGGCTTCTATACTATTTTGATATGAAGAATGTTTTTTTGCATGATCTTTTACAAGAGGTATACATGGAGTAACCTTTTGGTTAAACCTTATCGGGAGTCTTGGAAAATATGTCATCTTCAGAAGTCATTATATGGATTGAAGCAAAGTCATCGGCTATGGTTTGGAAAATTTAGTCAAGTAGTAGAAGATTTCAAGATGTAAAAAGGTAAAAATGATCACAATCTACACTACAACAATCTGCTTCTTAGATTTTTCTGTTGGTGGTGTATGTTGATGACATTTTTAATAAAGCAATGTGCAGGGAATCTTATCAGTAAAACTATTTATGCAAAATAAATTCAACAATAAAGGTCTGAGTTTCTTGAAATACTTCTTAGGGATTGATGTATCAAGAAGAAAGAAAAGTTTATTTCTATTTCAATGATTGGAAAGTTAGGGGTCAAACTGTGCAATATTTCAATGCTTCCTAATCAACAACTTATTAATGATGGAGAGCATTTTAGTGATCTTGTACGACGTTGGAAGTTAATGAGAAAACTAAACTATGTTGCTGTGACTCACCCTGATATTTCTTCGGTTAGCATTATGATGAAGATTGCTTTTTGTAAGCTACATTCTTCTAAATTGGTTATCTAGTACCTCTTTATTTATTTTCAGCACCAGAAGAGGAAGGAGATAAGTTCAGGGTACTAGACTCTTTACTAAAAAATTTTAGCTAAACGTGGATTCAGTTTTTTGGTTCAAGCAGTTCTATCTTTGGAAATTGTCTTCCACTTTCTCAATATTTTTCTTCCTTATAGTGTACACATGAGGGAATTTTTCTGTCCGGACTCCGGACGTATATGAACGTCCAGAGTCCAATTATATGATGACACGTGGCAGTATGAGTCCCGCAGTTTAAAACATTTAAAAAAGAAAAAAAGAAATGGAAATGTGTTTTAGCCCGAGACGGTCCGATGCATTCGCCTCTTTAGATGTCCTACCTTTTCGACTATCCCACCTTTTATAATGTCGAGAAATACGTTTCGGATACTTTTTAGTGATTTTTCGACGCATTTTCTTTTCTGCTAGAGTTTTTGTCGTTGACTCTGCTAGGGTTTCACATTTGTTTCATTGGAGAGTTTCCAAGTCGTAAGACAATGTAGATGGATGATCCGAAGAATATGCAGTTGGAAGAGGCAACAGGAACAAAATCAGAAGAGACGGAAAACACAGTCGTGGAACAGCCGAAGAAATCAAAGAAGAGGAAGGAGGCGAAGAGGTTGAAACAGGACATTGAAAGAGAAAAGTTGTCCTAGTAATTGTGATTGTTTTTTCGCTATTTTTAAGGGTTATTTTTTGTTTATGTTTGATTTTGCGAGTTATTTTGGGGTTAACCTAAAAATACCAGAGGAATAACTTAAAAATAACCTAGGAATAAATGAAAAATATCCCAGGAATAACTTAAAAATAACCTAGAAATTATCTCAAAATAACCCAGAATTATTCAAATAATAACCCAGGAATAACCTAACAATAAACCAGGAATACTCCAATAATAACTTAGCAATAACCTAAGAATACCCCAACAATAACTCAGAATTACAGAGTTATTAACTAAATCATAAATTGCCCAATAATAACTTGGCAATAACCTAAAAATAACTCAGTAATAACTCAAAAATAACCCAGGAATAACCTAAAAATTATTAAAAGGTGTGAATGATTTAGATATCTCGGGTCCATTGTTCAAAGCGATGGTGATATAGATGGGGATGTTAATAGTAGAATTCAGGTTGGTTGGTTGAAGTGGAGGAATGCATCCGGCCTATTGTGTGATAGAAAGTATCGCTTAGACTAAAAGGAAAATTTTATAAGATGGTGGTGAGACTTTCAATGCTCTATGGTGTTGAATGTTGGCCTTTAAAAGAGAAGCATAATATTAAGTGTTGCCGAGATGAGAATGATTAGGTGGATGAGTGGCTTTACACTTAGAGATAAAATGCGAAATGAATATATCCGTAATAGGGTTGGTGTTGCACCAGTGACAAATAAAATTAGAGAGAGTCGCCTTAGATGGTTTGGTCACATTAAACGTTGACCACCTGATGATCCGATTAGGAGAGTAGATGTTTTAATTACAACTTATGTTAAGAAAGGCAGAGGTAGACCTAGGAAAACTTGGGCTTATTGCATAAAAAATATCTTAATTTATTAGAGTTAAACGAAAATTTGACACTAAATAGGACACAATGGAGAAAAAGGATTCATGTAGCCGACCCCACTTAGTGGGATTAAGGCTTTGTTGTTGTTGTTGTTGTTGTAATTTATTCTTTCATACTAGCAATTTTAGAGTGCCTACAGAGCTCTATGCATTTGCTGAAAAGTTAGAATCTTTTTCTTCATTTAATTGGCCCACAACGTTATGTGAACACCTCATCGAGGAAGTCATTGCCTGCGTAATCAAAACAAGGATGGCTCAGCCATTCGGATACCTCAATTGGTTTGTTTTTCTTTTATCGGTTAGTCTACCATCCAAGCCTAACAAAGAATTATTTTTTTGTTATTTAAGCAATATGAAATCCTGATTTATTTTTGTTTGCACAGCTGTGTTTTTATGAGCGAGATATTGTTGCACATGTTACAATGGAAGGCTGTAGCTTAAGCAGAAGTAATTTTGACTCCAATAGTTAATAATGGTTATTGTCAGGTTATCAAAAGGTCGGCACATGAGGATTTCAGAGTCACTTTGCTGGGAATCAAAAGGTTGGCAAATGAAGATTTCATGACTCATTACCTAATAAAATGCATTTCGGAGTCACCCGCGATGTTGTAAGCAAACTAAGCCTTACTTCATTTATTCTGTAAGCAATTTTTTTCTTGTTTATGCTTTCAATGATATTAAATTACCATCATTTTTTCTAGCTAAAAATCTCGCAAAGGACGTTGGGAGCGCTTTCTTGTCTGACCCGAGTACATGAGACGTCATCACGGTCAGAGGCCTTCCCACACAGAATAATAGTGTTGACTGCAGTATTTTTGTATGTAAATATATAGAAACAATTGTACAGAAAGAGAAAATTTATTGGAAAGATAAATTAAACTGGAAAGCTGATATGCCTCGGTTTAGGGTAGAGCTTACATATGTGATTTGTAGATATAAATTATTTGGAGACAAAACAACCAATCATTCCGGTTTGGATTCGCCTCCCTGGACTGAAATTTCATTATTTTACTCAAAAAGTGTTGTACTCTATTGCCTCAGCTTATGGTAAGCCACTGAAAACTGACATTCCTATTTTTAATCTTTCCCATCCATCTGAAGCCAGAGTACTTGTTGAAAGAGACATCGCTTCTGAGGAAATTTGGTTAGACACACAACATCATGGATATTGGCAAAAGGTTGTGATTGAGTCTTTCCCTTTGTATTGTTCGAACTGTCGTATGTTCGGCCATTCCAGTTCTCAATGTCGCTATCTACACCCCACCTCAGACCAAAGAAACAAAGTGCTCTGCCAGAGGCAGTGATTCCCTCTCCTCCTGATCTACTCCAAGTTATTAACACTATTGATCATCAAAATGATACCCCTGAAGATGCCACTATCCTCGTAGGCAATATGTCAACCATTCAGCCTCCACACAATGTTGTAGTTTCACCGTCTTTGGAACCTCCTTTCGTGGGGGCGAGGGAGATATTTCAGACTTCACCTGCCTTAGAACCTATCACTGATGTACAGGTGACAATATTTCTACTGCTTCTCTACCGCCTCATCAGGTCGAGCAAGAGGTTAATATTACTCAAGCACATGGGATTCAATGTGCAACAACTTGCACTTGTCCGGCCACCTTTGGACCATTCCACTGATCAGATGAGTCAATCATCAGATGAGGAATGACAGGTTTAGACATCCATTAGGAAAAAGAAGAATAGAGACCTACGTGAGCTTAGGAATCTGACGGATGATACTTTGGTTACTTCGGGTAATGGTACGCATCTCTCCAATTTGTTAGTCGGCTCCCTTCTGAGAACTAGAGGCAGAGGCAGGACTAAATTGGGACGTCCTTAGCTTTTTGCGCGTGTTGGTGGTTTCGGATTTTTTGATATTATATGTATCTTTTCTTTTTTTTGAGATTTTGTGTTGTATCGTGTGGGTTGGGCTTTCTTTTAGGCCCACTAATACAACTTATCTGTATATTTTCCTGGTTAATATATTAACACTTAGGTTTTTTTCTATGTATATATATAATGGTTATGGCGTCGTTCACGATTGGCTCTGCTAGGGTTTCACCTCATGGCGAACCCTAGCGACATTTATTGCGATCTCTTCGCGTCTGATCCCGCCTCTCCTCCGGTATCGTCAGGCGTTGCGCGGCTGCAGATCGAGTGTTCGATACGAGTCGCTGCTCGCCGTGCACAGCGTTGCTTTCGTCTAGCGCTGCGCGGTCTTCGTGCGTCATTTGGAGCTCGCTCGCTGCTCGCCGTGCGCAGCGTTCACCGCGTGCTGCTGCGGCGTTTCCATCGAGTCCTTGCGGCCCTTCTGCAACAGTGAGTCTGCTGCGGCTGGTCTTTTGATACAGGTTGGGGTCATTCTCTGTTTCGTTCGCAGCAGTGGCTACAGTACGTCCGCAACTGTTGCTAGATCGAACAATCCTCTCTACTGAGTCAGCTCGCAGTGAAGGTTGCTGACTGAAGGGGCCGATCGAACAATCCTCTCTATTCGACGACTGTGATTTTCCTTCCTGTGTCTGTCTTCATGGCAGCTAAGGCGTCTTATGCTGGAGCTGTGGGCAGCAACTCCCACAAATACTTTGATAATCTCTTTTTTTCACAAGAGTTTCATGATATTGCGGCTGCGAAACGGCATGGTCCTTTTAACAGGCTGATAGGTGTTAAAGATGGGAAACCTGCTGTTATCTTCACCACCCATGAAATGAAGGTTCTCTCTGATAATATTAAGTTCACTTTAGTTGGGAAATTCCAATTTGGTCACCCAAATATGGATTTAGTTAGAAAATTTTTTGAGGATCTGAAGCTCATTGGAGTATGGAAGTTGGGAGTGTTGGATAACACACATTTACTTATAAGAATACAAAAGGAAGAAGATTATGCTAGAATCTTTGCTCAACAATCTGTTTTGGTTGCTGGCATCCATATAAAACTTATCAAATTGACTTCTGATTTTGACCCATCTAAGGAACCTCCTATCGTTCCTATGTGGTTCAAGCTTCCGGCTCCCCTTTCATTTGTAACAACGACACTCTTTATATAACAGCAGTCAAGATTTTGGTACTCCTCTCAAAGTTGATTCACCTACTTTTGATATGGTCTCGCCTGGTGGTGCCAAGGTTCAGGTGGAGAGAGATTTTACTCTCCCGGATGTGGATCAAATTTGGATCACGGATGGCGCAGATGGGTTTTGGCAGGAGGTGGTGGTGGAGAACAAACATCTTTTTTGCCAGGATTGCAAAATGTTTCAGGCACATTTAGGACACTTGTTATAGGTTGCATCTTCCCTCAAGGAAAAGAGCTTCTGGGCCTTTTTTAGCTGCTGTTGAGAAAGTGTTCAACCGCTTAAACTCTATTGAGAAAGCTGTCGGGGATAATCCTCAGCAGGTTGCACCAATTGCCACCCCAGTGGCTAGTCAAACGTCCAACACCGTGGTTACTGAACAAGCTAGTAGGGTGGCCTTTCCTCCTGTGGTGCAAACCGCCTAGGTGGCTACTATTGCTGTCGATTCTGACCGATACATCCAAAAATTTAGCAGAAAAAGAAGAAACCTCCAACATACTGTTGCACCCACCGGTAAGAATCAGCAGAATCTGACAACAGAAGAGGAAGAAGCAGAAGAAGATGAAGAAGAAGATGATGAAGAGGATTGGCAGGTTTACACTTCTCGACGGAAGAAGAAGCCTGGGGATACTCTGCTAGTTGATGATACCTTGGTTACTCATGGCAATGGAGTAGCACTTAAGAGCTTACTCTATGGATCACCTAGAAACAGAGCGAGAGCAGCGCGATCTCGTTCTTAGACATTGTTATTGTTTTTTGTTATGATCATTGGATCCTTTTGTTAGCTTTGTATCGTAGGAGTAGGGCTTTATATTGTTGGGCCCCTCCTCAAGTTTATGTAACCATTTTATTTCAATAAAATTGGCCCTAGGACTTTTTTTTTAATATATATATATATATATATATATATATATATATATATATATATATAATCAATCCCTCCATATTTACAAGCTTGCCAGATATATCTCACCTAAATTATGAAAAAAAATAGTTTTGAATAAAAAATAGTAATGATAAAATAGTAAGTGAATAAACTTATCAAAGGTTTCCTAAGTATTCCAATCAAATGGTGGTCCGCCCATATGAGAGACGTAAATATAGAAAGAATTAAGTCTTCTCAGATTTCCACAACTTTTGCTATAAATTATGGTCAATTTCCCTTTACATCTCAATCACCTCTCTCAACTAGCCATACACCATTCAAGCCCTCACCCAATAAACTAAATATTATCTAAAAACTTTTTTAAACATTAATCCCATCAAAGGTCATCTACATCAATTAGCGATGAATTTTAGGAATAAAATTTCAAATACTCCTTTGGTCTCCCCTTTAATATCATTTTTGTGAAAAAATGTTTGTCATTCAAGGAAGTTCATATCCATAGAGTTGTCGAACCATTTTTGTTGCAAGTAGCATTTGTAGCTTTTGGGTTGGCCTACATAAGGCCCAATGGTCCGCCTACTATGGTGGGGGTCATTTTAGTCATGGATAATAATAAACAAGAGTCAAAATGATCCCGTTGTTTAAGGTCGTGTAATTTAAAGTTAAAGATAACTTTGGTGTAAATAATGAGTATGTTTTAGGAATCTATATCTTGAATTTCTTGCTATATAATTTATCTAAGAGTATTGGAGTGATTGTTTCTTTTCTTTTCACATGGTGCTCTAACTTTATATTGTTATTTAGAATTTCTCTTTCCTTTTATTAAATGGAAAGGATGAGCTTTGTTCCGTAAAAAAGTTTGGTATTTATATACACTGAGTGCAAAATGACCTAAAGAGGAAAACTCATTCCTGAACTTGAAGCTTAATTCTGTTTTTCCAGGGTACTGGTGTTGAAGTCAGTTTCCAGATGTTGCAACGTGTTTTAGCTGAACATTTGAAACATAACATATTGCAAATTGGTCCCGACTATTATCTACAAGAGGTTGGCATTTCCCAGGGAAGTATATTATCTTCACTTCTTTGTTCGTTTTACTATGGACAACTTGAGAAAAATGTCATTTTACCCTTCCTTGAAAAAGCATATCAGATTAGTTCAAGAACTGACAAAACAATACTCGGTTTCCGAGCCAATGAAGACCGCAGAAGCCACCAATTGCCAGAAAATCAAATGTGTCACAGTATCAGTAACAAATCTTTTTTATCTGGGAAACCCCTAGCATCCAATTTGAGTGTATCCGATATCAATTCCGTGGATGAAGGAAAATATTTTACGAATGATTATGTGGCAGGATCTTACTCAAATGGTCTTAGCGTTGATAAACCACAAAATCTATTGTTGAGATTTATAGATGATTTTCTTTTCATTTCTACTTCACAACAGCAGGCTGCTAGTTTCTTCTCCCGAATGCGGAGAGGATTTCGAGCTTTTAATTGCTATATGAATATTGAGAAATTTGGTCTTAATTTCGATATCGAGGAGCCTTCTCTCAACAAAAGGTTTTATACTGGAGCAGATGGCATGCAATTTATCCCCTGGAGTGGCTTGCTTATCAACTGTAAAAATCTTGAAATCCAAGCAGATTACACCAGGTAAATTTTTCATATACTTTTTAAATATCGATTGAATTAGTTACTCCATACTCTTTTAAAGAATTTCATACCTAATGCAATAAAATAACTTTCAATATCACACCTTATTCTAATATTTATTTGCTATGAAGATTACAAGTCACACCAAAGGGAAAAAAATGAGTATACATTGTAGCTTATAAGGAACCCCCCATGGAGAAACATTTTTATTTTTCTTAAGCAGGTATTGGGGCATTCATGTGAGTTCAACTATTACTATTCATGCATGTGCTAAGGCTGGAAGTACTCTAGAGAAGAAATTATGCGATTACATCCGTCCTAAATGCTATCCCTTACTTTATGACTCCAACATCAACTCTCTAACAACGGTGGCATTGAATGCCTATCAAGCCTTTTTGCTCAGTGCAATGAAGTTTCACTGCTCTGTCCGTTCAATGCCCAGCATCATTAAACTTAAACCCTGCTACATACTCAACAAAATTTTGTTCTCTTTCAGGTACAGCCTCCATTGCTTTTTCTTTTTAGCTCCTTACATACGGTATGTTATTTTGACGAACTTGGGTCTGTTTGCTATTCTTCTCACTGGTTTGAAGTGTGCTGTATAAATTTCCAAATTAATTAAAAATGTTATTGATAATTACATGGGAAAATTGAGAATCTTAAGATGAATATTTCAAAAACTCAAGTTTGATTGAATGAGAAATGATATTGTCAGAGGTTAAAGAGAACATGAAGTAGACTAAAGCAGTTTGGCACAAAAAGAAATAATTGCTTCAAAAGCTTCCTCTATTCATTCCAGACCTGGGCTTATATAGAGCATTACAACGTTATGCAAATGAACCCTTAAGCTTCTTTATTTTCTTTTTACCAATAGGACTCTAAACTAGATACAAATCTCAATACGCTCTCTCAAGACGGGCAAAACCTTTTCACTAAGCCCATCTTATCACATAACCCAGACAAATATAATCAGCTAAGTTCTTTTGTGAGGCAGTTAGCTAATTGCTCGCCATTTGTTACATGAGTTATTCCAGTAGCCCGTTATTCAACTTTTTCTCGATGAACAACAATCAATCTCAACATGTTTGGTTCTATCGTGTTGCATCAGTTTGTTCATAATGTTAATTGCTGACTTATCGCACTACAACTTCATTTGAGCTCATTGGCCCAAATTGAGCTCTACCAACAAGGTCCTTAGCCACATCATCTTGGCAATTCCTAAGGCTATGACCTGGTGCTCTGCCTCTATTTTTCACCTTGCTACTGCTGACTATTTCTTGCCACTCCAAGAGAGCATGTTGCCCCCTACAAACGTGCAATATTCTGATGTGGACCTCCTGTCATCCACACAACTCGCCCAGTCAGGAGTCACAAAATCTCTCAATGTCTACATGCCCATTCGTCCTGAAGATCAAACCCTTCCCTAGTGCGCTCTTTAAGTACCTCAGGTCCATATGAACTTTCCTTGGATCATGCATTTAGCGGCTCATCACGCTCACTGCAAATGAGATGTCGGGACGAGTGTGACTCAAATAGATTAGACGACCCACTAATCTATGGTACCTCTTGCAATCGACTAGCCTTTTTGCCTCTGCACTTAATTCGACGGAATGTAGGCTTGCATCCCAACATGTCTGTTCCTGTGAGGAGATTCAGTACATACTTCTTCTGAGACAAGACCATCCCCTTTGGTCCACGGGTCACCTCGATATCCCAAGGAAATATCCTAGTTGTCCAAGGTCCTTCACCTCAAATTCTTTGTCAAATCTTACCCTTAGCTGAACGATTGTTACCTCACCATCACCAGTGATAATTATTTCATCATCACACATTGCAAGTTTAGTAATGTGACATCCGTATTGTTGAAAGAAAACCGTACGATCGACATTGATCTACTGTTACCCCTTGTTCACCATAGATTTTTTTAAATTATCAAAACAGGCTCGAGGAGACTACTTTAAGCCATAAGCTCACGTCCTAAGTCTGCATACCTTCCCCACTATCTGGTCTGTAGCGAATCCTGGTGTTATCTCTATATACACCTTCAGTAACTCACCATGAAAAAGCATATTCTTCACATCGAGTTGGTGTAACCTCCACTCATCGTTCACTGCTAGAGAAACTAGTTTTTTCACTACGCTCATCTTCGCTACTGGTGCAAAGGTTTCTTCATAGTCAATGCCAACGTCTGTCTGTACCCTTTCACCACCAATTGTTCTTTATAATGCTCCACCTTCTATTATGGATTTTGTTTCACTGTGAAGATCTCCTCACACTCGACTGCTCTTTTTCCCGTTGTAATGGCAATATCTCCCATCTTCAGTTTTTATCGAGAGCCCCAAGCTCTTCATGCATTAAAACTTTTCGCTTGAGATCCTCCTTAGCTACCTATCAACATCTTGCGTATAGAGACACTATCCAAAGATGCAATGAATGATCCATGTACATGTCATATGTCAAAGTATGAAATAAATTAAGTAATGTCATGCTTCCATCCAAAACGATCAGAAAGATGTCTCGCATTGCTATGAGAGGTTTTCCTTAAGTTTATGTGGTTGGAAGTAGAAGGAAGAAGAATCATATTAACTATGAATTCAGAGTCTGGGGTTAATGGCATAGGTATTTCAAGAGTTGAGATAGACCGGGAAAAGTGACTTACTGACACAAGTGGCACTGCAGACACTATTCCCTCATTATACTTCTTCTTACTTGTATACACTCTATTCAGCTTGTATCCCATGCTCACATAAAGTCTGGATTCTCTGAACAAGGTATTTCTCCCATATATCTCTCATCATTACTACTCACACCC
This sequence comes from Papilionanthe hookeriana x Papilionanthe teres, assembly GCA_022702705.1. Classification (NCBI taxonomy): domain Eukaryota; kingdom Viridiplantae; phylum Streptophyta; class Magnoliopsida; order Asparagales; family Orchidaceae; genus Papilionanthe; species Papilionanthe hookeriana x Papilionanthe teres. The sequence goes on along the minus strand of CM040421.1, from coordinate 10,924,549 downwards.
CTCTTATCTTTTATCACTAGTATCTAACGAGTCGCCAAATGGTGAGGCAACCTTCAGGGTGTAGTAGTCTTCGAATTCTCTAAAGAACTCATCCATGCTCGCATGGAGTCTTCTCTCTATCGGGCACTAAGAAACATACCCTTTCTGGGTAGCAGAATAACATATGAAAACACACTTCACGGATCCAGCCTTCTTACTGGTGATCTGTTGTTCTTCACAAAATATACATAACCAAATACCTTCAATGACAGGAACTCATTATTATCTCCTTTTTATCATTTGATGAAGAGACTTTCAATCTAACACTCTCGTGAGTATTTTGTTGATTAGTTGAGCAGTTGTCAACAATATTTGCTCTCATAAGTGTTTTGGGACATTTATTGGAATCATCATACTTTGGGTTACCTTTAGAATGTGTCTATTTTTTATATCCATTGTTACATTTTGTGTCGGTGTGTATGGACATATGATTTGATGTTGTATCATTTAGGTCGATAAGTATTCTTCAAACACTTTGTTGGTATACTATGTCCCATTATCAAATCTCAATACCTTCATTACTATATCATATTAATTTTGGGTTGCCTATGGAAATCTTGAATGCAAGAAAACACATCACCCTTATTTTTCATTATATACTCCCAAGTAACACTAGAAAAATAATCAGTAAAAGATCGATAACCATTCATTGAACTTATAGAATAAGGTCCCCAGATATTAGAATATATTAAATCAAAAACACATGATCTCTTGTTCCCAAAACGGTCATTCACAAGCATCACAAATAAGTTTTTGTCTATTTGTTTTTTCATACAAAGACGATACAAACGACTCAATAGATTAAAATAAGAGTATCCTATGTTTCTATGATGTAACGGTAATATATCCTCCACACTCCTCTCAGGTCCCTCTACTCCATTCTCGACCATCGATATTTAACGCCGAGTCCATCCCGTCTTCATTTAAGTGCCAAGTCCATTATGCCCCATTCCAGCCCCAAGCTTCCAGCTCGTCCCTTTCTCTTAAAAGATTTTCTTAGGAATGTTAAATGAAATAACACATTTTTTGCTGGAGAATAATGACACTAATGGATAAAATGTTCACTAGCAAGGGAGCATGCAAAATATTTGACGAAGTTAAAGAATTGGTACATCTCATTATACCCTTTCCATCCACATGTTATGTTGTACTATCAACTGTCTGGATGTTCTCTAGAACTGCTAGGTGAGTATATGAAGAGAACATTCTTGCATTACCTGTCACATGTCGAGATACGAAGAATCTACTACTATTTTGATGATCTTGTGGTGGAAATAAAGACGAGCATGTTTATCATGAGTATTTTTATCAAAGTAAGCATAAGTAACATTGTTGACGACGAGGTGGAGACATCCCTAGCCCCATTCCGCTGCTTCTGCTTCCTCTTCAATATCTTCATAAACTCATGATTTACAACGGTAAATATCACCTATGTCTCTCCCTTGTCCTCACCTACTATCAGATTTGCCCGACAACCCCCCTCTTCTACCTCTTTGACGACCACGACCACGAACATGGCCTACTTCATCCTAGGTTGGCCTAAGACAGAACTTGCTCAGGTGCCCTACTTCATCGCAGTTGTAGCACTTGCAAGTCTCCCCATGGACACTTTTCATACCCGAACTCGAGGCAACTGATGCTAATCGCGTGACTGGAAGTCCACTTAGCTTAGAGTGAAGTCTCATGCGACTCTCCTCCTGGATCATCGCAGCGATGTCCTCATCCAATGAAGGGATCCTTGCCTTGACTAAGAGAACTGATCTCCTCTTATGAAAGTTCGGATGCAGATGAGCAAGAAACTGTATAGTCCGCATTTGTGCAAAGATTTTTCTCTTCTTGCACCCCGATCACCACAGGTCGACCTCGGTGAGAAGTGATCATGATCTGCCCAAAGTCGCTTCAGATCTATGGAGTACTCTTGAATCGATCTATCACCCTGTAACTCTTCTTTTATATCTCACACTGAATTTGGAACACCCTCGTGTACTTCTCAGCTCCGATATTGATTTTTTTCAGCTTTGCCCGGATGTCTCTCACATTTCGAATGTCATCTACTGAGAAGGCAATTAATGGAACTATTGAGCTCAGTAGCCAGATGTAATGTAAGGCGTGTGTGGCCCTTCACTCATCCCTCTCAACATTGTCATTTTCTGGTTTGTCCCCAGTGAGATATCCCTTGTCTCTTCCTCACTAGGGTAGTCTCGATCTGATGCGACCAATTTGGATATATGACCAGTCCATCAAGCCTAGCTTCACCTGTACATGTTGAGGTAGTGGTTCTCGTTGAGACGCCAGCTCTCTGTATGAGCACGACTAAGACTTTCAGATTCTCAGGATTTATCTTCCCCAAAAGTTTCAATATTTTATCTCCCACACAATCTTCGTCTCTTGACATCCTTATCACAAGAAAATAAATCTAGATCCTATAGAACATGCACAACTTACTCTTCTTGACCTTTATCTCATCATCAAGATTGTAATCCCCCTTCCCCCCAAAAAAAGGGCTACTTCGTCCCGAAGACAAGATCTTTATACGATGGCCGACTAGAAATGAGGGGGCGGTGACCGAGAGAGAGAAAGGTGGCCGAGGGTGGAAGAGACGGACAGATAGTCAGGTGAGGTACCGGCGGCCGAGTGAGGGAGGGCTTCGGTTCCTGGGTTGTGCACGCACAAGGAAGAACGGCGAGGGCTTTGATGGGATGGATTGCGTTTGAGGCAAGGAGGAATGTTTTAGGGCTTTGGTTTCGTTTGGGTGGAAGAAGACTTCGATTGGTTGGGACTGGATCACGTGTGAGACTCCTAGGGCAACAACAACAACAACGACGACATGCCTTTATCCACTAAATGGGGTCGACTACATGAATCATTTTTCTTCATTGCGTCATTTCGAGTGTCATAATTTCATTTAATTCTATAAGATTAACATCATTTTTTATATAATTTGACTAGGTTTTTTTAGGTCTACCTCTGTCTTTCCTAATAGGATCATCAGATTTCTGCTTTTAATGTGACCAAATTATCTAAAATGATTCTCACTATTTTTTTTCCACCACTTGAGCTTCACCAATCCTATCACAGATATATTCACTTCATATTTTATCTAAAAGTGTTGTGCCACTTTTCCACCTAAGCATTTTCATCTCAGCAATACTTAACTTTGTTTTATGCTTCTTTTTTAAAGGCCAACATTCTACGCTATAGAAGCATTGCAAGTCTCGCAACCATCTTATAAAATTTTCCTTCCAATCTGACCGGTGCTTTTCTATCAAACAAGAGGCCCAATGCATTCGTCCACTTCTACCAACCAACTTGAATTCTACTAATAACATCCCCATCTATATTGCCATCACTTTGAACTATAGATGTGAGATATCTAAAACGATCACATATTTTAATGATTCGATCGCTCATTGTTACAACACTTCCTTTAGAGCTACTACTACTAAAATTACATTCCATTTATTCATGTTTAGATCTACTCAAATGAAGGCCTTTAGACTCCAATGCAGACCTCCATAATTCATGTTTTTTTATGAACTCTTTCTCTAGTCTTATCCACAAAAAAGATATTATTAGCGAAATGCATACGCCAAGGTACATCCTCCTATAAATGTGCAGTAAGAGCATTTATAACTAAAGAAAAAGATAGGGCTTAAAACCGAGCCCTGATTTAATCCAATTAAAATAGGAAAGTTTTTTGTCTATCCTCCTCCTGTTTGAACACCTCTTCTTGTTTGAACACAAGTAACTGCTCTGCTATGCATGTCTTTAATGACTTGAATATAAGTCATATCAACACCTTTCTTCTCTAAAACTCTCCAAAGAACTTCTCTTGGAACTTTATCGTAAGCTTTTTTTAAATCAATAAAAATCATATGTATATCCTTCTTATTCTCTCTGCACTTTTTCGTCGAACATCTCAATAAATGTATAGCTTCCATGGTAGACTTGTCCGACATAATTCAAAATTAATTTTGAGAAGTCTGTGTAACGTCTTAACCCATGTTCAATTACCCTCTCTAATAATTTTTAAATATGACACATCAACTTAGTTCCTCTCATGATTTTAAAGTAAGACTCCTAGGGCTCTAATACCAAAAAGAAATAATTGTTCTAAAAACTTTTTCTATTCATTCATGACATGGGATTATATAAAACATTACAACGTTTCACAAATAATACCCGGTAATTTCTTCTATATATTTTTCTTACCAGTAGGGCCGTAAAACTAGATACCAATGTTAACCACACATATTGTTAGTCCTCTCTGAGAGAGAAGCGGGTTAGATGGAGATAAAAGAAGCCATAGATGAAAGGGCCTGAGGAAGGAGAGTAGAAGAGGAAGATCGAGGAATGAAGGAATTGGAAATAGGCAAGAAGGGAAAACATGATAATTCTGTTTATTGTCTCAAAACCTCTGACAAATACTATCTATATCCACCTCACTCATTCCTCCGTCTCCATATTTCTAGCAACCTATGCAGTTTAAGAAAATAAGACTTGATTGTCAAATTAGTTACATTGTCCGATTAGTTACATAACAGCATTTTATATGTATGGACAAGTTTTATCACCCCCTTTCCTACCCATTCCTTTCCCTTTATCCACAAGGTAGTCCTTCATTCCGCGTATTCCGTACCCGGTGAGATCGTTGTGAACTGCTCACGATCAACTCGATTTGCTGCTTTATTTCTAGCTCCGATTACGTCCGGCTATTTCACAACACATACAAGGTTTGGTTTTACTTTAAAAGATACACCAATGAGCCATGTAATTAAAATATATTTTGAAACCATAGAAGAGAATGGCAAACTGAAGGTATATTACTTTTAATTTGTTGTGGACAGTGGCATTGGTGGTGAATAATGATTAAATAAACAAGGCAAAATATCTAGTACAAGTAAAATCACAAATTATTGTAATTATTAATTTTTATATTAATAAAAATGGGAATGGCCAATCATAATAGGCCTCTTTGCATACGTCTCTTCTTTCTTTGCCTGCCTATCACGTTGGTGCTCTCAATGATCTGGAGAAAACTTGTACAAAATTCTCTCGAAATAATGGCCTCGACCGTAGGGGGCTGCTTTATTTTTCTTGGGAATACCTGTGGCAACTGCTCGGCTGGGGTCTTTCACTTGCACGCCCCCACACATCAGAAGGGGCCTCTCGGTTCTTGGTTAGCATGGAATTTCATGACCGAACAAGCTCCCTTGATTCACCGGTGACTGAAGGAGAAATATGACCAAAATATTTGGCACCTGCGCTACAATTGGACTGATTCAATCACTTGGAAGGCGCTGCAGAATGGGGCAGCTAGCTTGTGGGACAATGAGATGGAGTTTGGCGAATTTAACTAATATTAACTTTGAAGAGGTGGATCAGCTCTGGGTCCTGGATTTAATAGACAATGCCAAAACTTGTACAAAATTCTCTTGAAATAAAGGCCTCGACCGTAAGGGGCTGCTTTATTTTTCTTTGGACTACCAGTGCCAACTGCTTGGCTGGGGTCTTTCACTTGCACGCCCCCACACATTGGAAGGGGCCTCTCGGTGCTTGGTTAGCATGGAATTTCATGACCGAACAAGATCCCTTGATTCACCGGTGACTGAAGGAGAAATATGACCAAAATATTTGGCACCTGCGCTACAACTGGACTAATTCAATCACTTGGAAGGCGCTGCAGAATGGGGCAGCTAGCTTGTAAGACAATATGAGATGGAGTTTGGCGAATTTAACTAATATTAACTTTGAAGAGGTGGATCAGCTCTGGGTCCTGGATTTAATAGGCAATGACTAGGCCGGCTCGTGTATTATTTCAGCTAGGAGCTTAGGGATCTGACTGCTCACATTTCTCTACATACTCAGCTTGCCAACGGCCAGTCTGAGCTCACCTGCATGATCACCCAGCGAACAATTACTGCTTTTGCCCACGGCACTATTTTTCTCATCTCACCTGGCAACTGCAAATGGCATGGGAAATATCAATTGAACTGACGGGAGCACATCTTTTGGTGGAAATTATTATTAATTACCCACTAATAAATGCAAAAGTTCGATAGGGATGGCCCAGACATCCAACTGCCCTTGGGCTGCCATGCTGTGGCAAGGTGTAGGACTCTTCTTGAAGTTATCAGTACTTTGAGGAGGTAGAGGTTTAGGGTCTGTTTTGGGCAGCTGTAGATTATTTATATTCTGTTAATAAGTAGATTATCCTGATAATCTGATAATTTGCATATTATCAGGATAAGCTGGCTAGTTGTTTGGAAGAACTTATTCAGAACAGCTTATTGACAACTGTTGTTGGATAAATGACAATTCTGCCCCTGTTTAGTAAAGCTGTTAACATATTATGCAATAATGAAATTCACATATTGTATGTTCCTTGAACATTGCCAAAAGATAACCTAAAAAAAAAATATTAACCATGTTTCATTAGTGACTCATCTACAAAAACTTTAATTTTCTTACAATATTTTATTTATATTGAAAAACAAGGAATGAGTTCTTATCCCACTGGTAAAACTAAAAGATACACTCAGAAACTGCACGCTTGGCAAATTCACCACGAAGAACTGCGCGAACAAAAGTATAGATCTCCCTGGACATATATATAGTAGAAGAAAGTAGAGAAGTACCGTAACAGGAAGCCTAATATATGTAAAAAAAAACTAAAAATCATCAGGGTCCTCTATAGTCTCAAGCCAAGAATTAAAAAAAAAAAAAACTATCTACCTCAAAAATCAAAAGTTGCAGCCCTAACGGAATTGCCAAGTGCAAAACCTCAAAAGCATACGACATACCTGTGGCACACGTACAACAGGTGAAACTTCGGTGAATGGGCAGCGAACTGGCAAAGAATGGGCGTCAAGCGGGCGGCGAGTGGGCGGCGTCAATCTGAGAAGACCAAGCGAACTACGAACGCGAGAGGAAGCGGAATGGAGAATAGAACCGAGTCTTTGCGGATAACAGTGGAGGTGAGTTGCCTTTGATTGTAGCCAAGCACGGCTTTGAGCGCGGGCGAATAGAGCGGGGGAAGAAGAAGAAGGAAGATCGGGGAGGAGAGGGCGAGGGAGAGCAGGGGCATGGGAGGAATTATTTACCCTAACGCCAGTCGCCGATGTAGCACGCGAGGTCTTTCCCGCGTCAAAGCTACTTGATAAATTCAGGAAGTGCGTATCGGAGCGGCACCAAAAAACTGTCCGAACGTATTTTCAAACACAGCGGTGGTGTTGAAAAAACGCTGCCGCGCCCCAATAAGCTGCGCCGAACGGGCACTTAATGTGACATTTTTTGACAGCTAAGATGCAGCTGCTATATAGCTGTCTAGATTCAGAAGTCATAACATTGCACTGGCCCACATTTTTTGCGTCACAGGCCACTAATGTTTGATGAGCTCATAAAGCTAAGAAGCATAGATGACTTTTGGCACACCCACTGTTATTGTGGCTACCATACTTCATGCTTGAGTTGCTCAATTGGGTGTTTCCTTTGCCATTCCAGAAGCATTGGGACACTAGTCGGCTTTGTAGGCCGTCTCAATGGCGTCCCCTTGAGATAATGTCAATGGGTACTCCTTCCCTTTCACTTTTGGCACATTTGAGATGAGAGGGATCAGCGTTTATTTGACTGGAGTTCAGACGAAACACTGGAACAGTGCATATTGAGCTTACGACCATCCTCACCAATTGAGATATTATGGAGCTGTTGATGTTAGAGGCGAAAGGGGTCATCATTGAGAGTGATAATTCTAAAATCATCAATTCACTCTGCCAAATTGTGAAAGATAAGAGTGTGGTGTACCCGACCTCATGACAGCCTAGATTTTGCCTTCCTTACTCATTTTAGATGGGTCCTCTTTTAGTTTACATTTTGGGACTGTAACAAGATAGCTCATTGTTGTGCTCAATTGGCATCTACATATGGAGATTTTTCTGGTTGAAACATGTATATAACTCACATGCTCTTTTTTCTCTTCTTAGGAATGATGGATCTCAATTTATACATGAATAATCGCTGCTTATGTTCTTTTTCATCTTTTGATATAGAATGCAATGTGTAAGTTTTAAGGATGAAATGAAACTTAACAATATCCTTGTAGACGCTGGAGTGCCTATAAACATTATTGATCTAAATACTCCAGAACTTATTGCGGGCATCCAATGCCTAAGTTCTAAGAAACTCATGCTTTGGGGCTTCAAAATGAAGGGTGCAAAGCTTTGCGGTTTGATTACAGCAGCACTTCGAAGCAAAATTTTCCATTATAGATTCAGGCACACCATTTAATTTTTTGCCCCGCATCTTAGCTACATGGCGTCGTCCACTCTATACTAATTCATCAAGCACGAACACAACGGCTTGAAGCACTACATGCAAGACTCATAAAGATTAAGTTGGGAATTAATATGCCTAGAGCACAACAATCTATTTTCTTGCCTTTTGCTTTTTATAGTAGTCGCTTATTTCTAAAGCATATTGCAAACAACTATTGTTTAATATTTTTTGGAGAATTTACATACATACAGTCCAATTCCTATGTATTTATATATCTAGCAACTAAACATATTAACTTTTTTTTTACATTTATAACATCCACAATTTTCAAAAAATACCATCATATTAACCTTTAAAAGGTGAAATATACCTTATCATGCATAGGTAAAGTTGTATGTATGTAAAAATTGAAGTTTAATATGTAAATACATTGGAATTGAAGGGTCTGTATGTAAATCTTCTTCGTTTTCTTTCCGTATTCATATTTCTGGATGGCTCATTTGATTAGGTACATGTACACACTCCTTAAGAAGAGGATGCATAGCGTGGAAAAGCGCTTCAATTTAAAAGCAATCTTACGGCTTAAGAAGAAGGAAATTACTATGCTCGGTCTCTATGCTTTCGTACGAGTGTTGAAGAAGAAACAATCACGATATAAAGAACTTCTTTATTTGATAAGGACTAAGATTGATGAACTTAGACTAGAGGGTGCCTCACGACACATGCAATATGCTGTGGACGACTCTCATTCATCTCTATTTTGGAAAATCAGGTATTAAACTCTTTTGAATGGTTTTTTACTTTTTATTTATTATTATTATTTTTTTTTAATTGTGGGGTTGGTGTTGATTTTCGACTTCATATTATTGCATATGGATAATTATCACTGAAACAAATGTTTCTATTTATACGACTGAGTTTCATGATATCTTCTATCCATATTTTCTGCGGTCTCCACTTTTTTTTTAGCTGCGGTGTTTTCCTATATATTTCTACAGTTATAATATGATACTGTGAATAATTTATGTATAAAGTCTTAAATTTTGTTTGGTAGGTTTCTAGTATGGATAATGTATTAATTGACCTAATTTATTCAACAATCATTCTAGATTAGCTCTTATTAGTGCTTCTAATATTAACCATGTCATATAACCTACCAACTATTTACATGGGGACATTTTGTCTTAGAGTTTATAAAAATGTCAAAATTGTTCTTGATTATTTAAAATTGAGCTATAATAGTTCTTCATGGAAATTATTTTAGCCCCAATTTGAAAAATCTGAGGACTATTTTGACAATTTACTCTATAACGGCCTCATATAAATAGTCTGGAACCATATAAGCCTTCATTATTGACATTGAAATTCAATATTTAACTACAAGAAATGCAGACTAGGCTATCCATTTTCTTTATGAAATAATTACATAAGTATTAAGTTTAAACATAAAACCTAGGATTCATATTTTTTTTGTCCGAATGTTAAAGTATGCACAACAACAAGAAATGCAATGATAATATTGTGATAAAATTATCCCTCGAAACTAGAAACAATATGCGCAAATGAGGAAAAACGAACATAATGAGAAAGACGGAGATCTTAAGGATAAAAGGTAGTGCTTACAATTAGGAGAGACAATTTTGAAAATTGTAAGAGGAGGTGAACTTGGGTGAAAGAAGAAAAAAAAGTAGACAAATAAATGAAAGTTGCAAGAAGCACTAAATTTTTATAGCAAAAAATATATAAAAAAAAATATTAATTAGGTCTATTCTAAATGAAATGATCTAGTATATAAATAAGATTATAGAAGTCTACCCATCTATTTAATTAGATAAGATAAGAGTGTAAAGTTTGGAATATTAATTTTGTCCCATGTGCGCTGAGCAAAGATTTTTACAAAAATAGTTGAGGCCAAATGATGATGTTCAATAGATGAGTATCGTGTGATACATGTTAGGCAATAGAAGTTGGCCGACACTAGTCAGGTGATGGATCACTAGATTATATGAATTCAACCATAACGCTCGAGTGACAATGATTGAGTGATAGAAGTTGGTACAAAAATAGTTGAGGCCAAATGATGATGTTCAATAGATGAGTATCGTGTGATACATGTTAGGCAATAGAAGTTGGCCGACACTAGTCAGGTGATGAATCACTAGATCATATGAATTCAACCATAACGCTCGAGTGACAATGATTGAGTGATAGAAGTTGTATGATTGCATCAGGAGTGTTGTTGGCAGTCTATCAAAGTCAAATGTAGAATTTTTCATATCTCTAAGTTCTTTCTGATTTTAAGTTTAGTTTTTTTATTTATTTTTTATTTAGTTTTTTAATTTATTTTAATGTGGAGGATAATGATCAATTAATTAATTTTGGGGGTGATATTTTGATTATTTTAGTTAATATCCTAAATATTTCAATGGAGTGCTATATTAATTAATTTGATTATAAATTATTTTTTTAGCAATTAAGTTTTTTATTTATCTTAATCATTTTCTTTATGGATTGCTCTGAACGTATAGCTCACTTTGAATGTAAGGTTGCAAAAATATTATATATTGTTTGATCATTCAATTAATAATTTCTTAACTACACTCAAAGTGTCTGATTTGAGCTTCTTAGGAATTGGAATGGACAACTTCTGGTGTCGATGGGTTCATTTTATCGAAGCATTAAGTTGAAATATAAATGTTTTAAAATCATAGTTTAGATGGCTCGTAATTTAAATTTGAAATATCCAATTTAAATATTATCCCTTATTTGTGTCTGTCAGTGAATTCTTTAAAATATAGGAAATTATCCCTTTAGCCAACCATCTTTGAAAATTATCAAGAATCTTTTTTGAGACCTCGAATATTCATGCTCAATGTGCATTTCTGCTTTCTCCGTATTTGTTTTTGATGTAATTTACTTCTGATTGAGTTTATTAAATGAATAATTTCACTATGAGAGTACTGAAGTGGTCTTAAGTTTTTAATTTAAAGGAAGAACCTCTCTTGTATCCCCTATTTGGATTGTTTTTCCTTACCTATGAGTTCACTCTTTTAATCATGTTTTTCATTAAAAAAAATTGTTTTTTGGTTTATAAAAAGTAATATTTTTAGGAAAATATCTTAGTTATATTAATAAATTATTTTTTATGCTAGATAATTGAACCAATAGAATAAATCAGAAGTGGAACATGACAATATTTTTGTGATAGGGCTTAACGTAAAATCAGTTAAATCAATGTATTGTGAGCGTCATATTTCTTCAATTTTTTTTTAACATGAACATCAAATAAATCGTCTAAAACTTAACTGGCTAGCATAAAAAATGAAAATCTTCGTCTTACAATGTTTATAAGATAATGATATTGCAACAAAGTAATGATATTTTGGTTCCTTCAATGATAGGATTGTCTTATGATTGTTGCATTAGAGAGCAGGGCTTATGTTCCTAAGGATGTATTTTGCTTAGGAAGGATTTTTCATTTCAAGAGCTTGTTTAAGACAGTAAATAAATTGAATCGAGCCAAGCTGACGTTTGTGCTTGAGCTTGTTTATTAAGAGCTTGTTCAAGTTTAGTTCGAGTTCAGTTTTAGCTTTTAAGATTTTGTTTGAGCTTGAGCTTATTTATAAACGCTCTGTTAAGGTTGGAGCTCAATTTTGTTATGGAAATTATTAAATTTAATGGTTGTAAATTAGAAAGTGTACGCGTTAGAAAGACTGATATTAGGTAACTTTATTTGAAGAGACTTAATTATATGATCTTTTCTATGTTATGAAACCTACTTAGATAATATTTAATTGCATGATTTTTCTTATATTTGAAATATTTTTAATTTGTGTAATATATACTTCTCTTATTTATTGGAATGATTATGGAGGATTTGGGGCGTATGTTGAGCTGTTATTTTAGTTCAGCCAATTTATCCATTCTTCCCACCTGTTCATAGTGGAGTAACATCTCTCTGTGGACGTAAATGGATTTGTGTCGAACCACGTAAATCACATAGTGTTTGGTTGTTTGTACATTTGTTGTGTGAATTTGTTTTCTGCATTGTTTTGTACAATAATTGGTATCTAGACGGGTCAGATTCCGGTGACGGGCGGCTGCGCTTCTATCGAAGTCGTGGATGCAAGATAAAGATTAGAGCATGTTGGTCTATAAGATCTGCCTGACCTATCGATAATAGCATGGTATTAGATACTTCAACATCCACAACGACGGTGGAAAAGACATCAATTCATCTGGTGGTTATGCATCATGTGAAGATCGAGGTGTTAAAATTTGACAGTAGATGAAACTTTGACATGTAGTGATGTAGGTGATAGATGCATTGTGTTGTTTGGATCTGAAGAAAGTTTTTGATAGGGATGAACTTCTTAGAAATATGTTAGAAGAAGATTGGTTGAAGATGAGCCGAAGTGCTTGGAGTTTAATCCAAAATTACTTATCTCAATAAATCAAATATAGAGTGATGATGGAGACTTCTATAAAAAAATTATGGAGAACGTTAGAAAATAAATATTTCACAAAAAGCAAGGAAAATCATCTCCATATGAAACTTCGACTCTACATGTTTCAGATGAGAGGTTGAGTTACTATTGATGGACATTTGAATGATTTTACAAAGCATTTGACAGGTCTATTAAATCTAGATGAGAATGTTGAAAATACAGGCAATCATTTCTTTTATTGAATTTGCTTCCTAATGAGTATGAAAACTTCATGATGACATTTATTCATGAAAAGAGTCCTTGAATTAATAACGAGGTGACTGATGTTTTTGAAGCATGAGTTATGTCGAAGGGATAATGAGTCAACAAAGATGCATTCAGCTGAGACACTTACACTCCAACGTGGTAGATATGAGAAGAAAAAAAAATTGGGCAAAGAAGGATGACAACGGTGATATTTCTCCAAAACGCAGCAAGTCTCATGAGCGCAGTCTCGAAAAAAATCAGTTTATTTTCAGTTTAGAGACTGATCATTAGAAGAATGATTGTTTGAAATTGAAGAAGAATGGAAGGAGACTTTTCTCTAAGCTGAAAGTCAATCTTATTGTGGAGAAGTAATGGGATGGATGCAGATGTGTTGTTATATATGATTTCTTAGAATTTGTATTCAAATGATTCATGTTGGAATCTAGACATAGGTGCTCCTTATCACATTTGTCTCCATTGAGAATGTTTTTATATATACAATAAGCTGATTAGTAGTTCAATAGCTCTGGTAAATAATCAAGTTTGATGTAATATTAGTGTGTGTAATTTCATTATCAGAATGCATATTAGTACTGTGAGGAAGCTGACTAAGACATGTTTCGGATATCATGACGAATTCACTGAGGCCTTAGAGGCATAGGGCTACAAGGTAGTTATTGAATCGAGAGTTCTGAGAATATGTCCTAGAACACTAATTTTTATGAAGGGAGTTCGCCATCATAACATTTACTATCTTCATGATTGTAAAGTGACGCGGATGGTTGTTGTTGTTGATGATTGTTCTAACGCCACTAGATTGTGGCATATGCTGGAAGCTCATATTAGAGGGGCTTTATTTCAGACTTAGGTGAAGCAAAGATTATTTAAAAGAGCGAGCACCTGCAAGATTGATTTCTATGAACATTATGAGTTTTGCAAGAAGACGGTTGTATCTTTTATTACTGGTATTCATAATATAAAATATATTTTAGAGCATGTTCACTTAAATTCTTAAGACCAAAGAAAAACTTCATCATTCGGATGTTGGAGATATTCTCTTTTATCGATGATTGCTCCAAAGATGTTTGAGTGTACAATATGAAGTGCAAGATCAAGATACTAGAGATTTTGATAATTTGGAAGTAGTGGATTGTGACTTAAACTGGTAAAAAGATCTGACGTATTAGAGCAAACAATGGGGTGAATACACATCAGATGTATTCTTGTAAGAGTGTTAGAGTGTTGGGATATAACATCACTTTACTGTTTAAGAGACACCACAGCAGAACGGGGTTGACAAAGGGATTGAACTGAACTTTGGTGAAGAAAATTCGGTGTTTGTTATCCAATGTTGGGTTGGGTAGTCTATTGAGTCGAGGTCATAAACTATATGCTTATTATTTGGTGAATTATCTATTTTTTTGCAGTTTTTAGAAAAAAGGACCCAAAGGAGATGTGTTCGATTCGTCCTACTAGAGATTATAAACACATGAGTGTTTTACTGTTTAGCTTACTGCAATGTGCAGAATGATAAAATGAAATCTTGAGAAAGGAAGGCAGACTTCACTAGATTTAAACGTGGAATCAAGGGTTTCATACTTTATGGCCAGACGGAGAATAATATTTTTCATTGGCATGTATATTACATTTGATGAGGCGAGCTTGACTTGAAGAAGGTGGAGAGTTGTTACCACAGACATTTAACAGAAATTGGAGTTTAATTCAACTCACAGAATTTATCCATTTCTACTCAGGTACATAATTCAATCACATCTTAAGAGGTACACATTGAGAGGTGGAAGAAAATGTTGAGAATGAGGTATCCACACAAGAATTTATTGCTAGGAACAAGGTCTCGAGTGCTAGAATATCAAAGCAAGCTTGGCTGAGAGATCAAATTACATTTGAACTTTCAACTATGGAGGCTGAAAATTCCTTGTCACTACAAAGAAGTTGTGGAGAGCCCAGATGTTGATCTTTGGAGGAAGGCAATAGATGCAGAGTTGGAGTCTCTTTCGAACAATGCTATTTGGAGGCTAGGGATTCCTTCTGGGAGGGAAGCTATTGGGTGGTGTATGCAAATAAGGAAGAATCTCATGGAGCTGATGTGTGATAGAAGGTATGGTTAGTGGCAAAAGGCTTTGTGCAACGAAAACATCATGACTATGATGAGGTGTTCTCCCTAGTAAAGCATCCTCTTATCTCTGTTCTCGTAGGACTTATAACACAGTGCGATCTGATTTTGGAGCGGCTTGATGTGAAGACTATGTTCTGGTATGGAGAATCATAAGAAGAAATCTATATGTAATAGCCGCCTAGACATGAAGCCTCAAAAGACTTAGTTTGTATATTGAATAAGTCCTCATATGGGTTAAAATAATCACCATGTTAGTGGTATAAGCAATTTGATCAATTCATGATGGGATAGGAGTACATGAGGAGTCAATACAATTATTGTGTATATTTTGAAAAGTTAGTCAATGGTTAGTCCATCTGCTTGCTTCAATATGGTGATGACATATTGATTGTATGTGCTTGTCTGACTGAGGTTGATAAGATGAAGAAATTATCTAAATATTTTGAGATGAGGGAGTTGGGAGAAGCTTGCAATATTCTTGGCATAGAAATTGTCGATGATAAGGTAGCAGGAATGGTCTAGCTCTTACATGAAGCATATGTTTAGAAGGTATTAAAGAAGCTTATGTTGGATAAGTCCTTATATGGTTAAAGCAGTCGCCACGTTAGTGGTATAAGTAGTTTGATCAATTCATGATGGGATAATACACGAGGAATCAATCCAATCATTGTGCATATTTTAAAAAATTAGCAAATGGTGTGTTCATCTACTTGCTTTTATCTATTGATGACATATTGATTGTGTCCGCTTGTCTGACTGAGGTTGATATAATAATGAAGAAATTGTCCAAATATTTTGAGATGAACGAGTTAGGAGAAGCTCGCAATATTATTGGCATGGAATTTTTCGATGATAAGGTCGTTGGAAAGATGTAGCTTTAACATGGGGCATATGCTTAGAACGTAGTTTGTGATTGATGACTCGAGCAAGGTTGTGAGTTTACCAATTGTATCTCACTTTCAGTTGAGTTCATATCAAAGTTCTTTATACTAGTGCAGTGAGTAGTCTGATGTATGTCATTGTATGAACTAGACTAGACATTGCATAAGCGGTTGGTATTGTGAGTATTTTCATGCATGATTTAGGATGGAGTCGTTGACAAACTGTGAAGAGTATTTTGAGTTATCTGAATGGTATATTTAATGTCGGTTTGGTGATTGTGAGACTGTCATCTATTATTGATTTGTATGTAGACTATATTTATTTAGATTATGCATGTGATATGAATAGGTGTATGTCTACGATTGGCTATTTATTCACATTAGCAGGAGGTTCAGTTAGTGGATATTTGTTATTTAGGCTATTGTTGCTTTGTGTACTACAGAGACTGAATATATGGCAGGCATGGAGGTGAAGAAGGAAGATATATGGATGCACAACAATCGTGGATAGTATTTTGTGATAGTAAATGTCGATATTCTTAATCAAAAACCCAGTTCATCATGTATGGATCAAGCACATTGATGTGAAGTATCATATTGTTTAAGGCTTATTGATGATGATAATAATCTATTGAAGAAGATAGATGCAAATGAGAGTCTAACAGACATGCTCACAAATGTACTATCAGTCTAAAAGTTCACACATTGTGCAAGTTTGGTGACATCTGAGTTCATGATTGATTGCCCACTCAGGCATTTTTAAGGAGGTACGTAAGGCTTGATCCCTTAAGGTGGGGGGTTTTTAGACTACTATCTTGGTCCAGTAGTTATGGTATTGGAGCTCATCATGGTCATCACCTACTTATCTGAAAGTGAGATATAAGGTGGAGATTGTGATGGGAAGTGTGAATCAGTTATAAATTAGGAAGATTGATATTAGGTAACTTAACTTGAGGAGATCTAATTATATGATCTTTTCTATAGTATAAAACCTAATAATAGGAAATTTAATTACATGATCTTTCATATATTGAAATAATTCTAATTTGTTTGTCATAATCATTTCTTATTTATATGACAGATTATTGAGGATTTGGGGTTTTTGTTGAGTTTTAACTCTAACTCTGTCTATTTTTTCTTTCTCCTCACCTGTTGACAGTGGAGTAACCTCTCCCTATGCATGTAGGTGGATTTGCATAGAACTAGTAAATCGCACTACAGTTGGTTATTTGATTATTGTGTGAATTTATTTTCTGCATCATTTCATACACCATATTGGGCTCTCTTCATATTGAGATTATCGAGCTCCTTAAATAACAACTTGTTAAAAAAATAAATGAGCTATAATTAAGCAATGATTGAGCTTTAACTGTCTTTCTCAAACTTTATACGAGCAGCTTGTTGGGAAAAATAAAAAATCCATATTAAATAAGGCTCGATGAGCCTAAAAATAAACATTGAAATGATATGTTATGAATCGGTTGTATCAAATTATAATTGACAAAGGCTATTAAAAATATAAATGAATCAAATAATAAGATGTTGACACTTGTTCATTTAATAATTGAGTACTTATCAAAAAATTCAAGCTCATTTGATTAGAGTTAATCAAATAATCATGAAGAACCTTTGCCTGAGTCAAGCCATAAATAAATTGTTAAACACTAGATTCATCTGTAACTCTAGTGGTGTTTCCAATTCTTTTGCCCTCAATTATTCATTCTGCTTACCATGTTTGAAACTTTAAATCCATATAGCTCAAAAATGAGGTATGGCCATAAGGCCCACCAAAATATTATGATAGCCAAGAGGAATACAAATAATTATAAGCAAGTTATCTGTCAAAACAATATGTGTTGCTGGTAAGGGCCAATGCCACATTAAAAGAAGGGGCATTTACATACATACCAAACAATTCCTGGTTATTGCGGTTCCATTGGAGTGGAAACCATAGAAATTATTGGTATGTTATTGCCGGATTATTATGGCGTATTAATTCTAATAACCTCTCAATAACCCGACAATAACCCCTCAATAGCTTCTGCAATTCCATTTTAATAACCCCCGCAATAACCATCAATAACCCATGTAATATTCTCTCAATACCCTCTAATAACCCGCGATAACCTCCCAATAACCTTCACGGCTATGGTTTAACCCCCAATAACCTCCACGGAACCATTATTAGGCGGGCTCGATGTATGACACATGATACTATTTCATAGGATTCCGGACATAGTTCTACGTCCGGAGTCCGGACATAAAATTTATCTCTGGTAACGGCCCATGCCACATAAACAAGGGGCTTTTACATTCATACCACCAAATTCCTGTGTGTTTACGTATCCAAAACCTAAACATTATTTTTTACATTTATACCACCCAAATATTCCAGATCAAATAAAAAATATAACTTTTTTTTTTAATTTTCAGAAAGTGAATACACATTTACATGCATTTATAAGGAGTGGCATATATGCACCAATTGAAGCTTTGGTGTCAGATATGTAAATACATAGGAATTGAGTGAGTGGGTGTGTATGTAAGCCTTCCAAAAATAAGCAGCATCTTTGCTGCTTATGTTGTTGGGATGTCTAAATTTGCCTCTAGCTAATATGAATTACTCCCTGCTGATACTGCAAGCCATATATTTTCCAATAATTTTAGATTTTATAAATAATGGAAACATAAAATTACTATTATAAAATGAAATTTTATTTAACATCAAAATATCAACATATGCAAAAGAAAATCATCCTGAACTACCCCCACCCCAAAGAAATCAAAATTCTTTGTTATACAAATTGTACAAAAATAAATAATTTCCTCATCCATCTAACCATTTCTATTACAATATAGTACATATATAATTAATATAAAATTTGATGTTGATATTCCCCTCAATGTCACCAACTACTTTGTCTCTTTGGTGATGTAGAAGCTATCTCTCACTTCCCTTGTTTCTGAATTCACAAACTGTTGCCAATAAAACATTAACAAATTAGACTAACAGTAAGATAGAAAATATCAATATATACACACAAATATCCACAAGCTTTACCTCAAAGCTTAATCTTTCCTTTGTTGCATGAACTTTTGTGTAACCATATTCAGAAATCCTCTTTAAGCTCCATGCATTATCAACCTACATTATTAGTGAAGGCACAGATATAAATATAAATCTATATATAGTAAAGTTTGTAACATATAAATTAAGATAAAAATATACATACTTGGCTTGGAAAGATATCAAGCTTGAACCCAGCCATTCCAATGACCGCATGAACTGGAGCTGTATAATTGCCATTGTAGTAAGCATCCACTCCATTACTGTCTTTTGTTGGCATTCCCTCACATTGATTCTTATAAACTGCACAGGTTCTCTCATAGTTATGCACATGCCCAAATAATGCCAAGTCCACCTATAATATTTAGCAAAAATTAATTATAAATCAGCATCATTTAAAAAAAATATATCCTTTTCAATTCAAATATCAAGTAAATCTTATAATTTAGAATATATATATATATATATATATATATATATATATATATATATATATATATATATATATATATATATATATATATATATATATATCATGGTTATAAGATGAGTCTTACTTTATGTTCCATTAGGAGTGGCTCAACTGAGTCGACAAAATCTGAATCTACACTTGGAAGAATGCTATCCTGAGATGAATACATTGGTCTGTGCCTGTAATTTATAATTACCAAAGAAACAAAAAATCATATTAATTTTCAAGATGCCTCTTAATTAACATGTTAAATGAATTTACTATTTTTTATTAGTAATTAAATATTGTTTGATAAATTGCACTTTATTCCATCATCAATATCAAGAACCTATATGTTAGTGGAAATAGGATTATTATTACTAATTGAAATTAATATAGCTCCTCAATGCATCACTTTTAATTTTTATATTAAACTTAGACAAAATGTGTATTTTATTATTATGTCTTACATAATCTTTTGCTGAAAAGCATATTCTATCATTAACAAATAAAGATTAGCATGATATGCTACAAAATTTGTTCTGTCATTAACAAATATTATGAAATAAAAATGAGACAAAATTTAAGTAATTACCCTGTAAAAATTAGCCAAGGAGTCTTCAGTCGATCAACAGATGCCAGATCATTTTTAATCCAAGAATACTACAAAAAAAAATAAATAGAATAAAATTCATTGAAAATATTTTATCATAAAACTCCCTTCATAAGAAAGTAGTTTTTTTTATTTTTTCTAATTTTCTAATTTTATTATTTACCTGTTCAGAATTCTCAGTCCAGTTATGTTCTGTTGATACAACTGTTATGTGAACCGTAGCTTGTTCAAAAGAGTACCATGGTTTATCCTTTGCACTTGTAGGCATTTGAAAATAGCTCTCATAAGCAACACCACACTCTCCACCTGAGTCTGGTGTAATATACACAGACCCAGAGTCTGGATAGTCCCTGCAATACATATAATCCCTCATCATTTCATATGTAAATACATTGTATTTACTACATATTATGCACTTACCAACATACAAGGTTACATTATATTTTTTATATGTTAAAATAGGTTTTATAAGAAAAATTCAAACCTTAAATATCATCCAACTTTTTTTATCTAAATGATAACATAGCCAATATATATATCATCAAATTGAGAAGAAATTTAAATGAATTAAAGCTTACCTTTCATGATTTCCTATAGCTGTCATGTAGGAAAGCTGGCCAGCCACAGGTGTAATAAGATTGAGGAAGAAATCCCACTCCACCAAAAATCCAGTTGCATAACTTATATCCCCAATATGTAAAATTGAATCAACATTACCAGCTGCAACTTCATCAGTCAAAGCCTCAACTACAGATATTGATCCTGGCTGTAATTTATCAATTAATATCATTAATCTGTATTATTTAAGATGTTTAAATTTAATATTTATATTATGTACTATTGGGGAATAGATTCATAGGCAGGCATGTTTTACTATGTATTATTGTTTTATAAATCTTCTTAATATATGATGTATAACATGAAATTAGTACCTGTATGTAGTGTTCAACTGATAAATCTCTAGGAGCTTTTCCCATATCTCCATAAGTTAAAAATGTAGTTTCATTTGCTCCAGCTGCTGGGGGTGTTGTGAATTTGATATCTTTACTCCATCCAACAGAGTCACTTTATTTGGGGAAAAAAAAATCAAGGTTAGTATATGATGAAAGAGTTACTTCAAACTAAAATAAGTTTAATTTAGTTAACTATTTTTTAGCTATAAAACACAAGCTAATTAATTTGTATTATAAATAAATGCAATTAATATATAGTGTTACCTTCCATATTTGTAGAAGTAGGAAGTAGAAGGTTGGAGTCCTGTGATTACAGCTGAATGGATATATCCAGGATCATGCCATCCAAAATCCTTAGCAGGACTTAGGTCACCTAAAAAGATGAATTAATTAATGAATATTCAAATAATTAAGTCTAATAATTTATTTATATACCAATATACTAATATTACAATCCCTCCTAAACTCTTATGATTAAAAACTTTACTAATTACTATACAAAATGAAAAAGGAAGGAAACTCACTGCACATATCCTGTGGTTTAAATGTTGTAACCACAGAAGTTGATGACTCCCCATCTGCGTATTGAACTTGTTGGGGCTTCTCATCCCCACTAACCCAAGTTAACTTCATCTGCTCATTAAAATCAAATACATAACCACCATTTATAAAGTTAATTACACATGATAATTAACTTAAATAAATACATAAAAATTACATATATATAGAAAATATTCACTTACTGTTGTTCCAGTTGAATCTGCACTGGAAAGATGACCATATAATGGTTGATTAGGGTTTGCGAAACCAATTGGAGGTGATCTTTTGAGTATGCATGGCACATCAAAGCCACCAGCGAAGAACACAAACTCTAACTCAGTTCTAATATTCACAAAATGGAATGTAACAGAACCACTGCAGGTCTCTATCAAGCACTCGTTGTCTTCTCCATAATGCTTGCATTCTGTTTTGTTGCAGCTCAGGTAGGAGGGATCATTGCTCATTTTTTGAGCCTGCATTTAAATATTCAATCCATTCATTAATTTCTGTAATTGTAATTAATCTCACCTTTAAATGAAAATTAAACATTTTGATCTATTTAACGGCACTAATCAATCTACCTATAATATAGTTGGAAGAATATTTCTAATTTTCAAATTCTTTAATGATGTTTCCACTTTCGTTTTGAATTGAATAAAGCCATGGAATAAATTAATTGTAGTGCTCAATTAATTAACTTTAAAATTACAGCATGTTCAGAGAATAGCTTGTTAAGGATTAAAAATTATAAAATTAATGTGTTACTAATTAATTACCTTCACTGGATAATGGCACAGAAGCGGCAGATCACTAAGATCTCCAGTTTGTGCGTACATGGCTGCGTTCAACGGACAATCCTTCACGCTGCACAACATAATTAATCAAGGTTGGAAAAAATTGACATATTATAAATATTAAATATATATAAGCTTGAAACTTTGAAAAGATTATATATATATATAGAAGAATGGTTGGAGGTTATTATACGAGACCTCAGCCACTCTCATGTGTCTAACTATTTGCGGACCACCCTCACTAGCGGCAAGTGGTCAGAGGGGGATTCAAACTCATAAACTGAGGGGATTTATGACTTTCAAATGGGCTGTTCTACTAACAGGTCACGGCTGACAGTGTAGAGATATATATACAGATTTTCGCATGTGTTTTACGGCGTGGATAAGCCAAAGCAATAATAATAATAATAATAACCCCTAATTCACGCTATTAAACAAATTCATGATTATCTTTCATATAACAAAATTAAAAAAAAAATTACCTAAGCCGCCACTTTTACTGTTTTTAATTATAAAATAACATTTATATTAATAAAAACAAATTGAAGGATGAATTCTACTTTAAGAAAACTAACGAGAAAGGTATAAGAATCATTACTCAATATTGGAAGGCGAGATCATGGCTATCCAATCAGAGTCATCAGTATCAAGTACCCCGCTCACAGTTACAGTGATATTTCCTTCATCCGGCAGCATCGAGCTCATGCTGACATTAATGGAGAGATAAGGATTCAGATGAGGACACTCCTTCAGAACTCTTCTGTTTATGCCTTTGAACTTCGAAATCTCAGAATCAGAAGACGAAGAAGAGAGAGCCAAATATGTGAACGAAAGACATAATAGAAAGGGTATGAGAAAGTGCTTCATGGTGAAACTAAGAGAGAAAGAGAGAGTTTTTAGAGTATAGCTTCTCTCCCTTTCCTTCTTCTTTCTTAAGAGGTGCTTTGCATGGAGCTTGATGCTACGAATGGAGGAGCTAAGTTCTCATGCAAGCATTGGGGTATATATATACATAAAGTAAGGCGTGAGAGAATTCAAATTGCGCCTACGGTACGTTGAAGAAGACCCTCCATACTTTTTTTCTTCTTCCGCGTAATTTTATCCTTTTGGTTTCATATTTGCCGCTTGTTCCATACGTACGTTTAACATGGTCTCTGATGTGGATTTTTTTTATTTTTTTGTATGTCATAAATAAAAACTTATTCATAGTTAAATATATTTTAATCAATATATACCACACAATTCTTATGTATTTTACATATCTCGCATATAAAGAGCAGAGCAGCGGCTTTCTTTAATTTCACGACAAAGAGTACAAGATACTCTTAGGGTTACCAAACAACATATATATATAATCCTGGTGTACAATATGTAATTACAAAATTATCCATTTACCATACTGTTGTGGTTTTGGTCCCGCATCCCCAACCCACATAACAAAACTCCTCCCGATTAGACAGACGGTTCCGCTCCACTGGCTCATTTCGTTTCACTCTAGCATCTATCATTTATCTGGTATATGAGTCCTACCTAACACATATAAATACACAGAAATGTGTGCTATACATGTAAAATGCCCCTAAAATTAAGTTGTCAGGTCAGTCAATCATTTATAAAACTAAATAAGACTTTGGCAACACCGTATAAGATAATTTGTGCAACAAAGGAAACTAATTTTAGTCATATTATTTTATTATAGTTAAAGGTTATAATCATTGAATAATAAGGGATTGCTATACGGTCCAAAAGTCTTCGTGTAAATCTCTCTATCCCTTATAGTTTGAACAAAATATTCATATTGCTTATTATTAATTTAGCTTAGAATTATCAGCTCTGTTTTAATGCGTTCAACAGAGAATAGTCGTTGGATAACAAGAATTTAGATAAGTTTATTTATTAGGCAATTTAAATGTATTCATAATTTTCAAATGAATACTCCTTCTAGGTCATTACACGCGTCCTGCATAGGGGAGTCCAATAAGAGGTCTCTTACATTACGTCAAAAGGCCTTCTTTTGACTAAAATTTAATCTTTTAAGTATGCAATAATTGCATAATGTTAAGAAATTGTTATAATCCAAGTCATTTGGCCATATGTCTACATTAATTAGTCTTTGTGAAACCGTTAAAATGGAAAAGACAGACCGAGTCATAAGCGTGTGGCTCTCCATCAAACTCGAATTAAAAGCATTTGATTTGTATGAAGAAGATTTATAAATAAATGAGTTCCGTTATTTGGTCTTCGATGGTTGACGAATTAAGAGTCAAATAGTGCTGCCTTTCTCATTTTAAAAGTTTGAATCTTCACAAAGAAGAAAGAGTGTTTCTAGATAGCATATCTGAAGTTTGCTAATTTGTGTGGTACACACACACACACACGATAATGAACTTTGATTATGCTATGTGGAAAATAAATATTTTATATTAATTTTAATTCTACATTTTATCATTCTTGGTTTCTAGAATGTGAAGACCATCAAGTAATTTGCCATTTCAGCATTCCGTTCTTTGTGATTCTGTTGCAGGTGCATCAGATGAAATCAGGGCTATTGTGTTTCTTTGTAATTTGCCGTCTGCATATAGCCCATTGTGACTGATACAACAACAAAAAATTTTCATTATCCAGCACCACTCTTAAGGCACGACACAAATCTCAGTGCAACCTTTTGAGCAAGAAACGTTCAAATCTTGATAAAAAGTCATCTAGAGCTCCGATTTCAGCAAACTTATAGTCAAACTGACCAGCTCGATGAGACGAACCTAATGATATAAAAATTAGTCTAATCAGAGTCAAATCAAGCTCGGATCGAGTCATTAATTCAATCTTATAAGATTTTTGGACATATTTAGAAGTTTAAACAGATGCCGACACTAGCAAGCCTATACTCAAATCGAGCGTCTCGACAAGACGAATCTAAAGAGCCCAAGATCACTCAATTTCGACATTATTAAGGCCATCAAATGCCCCTTAAACGTCGTTAGATCAATGGAAGCCTTCTGGATCGTCCGATCAAAATGACAGCATTAATTGAATCCAAAACACTATTAGACCCCCAACCCTCACATGAGGGGGGAGAAGCCTAGAGAAAGCCGGAGGACTTGAGGAAAAGCTGCAAGTTAGCACCACCGCCGACCGCTGTCAACCACCGCCAACCTCCGTCGACCTCCGTAACCGTCA
Organism: Papilionanthe hookeriana x Papilionanthe teres; assembly: GCA_022702705.1. NCBI lineage: Eukaryota > Viridiplantae > Streptophyta > Magnoliopsida > Asparagales > Orchidaceae > Papilionanthe > Papilionanthe hookeriana x Papilionanthe teres. The sequence goes on along the minus strand of CM040421.1, from coordinate 10,898,929 downwards.
AACTATGTCGACCTTCTTCACCGCCGACCTCCATCACTGTGAACCTCCGCCAATTATCGTCAATTACAACCAACCAGACACCGTCAGTTGACATTGTAGTCTGAAACATATAATTACTCTCTCACGTCTGTGGGACAGGGGATTCTGTAAACATTAATCAATAATGGATTCTCGCAATTGGGCCAGGCCCCTTGGATTTTCCTTTTACGGGTTTTCCACGTAAAACTTCTGTAGTCGTCACCGCTTATTTTTCATCTGTGTGTGTGCTAAATTTAGTACAACGCTAAGACAATAATCTGCTACTCTACCTCTGTGAATTTTCTAGCATGCATCAATTTGGCGCCATTTGTGAGAAGCTCTTAATCCCACCACTGAAATACTTGCTCAATTTCCTATATGGCAAACAGACAAAATATTCGGGACAATGGAGCACCTCACTCCAAAACCTATCGTTCCAGGGAGTAGTCACGAAGTCAAGGGCGACATATTTCTTCATCTTCTCTTCCTGGAGCATGTTATCCTGCCAACAAAGGGGTTTCAGGTCCTTCTATAGAAGAACGCATGCGAAGAATGGAGGAGTCTCAACTGCATATCATACAACTCCTACATGGAATTCAACAACCACCGATGAATGAAACTCGTTTACCATTAAATCCGCAACATATAAGAAACATGCCCAGAGGAACTCGGATCGGCCCCCTCCCCAAGAAGAAACACTTCACGTGCCTTGTCATGATGCTGAACTCCTAGACATTGCAAGTTCCACTCATCCATCTCAGGCAGCTCACCTGGCACCGCCACATCTTGCTACCATTCCAAATGATATCATCCGTAACAAACTACGCCGCTTCATTCGGGAAGAGTTTCCTCTATAGAAAAAGGAACGCTTCCTCACTCACCATAACATCAATGAATCTTCTCTCTTGGCGAATGAGGTCTTCTAACACCCTATCACAATTGGCTTCAAGCTGTCAAGCATTGATGCATATGAAAGGATAACTGGTCTCTATGAACATATTGATCATTATCGAACCATCATGCACATTCAACGTGTCTCTAATGCACTTCTGTGTCAAGTGTTCCCTACCACTCTTAAAGGACAAACTCGAACATAGTTCTACTCTTTGTCGGGGGGCACTGTAAACACCTTTAACGAGTTGGCCAGACTATTTGTGGAGCAGTTCATAGCAAATCGACGAATCATCAAGGATTCATCCCATCTGTCAGGAATTCATCAGAGTGAAGGAGAGACTCTTAAGGACTACTTCTGCAGGTTTTCTGCTGAAGCTCGTCAAATTTCAGGACTGGATCCAGAGTTTCTAAGGGGGGTCTTCCTTGTGGGGCTCCGCCTAGGACCCTTCTACTTATCACTGATGCGAGAAACAGTTCGTTCTTATGCTGACCTTGTCCACCGTATTGAGGCCCAAATCCCTGCAGATGAAGCCATCAGTGCACATAAGGAGCAATTTGAGAGATTCAGGGGAAAGCGCAAGGGTAACTCTAGAGACAATAATCAATCTTCGCAACGGAGAAAGTTCGAACAACTGAAGAATCGTGACATCTTTCTTTAACATGCAGGCCAACGAACTGAATATCGACCCAAGAAAGAATATACACGCCTCAACACATAGTGTGCTAACATATTGATGGCCATTAAAAATGAGCAAAATATTAAGTGGTCTCACCCTCTAAAACCTAACTCGGGGAATCAAGAGCAATACTGTTAATTTCATAGAAGTCGTGGCCACACCACTGAAGCATGTAAGCATCTCAGGGAAGAGATTGAACGGTTGATTCAACAAGGATACCTTGGTCGATTTATACAAAACAAGCTAGCTGGTATTTATAATGCTTCTATTGGGGGGCAACAAACACAAAGGCAACAACATGGGGGTCACCCAGTCATGGGCGAAATTCAAACAATTGTGGTAGGCCCATTGCTAACTAATCAATTTCTTATTACTACACCTAGTGAAGCAGCACAAAAGAAATTGCGCCTTGAACCTATCACTTTTGATGATTCTGATTTAGAAGGAGTTCAAGTACCCCACCAAGACCCTCTTGTCATTAACGCAGAATTTATGAACCCTGCTACAACGTAAAAAAGGATTCTGATCGACAATGGGAGCTCTGTTGATGTTTTTTTTACTCTACTTTTCTTAGTTTGGGACTGACAAGAGAAAAACTTCAACTTGCATCTGGGCCATTATATGGTTTTGATAATCGACTAGTAAGGGTCGAATGAACAATAAATCTTCCTGTTGTCTTGGGAGATTTTCCTTAACAGGTAACCTGCTCAGTCCAGTTCATTGTTGTCAAGTCAGAATCAACATACAATGCCATCTTCGGGAGACCCCTGCAATCCATATTTAGAATCGTGACTTTTGTTCTACACTTGAAGCTCAAGTTTCTAACCCCAGCAGGGATCAGCGTCGTCCGAGGAGATCAACAGATAACACAATCATGCTACCTCAGGCAAGCTCAGCCACGCTCGTCATTGACACTTAGCATCGAAAACTTTGATCTCCGAGATGACAATGTATCTCAACGAGCTTCTCCTGTGGAAGATTTGTTTCATGTCCCGCTCTGTAATGAATAACCATCGAGAACAGTGTAGCTTGGTTCCTTACTCTCTGATGAGCAAAGGTCAGAATATGTAGATCTTCTCCAAAGAAACCAAAATATTTCGCATAGACCCCAGCAGACATTCTTGGAGTCGACCCTGAAATAATCACACACTCCCTAAAGATAGATCCAAAATTCAAACCGGTCATCCAGAAAAAGCGCAATTTTGCCACAGATCATTTATAAGCAATTAAATAAGAGGTCAATAAGCTTCTCGAAGCAAAATTTATACGGGAAGTGCACCAGCCTACATGGTTGGAAATGTCGTCATGGTGAAAAAGGCTAATGGGTCATGGAGAATGTGTGTCGATTATACAGACCTCAATAAAGCTTGTCCGAAGGATAGTTTTCCCCTCCCGCGTTGATCAACTCGTCGATGCCACGTCTGGGCATCAAATGCTTAGCTTTATAGATGCATATGCGGGGTACAATCAAGTAAATATGAACCCAATTGACGAGGAAGCCACATCTTTTCAAACATATAAGGGTTTATACTGTTATGAAGTTATGTCATTTGGATAAAAAAATGCTGGTGCAACTTATCAACGTCTCATGAACAAGATCTTCAGAAACCTTCTCGGGCATACAATGGAGGTTTACATTGATGATATGTTAGTAAAAAGCTTGGAATCATCCCAACACATTTCTCATCTGGAGGAGTGTTTCCAACTCCTTCGTCAATACGATTTACGACTTAACCCAGCTAAATGTGCTTTTGGAGTCACATCAGGGAAGTTTTTGTGATTCATGGTTACCCATCGTAGAATTGAAGCAAACCAAGAAAAAATCAAATCGCTGAGAGAGATGGTGCCTCCAAGAAACATCAAGGAAGTGCAACGCTTGAATGGATGTATAGCCGCCCTATCACGGTTCTTAGCTCGTTCTGGGGATAAGTATCTTCCATTCTTCAAGATACTTAAGGGCACTCGAAACACTAGTATTCAATGGATAAATGACTGTCAGATCACTTTTGAACAACTTAAGGCATACCTTGCTTCACCGCCCCTTCTCTCAAAGCCCGTCCAAAGGGAGGTATTATATATCTACTTGGCTATTTCACATCATGCAATAAGCTTTGTCCTTGTCAGAATGGAAAACATAGTAGAGAAACCAGTATACTACGTCAGCAAGATTCTCTCTGATACATAAAGTCATTATCCAATGGTTGAGAAGACTGCATTATCCCTGGTATTCTCAGTAAGGAGACTTCGTCCGTACTTCCAAGCTAACACTATCGGTGTCTACACACAACTCCCTTTGAAGGCTATCCTATAAAAACCAGAAGCATCAGGTAGATTAGTTAAGTGGTCGATAGAATTGGGAGAATTTAATATTCATTAGCTACCACGACTAAACATCAAATCACAGGTTTTAGCTGATTTTATGGTAGAATGTACAGTGCCTACCTTTGAAGAATTGCTTTTTTCTCCTTCACGGTCACCTCAGTGGACGCTAGATGTAGATAGAGCATCCAGAAAATCAGGAGCTGGTGCAGGAATACTACTCATCTCCCCGAATCAAGACATCTTGGAATACGGACTTCGCTTGAAATTTTCAGCCACTAATAATGTTGCTGAATATGAAGCACTTGTTGTCAGATTAAAACTTGTCATAGACTGTGAAGTACAAAACATGATTATCTACACTGATTCTCAACTCATCGCATCCCAAGTAGAGAGAGAATTTGAAGATCATAACTCACAACTGGTGCAATATCTCAGCTTAGTAAAAACATTTCTCACCTAAATTGAAACATGTCAGCTCATTCACATACTTCAGAAGCATAACACCCGAGCTGATGCCCTCTAAGCTTGTAACTTTAATAATTGGAGATCTCTATAAAAGAAGGTGTATTGAGGAGAAACATTTTCCCAATATCCAAGACCCGTGGATGATATTGTCTATAGATAATCCAAGGGAGCTATCTTGGATGGATCTCATCATCTCATTCCTTCGAGACGGAACATTGTCAGATGATGCTACTACATCAATTTGCCTCCGACGCATGGCTGCCAACTTCATCCTTATTGGGGATGAGTTGTATAAGAAGGCATTTGTAGGTCCATACCTCAAGTGTCTTCCTCCATCTGAAGCTGATTATGCATTACGAGAGGTTCATTCCGGGATATGTGGGGAGCACCTTGGAGGCAGGGCTCTTGCTCTGAAAATAATGAGACAAGGCTTCTATTGGCCCACGATCAAACAAGATGCATTAGAGTTTGTGCAAAAATGTAAGAATTGTCAACTACACTTCAATCTTACGCATGCACTGCCAGTAGAACTCACATCTTTTCTGAGTCCTTGGCCTTTCGCCCAGGGGGGTAGATATCATGGGGTCATTTCCAATAGCTAACGGACAACGAAAATTCATCATCTTAGCTGTCGATTACTTCACCAAATGGGTAGAAGCAGAGCCTCTTGCCAAGATCACTGAGGCAAATGCCAAACAGTTTGTCTGGAAAAACATCATCTGTCGCTTTGGGCTTCCTGCGAAGATTATCACCGATAATGGGACTCAATTCACTGGAAGGGTCTTCACATCATTCTGCAAGGATCTTCACATTCAGTTGGTGCACACTGTTGTAGCTCATCCCCAAACAAATGGACAAACAGAGGTGACAAATCAGACAGTGCTCAAGGGGTTAAAAACTCAACTTGAGAAGGCTGGGGGGCAAAGGGTAGAAGAGCTAACGTCCTCTTGGCCTATCGCAACACCGCACGAACTCCTACCGGTGAAACTCTATATAACTTGTGTTTTGGCACTGAGGCTGTCATCCTCGTTGATATCGAAGTTCCAAACCCACGAGTTAAGACTTTCGACTCGGATAGCAATGAAGAAAAGTTCCGACAACAGTTAGATCTTCTCCCGGAAATACGCGATGTGGCCTACCTCAGAGCTGCTTCCTACCGCCAAGAGTTGCTCACTACTTCAACCGAAGAGTCAAGCCTCGACTTATCTCCATCAATGACCTGGTCTTGCGTAGTATAGAAGCCGCAGGTCATGGTCCCCAACGCAACAAATTATCTCTCTGGGAGGGCCCATATATCGTGACTGCCATGATCAAGCCTAGAACCTTCAAACTCAAAGATTCAAATGGGAAAATCCTTCCCCGGACTTGGAATGCAGAAAATCTTCGCAAATACTACCAGTAACACATCATCATATAATCTATGTCTGTTAGTGTCATACAATGTTAATGTAACCCAGACTTAATAATTATTTACTTGTTTTTTTTTACAAAAAAGAATATCTTTAAAAAGTATAACGACACATTTATAAGTCACTTTATGCTCTCGACCAGAGAAATGCACAACTCCGATTGTATCTTAGTCAGAGCATGATCGATCCCGGGAGGATTTGATCTGACCTCTTCCATGCGGGTTAACATCGTCGAACTTTTACTTCTGTAAATAACCCAGGAAAGGTTAACAGTCCTTAGTGGGCTACACCCGACCCCTTTCACACAGGTTCGCAAGTGAGCAATGCTCTAACAAGCAACCTCGGACGAGTTAATAAGTCTTCAACGGACTTCCATCGGCTCCTCCTATACAGGTTAACATCATTGAGTAATACTCTGATGCATAGTCTTAGCCAAGTTAAAGGTCACAAGTGATTTATCCCTACGATAACTTTCTCACGTATTATAACTTTTAAGATATCGTGTATCCACTGTAGAATAAAAATAAAAAAAGTTTCAACATTATCATGAAAAAAATAATAACAATAATAATAATACTGGATGATTTCTTCTTCAGTAAACTAATTTTACCACTCATTTATCTCAACATCGGATACACGATCACGAACTTTTTGGACATTGGCAACACGTCATCGCAACGCACTCGTCGCCACGCTGCATCACTGTAATGCACCGCTGCAACATGACACTCCTCGGCAATGCATCGCAGCATAGGACGTCCGCACGCATAGCCATGAACCCTCACCAAAATGTTCAGCCACGACGTTCTGGCACAACACGCAATTGTAACGCACCACCGCAACACGTCGTTACGTTGTGCCACCACGACGCACCAACACGACGCGGCACCACAACACGCCACCACGACGCCGCGCCACAACACTACGCCGCGATGAGCCATCGCGACGCTCCGCCGCAACAGGCCGCCGCAACACTCCGCTGCGATGTGACACGACGACGCTCCGTCGTGACGCGCAGTAGAGACGTGTCACCGAAACCAGTCGCCGCATTGCGCCACAATGTGTTGCCGCAACACGTCACTGCAATGTGCCACTGCGTCGCATCGCCGCAACACTCTGCCGTGATGCGCCACCGCGACATTCTGCCACAATGCGCCACCGCATCGCTTTGCCGCAACGCGTTACGCAACACTACGCCGCGATGCACCACCGCGACGCTCCGCCTTAACGCGTCGCCGCAACACTGCGCCGCGATGTGCCACCGCGACGCTCTGCCTCAATGCGCCGCCGCGATGCTCCACGACTGCTCTTTGACGCGACGTGTCACCGCAACACGTCGCCGCATTGCGCCACCACGACGCGTCGCCGTAACACTCCACCGTGATGCGCCACCGTGACGCTTCATCTCAACGAGCCGCAACAACGCTCCGCCGCGATGCGCAACGTCGACACACCGTCGCTACGCTCCGCCGGGTCGCCGAAGCCCCGCCGTCGCAACGCCGAAGCTCTGCAGCAACGCGCCGCAGCGCCACCACAGAGCATCGCGGCTCCGTCGCAGCGCTCCGCGGTAATTCTATCCCCCTCCTTTAGGGGTATTTATAGGCTCAAAAAGAGTCTAGCCATTAAATACTCATTATTATATAAATTTAAAAAGAAGTGTATGCATTAAATATTCATAAAAAGAAGAAAATTTTCATTTTCTTCAAAAAATAAAATAAAATAAAATAAAGAGATTAGGGCAACAACGCAAAAAAAAAAGAAAAAAGAGATCGGGGCAACAGCGAAAAAAAAAGAAAAATATGGGGGCAATAGCGCAAAAAAAAGATGGGCAACAACGCAAAAAAAAATGTGGAAATGGAAAAAGAAAATTTATTAATACGCAACCGATGGACTAAAGAAATTCCTATCAAACAAACCTCAGTTATCTAATTGTACATGTACTCATATTAGTCTTATATGAATGATAATACAATAATATAAATAAGAGGCTTCAAGTTTTGATATTTTCATATGATAAAATTGTTCTCACCCGAAAATAGGGGGGCAAATGATACAACAACAATAAATTTTCATTATCCAGCACCAATCTCGAGACACGACATGAATCTCAGTGTAATCTTTTGAGCAAGAAACGTTCAAATCTTGATAAAAAGTCATCCAGAGCTCCGATTTCAGTAAACTTATAGTCAAACTGACCAGCTCGATGAGACGAACCTAATAATATAAAAACTAGTCCAATCCGAGTCAAATCAAGCTCAAATCGAGGCATTAATCCACTTTTAGAAGATTTTTTGACATATTTGGAAGGTCAAATAGATGCTGACACTAGCAAGCCTATACTTGAATCGAGCTTCTCGATAAGAAGAATCCAAAAAGCCCAAGATAGCTCAATTCTGACATCACTAAGGCCATCAAATGCCTCTTAAACGTCGTTAGGTCAAGGGAAGCCTTCTGAACCGTCCGATCAAAATGGTTGCATTAATTGAACCCAAAACACTATAAATAGACCCCCAACTCTCACATGAGAGGGGAGAAGCCTAGAGAGAGTCTGGAGGCCTTGAGAAGAAGTTGCAGCCTAGCACCACCGAGACCGCTGTCGACCACTGCCGACCTCCGTCAGCTTCAACCTCCGTCGACCTCCTTCACCGCCGAACTCCGTCATCGTGGAACTCCTCCAATCATCGTTAATCACCACCAACCAAACACCATCAGTTAACATTGTAGTCTGAAACATATAATTACTCTCTCATATTTGTGGGACAGAGGATTTCTGTAAACATCAATCAATAGTGGATTCTCGTAACTGGGTTAGGCCCCGTAGTTTTTCTCTTTACGGGTTTTCACGTAAAAATTTATGGAGTCTTCACTGCTTATTTTTTATCTGTGTGTGTGCTGAATATTCAACGCTAAGATAATAATCCGCTACTCTACCGCAGTGAATTTTCTAGCACGCATCAGTGACATTATGTTATAGTGTGTGTATTCTTTATAATGTTAATGAAATAACAAATTTTGAATCATACCTTTGTATGATTGTTGTGTAAGCTTTGCATGTTGAAGATGCTCTGTAGGTTGAAGCAGCCGTATAGCTGAGAAGTCATTCAGCTGAAGATGGTTTACATTGTAGCAGAGCTGCGGCTTTACCGCTGATTATTCCTCTTATTTCTGTGTGGAATCTTGGCTTTCATCGACCTATATTATTCTCTTCTCGGTACAATATCTAGCATGCAAATTCCAGCAAAACTTAATATGTTACCTCTCATCCTACCAATTTAATAAAAGCAATCTGTTGATCTGTTGATTCCCTCTCGGCTAAAATTCATAAGAGTGAGATACAAACTCAGCTCAATTATGAAAGTTCTTCTACATGGAGATCTTAAGTTATAAAGTTGTTTTGAGCTAATGGGTTTTATACTGATTTAATTTAGATGGTTCTATTGTAGCTCCTACAATATACATCACCAGTGAACAAGGTTCAACTATTCCACATTTTCAATATATTATGGATTCTAAGTACTTATTAAAAAAAAAGATTTTGGCAGATCTTATTTAAAGTCATTTTTAAAAAATACTTTAAAAAACATTAAAAAGATGTATAAAAATATTTAAAATCACTGATAAGAGCCCTTGCAGGACTTGCGATTGTAAAGATTTAAAATCTGTTCTAAAGAACATAACAGAGGTTTTTACTGTTGTGGAAAATCTTTTTTTTTTTAGTGGCTCAAAATATGGATTCATGTACTGAAACCTGGAATACTTGAACAATGAATTCAATCCACAAACTGAGAATTCATTCAACTCAAGAATGAGTTTCACCATATTTTTATTGCTAATCAATCCATGACTGAATATCTCTCTCAAATCAAAGCTAAATCTGATTTTATAGCTACTTTTGGAACTCTGCTTCTACTGAAGGTGTAAATATCTATGTAAATTAATGGATTATCACCAAGCTATTTGGCATTCAATAGCCATATAAACAAGCCTCCAACCAATACGCCTCAATGATTTATATACTTTAACGAGTAACAAAGAGACAAATCAGGCTACTAAAGCTACTAGAGTTGTTTAAGTGTCCAATACATCTGACTCTACCATTGCACTTTGATAGGACAATAACGAAATGAAGCACTGAATATCCAAACAATTATACATGTCAATCAAGTATCATACAGATGTGAATTTGTGTATCGATCCGACGAGTAATGAGAAAAATTTCCAAATTAAAAAAAAAGTTTTAATTTTTTTTATTGTAAGTCTATCTTGAAATGTTCAAGCTTTGGTGAGTTTTAAAAGTCTCTAAACCTATTTTTTTCAAAAACCAAATTCTAAGAGATTAAGGTGAGAGGTTCTCTCAAGTGAAGCTTTCTCTTCTAATTTGGATACTAGATAACTTGGCTTAACCATGTGTCAAAGTTAATGGTGATAATAAAAAACAAATCTTCCCCTTAACCCATCCTAGTGGTCAAAAGAAGGTCGGAAATTTGAATCAAAGTTTAGTTCCCTAACATATGCAAATTTTTTTAGGATCCCATATTTTCCTTCTCAATCGCACTACCCTAGAAGCATAATTCCTATTCTCCCAAGTTAATGTGTTAAACTAGTTGTTCTACTATGTTTCTCCAAATCCAAAGTTCACAACAAATTTTAATAAAGAAACTAGTCAGGTTGAGTATAAATTAAGTATAAAAAAGTTAAGACAATGTCACAAGCAATTTCAAATTAGTCACAAAGATAAAAGTTAAGCATTAGGACTTCTCATCATAGAATTAGATGGCAAAATGTGAATTAATTACAATACATGCTTTGAAACAATAAATTCTACATTATATTAATCAAAGCAAAATATATTACTAGAGTTAGAATAAAAAAATTACACCATTGAATTGCCACTACATGTCTCCTCTCCTTCTCCAGCTAAGAATAATGAAGAATTATCGACATATTTTTAGGTTATATGTTTTGAAAAGGGGGTCGCCTATAGAAATTATCGGCGAATTTTAGATTTTAAATTTAATTTAAATATATATAATTTGGAAAGTAGCATTTGATTTTGAAAATAATTTTAAGTTTGAAAATTTTAAGATATGAAATCAAACCGATCTCACATCCCAAATAATTTATATAAACGAGCACCACACCACAAACCGTGTATCTATCCCGAAGAATAGACACACTGCTTGATGATGGGGTTCGATTAAATAAACTAGAAGATTTGTGACATATGTTTGGTCTGCGAACCAATTTTATAAGCGTACAAGTTCCCCTGCTTAATATGAAGGAATTAAGCAGGGTTTATATTACCTGGGTTCTTAAAGTTCCCTATAAGGGCAAGCCCCTATAGTTAATTACATCTTAAATGTCAGAAATCATTTAAGAAAACTCTCTATAATGATCAGTGGTTTTGCTCTCAAGAATTTTAAAGTTTAAAGTTGCAAAGGATTGAATTTTGGAATTTCAAAAGGGATTAGCTCAAATTTGGAACAGTTTATTTCAGGAGTCCAAAGGAAGAGAAGTAAGGGATGTCACAAACCCGAAGTGAACTTCGGTAACTTCCCAACTATCCTATGATTTGGCTTCAATTTGAGAAAATTATTTAATGTTTCAATCCTGTCAATTTTAGTTAATTGGGACTTATATTTGTATACATAATCACACAAATAGCCTCGAAGATGTGAGAGTTTATGTCATACCAAAGGACTACCTCAGAGTCCTAAGACCGATTAGGGCTTAATTTGCATAACACAATTATGCAAATGCCTAACGAAAAGTTGAGGATTTATGTTGCACTAGGCAAACTACCTCGAAATCCTATGGCTTAGTTATTTAATTCTAAGAAAGGTTTTGCTTATGTAGATCCAAATTTTGCTGATGAAGATGGTCGTGCTGCCTACTATGCTCCAAGTTCCTTATTATTGTAGAGGTTTAGTTTTAGAAGGTGAAAATCAGGAGATGAGGGAAGTGTTTTGGTTTGGAAGAGTCTTAAGGTTCAAATGTCTTAATGTTTTAATTAAAATAAATCTTAAAGTTGGTTAACAGGATCGATTAAGATCCCACGGTTCCGTCATCCCGGCACCGCTATTTTCATCAGATTCACTTAGTCTAAATGAATTTGCAAAACTCAACTAAATGAGTTCCACACTTTCATTTACTTCATGAGAAATCTTGTTAGCAACACGTGGGTTACATCATCCGAGGGATTCCCGATCATCCAACGAGACGTTTTAATTTAATTGTAATTGTAGTTTTTTTGTTCTGTTTGTGATTAAATTTTGAGTTGTTTTATATTTTGAATGCTGTGGCAGTAAATTTTATCTTGTATTGATTTTTAATTTAGTTTTGGGTTTCTGTTTTGTAGCTATCCTAAATGTTTCAGTTTTCATGCAGGATGACATTCTTGTTTAACATGCAAAAGAAGAAAAGTACAGTGCAGGTAAATAAATTGCAATAAAATAAAGGCGTAGCTGGTGGGTCTTCTCGTCATTCCCGGCTGCACTTAAAACACATGTCAAAGCATTTACATAATTGCAAGAAAACACCTAGGTGAAAATAAGGGAAGGTTCTGGTTGTCTACCAAAATCCTAATCCTATCGCTAGTCAATTCCTATGACGTCTAAGTCCTTGTGTTTTATTAAGGATGATTTTCTTCACCAAAGAACAGTGAAGTTTCACTATTCTTTGAAACATCTCATTAAGTTAGAGAAGTGCTCAGAATTGAATTCTAAACATCTTCTTAAACATTTTAGGGATTACTTCAAGTTCAGTTAGTTTCATTGAGGTGGTGAATCAATCACCCAAGTTACTCTTACTCAGTGAGTTAGGATGTTTGATTATCTTATGAATGAAGTGACATTTCATCTGATGCTTTATTTAAGAGTCATAATAATGAAAGTCTTTAGGAGCAAATTAGTTTGTTAAATAATTTAACCATTTTGAATAAGGTTGAATTGATGATTTAAGATAATTTAGTTTAGTTATGAAATTTTAGGTTGATTCCTTTTAGATTAGTTAAGTTAAAGGAGGTATTTAAATTATTTAATTTTGTTTACATTTTCAATTATTTAAATTTATTTTAATTTAATTATAATCTTTAATTGGTTTAATTTTAAATTATGAATTGTTCTGTGATTAATTTTTAACATTCCAAATTTGTTTTAGATTGAATTCAAAGGGACTTTAAATTAGTTTTAAGGTTTTAAATTTACTTTAATTTAATTACTAAATTATTTAATGTTTTAAACTTTTAATTTAATTAAGGATTACTTTTTTTAATTATTAGTTTCAATCATCATTCTTTTAAAATTAATTAAGAGTTGAATATTATTGAATTAATCTTTTTAGGGATTTTTAAATTAAAGAAATGATATCTCCTTAAGTCATATCCCTAATTTTAATAATCCAATTTTTAATTATTCTTCCAAAATTTAAAGGAATTAATTAATTAGGATTTCATTTTTTATGTTGTACATGATCAATGGGTTTATACCCCTTAATTCCCTAAGTTTCAATCATCCAAGAAAATTAAGATCAAATATTCATCCCTCCCTTTGATTAAGCCTAAAGCATTAATTAGGGTTAAAATCCCTTAATTACCTTTATGCCCTCTTAAGCCCATTTACTTCATAACTTACTAAATTGAGCTCAAATGAATTTGAAATTTTTATGTCACTTTAATCACATGTCAATTAAGACATTAGAGAAGAAAATGTGATTTTTCCATTTTTAATTTAATTTATATAATTATTCTAATGAAAAATAAGGTTTTTCAATGAAAATTCAACAACATGACCAAGGTAGAGTTTCTGTCCTTAAGAAAATTATGGAATGTTCTTACTGACTAGAGGACCACTTGGACCAATTTTGGTGATATTTTGAATTATATTTTATTTATTATAATTATTGTAATTTTTAAGGTATTAATTAATTTTAAAATAAAAGAAGAGTTGAAAGTTATTTTTTATATTTTTTTTAAATCTCTCTGACCTCAAGGAACTCAGAGAAATAAATTTTATATTTTTCTGATTTTTCTTTGAATTTTTAGATTTATTTTAGTGGGAAGGTTTGGAAAATCCATTTTTAATATTAAAAATTACATTAAGCTCTTAAAATTTAATATCTTTACTTTAAATCTTAGAAAAAATATTTGGTTGATTCCTAAGTGATTAGGAACCAAAAAATGACATTTCTGGGATTTTTAATATTTTTATGATTTTTTAATTTTTTTAATTATTAAAATATTTAAAAATAGGTTAAAAATGAAGTTTTTAGAAAAAAATCCAATTTTGATTTTCTTAGACTTCTCTAATCTCAAATAAGTCCCAAAACCAATTTAGTGAATTTTTGAAATGTATTTTGGGTTTTATGAATTTTTAAATTTTAAAAATGACCATGTTACTTAGAAAATTCATTTAGTAGGTTAAAACATTCCAATTGATCTCAAATTTTTATGTGAGACTCCACTAACCCTAAAGATCAGTGGAGAATTAATTTCATGTGATTTTATTGTGTGTAATTACTCCTAATTAATTAAAGTTCAGTTTTAAGTGTTTAGGCTAATTAGGGTTATTTTTAAGGAATTAAATCAAGCCATAATTTTTCTAAGGTCCTCTGGTTATAAGATTAATCCCCTAATTTTCCTAGAATTTTCTAAGCAATATGCAAATAATTAGAATTAAAATACCAAAAACAGGCACATAAGCTTGGAAAATAAATAACTTGCTATAGAGATGGCCTCTGGCCTTGGAAAATTCAGGGAATATTCCCAAGAACAGAGGCTACAAAAGCCTTATAGTCTTATTCCATGGTGAAATGTGTGTGTGAATGGAGAATTAAAACATCACAGAGAGTATTTAAATCATTAAAAATCATAGACTCACAAAATTAATTTAATTCTTTTTCCACATTATTCTCCTCTGTTCACTGAGCAAGAGGGTATTTTTATTTTATTTTATGATTTTTTTTATGCAAAGTTATGCATTTTTAAAGTTTGTTGAATTAATTGAATAGAAAAATCCACTATTTTTTTACTTATCCAGCGCGGCACCAACTCATCCTAGGCAGCTCCAAAGTCCCACACGGCGCTTTCTGATTCGTCGCTGCCATCTGACTGGGGTGCCACGCAGCCCGCTGTTCCGCCTGTCTCTTGGTCCGGCGCAATCTTGGTCGTTCACCCAGTACAGAAGTCATCCGACGGTCCCTGGTCATCGTCTACAACTGGTGCGTCCCGAGAGCCGTCCACCTACTAACCCTAAGATCTCGCTCATTTCTCAACCAAATTACACAAAATTTGTTCCTATGTGTTCGTCTAAACGAGAGCTACAAATCCATACGGCTAAAAGGCCTTGAAATCGAGTAAAGAAAAATAGGGAATCACTGGAAGCTCGGGCTAAGGAGAATTATCCATACCTTGGTCCAAGAGGTGAAGCCTCGATTGGATGTGCTCGACACGTTCGCTGGAGTCCAAGGAGTCTACGGATTAAGCCTCTGGTCCTGGCGAGTTGCCTAGGTATGATTTCCACCTAACCCGATTTCAAAGCTTGGGTGATAGGAGGAATGGCTGGCCTGGTGAGGGGGCTTTCAATGGGGAACTTCTCCTCTTGGTCTGGTGATGGTTTAGGGTCGATCAATTTGAAGATCAGCTCAATGTGGTGAAGTGTCCTATTTTTGGGCTTAAAATTGAGCTCAAAAATTGAACTCACAGAAAGGATTTTAGGGCTGGATTTCAGTGGGGATCAACTGCTCTATGTTAGGAGAGGAGTTTGGAACCAATTTGGCAGGGTTTTACTAAGGTCCAGTGCATCCAACCTTTTGGCCGTGGAGTTGAGGAGTTTAAATAGCCATGGCTATGGGGCTTCCCAGAGGAAATTGGATGTTGGGATCAGCTGCCTAGGGGAGGAGAAGAAGAGCAATGGTGTCCACTGGGGTTGGGGCAGCTCAGCAAGAGAGTTTTGAATTTTTTAGCTCACATGGAGCTCTCAGGTGTGGTGTTTTCCGGCGACCCAGGTGGCTGGCCGGTAGGCATGGGTCACCATCTTGACCAGTGAGATCAGGGTTGTGGTTTGGTGAGTACAATTGGCTTTAGACATGTGTAAAGGAGTTGATTTAAATGGAATGGGGGGAGAGCTAATTTTGGGTCCAAATGGGTCCAAGTCATGGATTAGGGATTGGTGCACCCACTAAGGGGACCTTGGGTGCTGTGGGGATCAGGTAAGTTAGCTAGCTTAGTGGGGAGAAGTCACCATCTAAGTACATTTTGGTTTAATCAAGATTAAGAAGAGTTATGAAAAAAGCTTAATCACCCTTAAGGGAATCATTAAAGGACTCACTCCTTTTGCCATAAATGACATGGTGAGGTGTAAAGTGACTCCCATGGCTTGCATATGGCTTGTCCATGGCTTCATGGCTCCATGTGGCTTGGGAATGGCTTGGTTCATTTCATGAAAAAGGGTTTTTTAATTTTTAGGTATTTTGATGGAAAATTTTCATGAGGCCATATTTGGTTTGATTAAATGATGAAATAAAACTTAGGGGATGATTTTATTAAATGGATGATGAGAAGAAATTGTCATGTAAGCTTTAGAGCCAATTTTGGGCTTTTTAAATTTAGTGAAAATGGGCTTTTAAAATGCTTTAAGGAAGTGGGTTTTTTAAGTTTTAAAATAAACTTTTGGATGAAAATGTTGTGAGATATTATGCCAAATAAATGTTGCATTTAATTTAGTAATGTGTTATGAGAGTTTTAGAAAAGATTTGGGGTTGAATTGGGTTTAATTTGGGTCTTTTAGTAATAAGGTCAAAGTGGGTCAAATTGGGCTAACTTGGGCTAAAATTGGGCTAATTTTGGTTTTGATGTAAAATTAATGTTGTAAAATGTTTATGGAGGTGTGAAAAAGAGTTTTCAATTTTGGTTGGGTCTTAATTTTGGGGTTTGGGCTTATTTGGGTTCATGATTGGTTTAGGCTAATTTGGGGAATTTTGGTTTGCGTTAGGCTTGGGTGAAGTTTGATTTCAAATTTGGGGCAAATTAATGTAGAGTTTGGTTTGTGAGGATGTTAGGAAGATTTAAAAATAAATTTGGGGAAAATTGGGTGAAATTTGGGTTCAATTTGGGATGGATTGGGTTAATTGTTCACTTTGGATCGTAAGGGCCTATTTGACATTTTTGATCAAATTGGGTTAAAATGACAAAATTGGGGTATGTGGCAGTTGAAGAAAATGATTTGGATAATATTTTATAATTTTAGGATTTTTTTTGAGAATTTTTTGAATTTTAGGCTATTTAGGGTACAAGGAGAGTACATGAACGGTATTGGGGGTTATTTTTGAAAATTTTGGTATTTTTTTAGTCATGAATGATCAATTTGAGTGGTGGGGAATGTTTAGGATTGATTTTGAAAAATTTTGGGTAATTTGGGCAATTTTGGAAATCTTGGGCAATTTCAAAGGTATTTGGTAGGTTTGGTGGGTTTAGGGCCTCAGGAGTCAAAAATTGAAATTTGAGGAAAATGAAGATTAATTAGATGTTAGTGAAATGAAACCATTTTGGTTGAGCCATGAATCCATGTTAAGCTCATAAGAGTCATGAGAGGACTCTTTTTAGGCACTCAATATGTTGTTCCTAACCCTCTTAGCCAGGGGCTTAGGAGTTAAGGCCCATCCATATGAGTTTCCTACATGAGTCAGGAAGCCAAGTTGGGTAAGAGTAGTTTTAGGGTTTAGAATGTGTCTGAGAGTGTGGAGTGTGCAAGCAGAACCTCACCAAGACCAGGCCACCCAGGGTGATCCTAAGGCTTGAACATCCTATAGGAACTCATCCTTGAACCTCCACATTTGACTTTTAACCTTCCAAAGGAGCTTGGAGGTTTATGGTCATTTGTGTGGGGTTTAAGAAAAGTTAAGAGGTGTTTGAATTTCTAAGTGGTGGGTCCTATTTCTATTCCTCTAGAATAGTCAAAGGGAAAACCTATGGCTAGATCCTAAGCACTAAGGAGAGGGAGTTCAGACCTCACCAAAAATGAGGTCAACAAGAATGCTAAAAATTATTAAGATATTCTTCCAAAATCTCCCTGCAATTTTTCTCGCACTCACTCTCTCACAATCCTCTCAGACACCTGTACTTAATCTCACAAAGTTATTCAACCTTTACACCATGCTACAGAGAGTGACTTCACCCTTTATATTACACCCTTTTAATCGTATGATAAGACCGAAATGTTGTGAATAACCAATAATCATGAAAGTATCAGTGTTGGTCAAGTAATATACATAAATAGAGTCTGTATATCAATGCCATGGGAAATTATTAATTTCTAACTCCGAAACATTTATAGCCTTCTAGTTTTAAGTCTAACCTAAAATATTTGAAATTTAGTGATTTTAAAGTTAATATTATCAAATTTTGAAAAGAGTAAAAGCTAGGGGAAAGGAGTTTGAATGTAGTGAAATTTTATTTCAATTAAAAATTCTCCCTTTAATTAATTTTTTAGGAATCTAAGTTTAACTACGTGACAAAATTTATGGGTGAAAATCATGAACAGATCTCCTCCTTATCCCATCTCAAACTTCTAATAAGGTTTAGAAATCATATAGGTTTATTCCATTAAATTAAGTGAGTTTCCAGGAATTCAAATTTATCATTATGATTGCACTAACATAGAAGCCATATTCATATTATTCCAGGTCTATATGAGTTTACTTAATTGTTCCTCTAGTCTGCTCTCGCTTAACTAGATCACAACAAAAGTTAACTAATCAGTTATCTGGATTGATAATAAATTAAAATTAGAAGGTTAACCCATCACCACCACGAAACTCTAGTTTAATCACATCATAAAAGTACACATAATCCCTAACTTATCAATCCAAAGGAGAAAGAAAAATCTAATCGCAACTCGTGCTTTGAAACAACAAATAAACATGTTTTTCATCAAATTAATTAAAGCAATAGTTAAGAATGGAAAACAATGGGAAAAACTAAGGAGTGCTATACATGGCTTCTTTCCTCCTCAACAAGTTTATCTTGATCACACGAGCAGGATGCTCTAAAATTCCTCACACACTCATCACAAGAATCTCTCCACACTTACAAAAGTACATAAAACTCTCGACAATGACTACACCCCTTCCTCTTTGATTTGGTAAAGAAAATATAGTCTTGCTTTGTTAAATGATGCATTTTAATTATCAAAATCATTAAAATACATGAATTGGTGTCTAAGCACTAGAAGATGGCACCTGGGCGCTAGAGCTCTAGTGCCTAGGCCCTACAATGCTAACACCCCCTTATCCAAGCTCTTTGTATGACATGCCACTTTCAAACTAGGGCTTAGGTGCCGATGCACTAGTCTATGTCGCCTAAGAGAACGACTATGATTAGGGGTGTAAACTAGCCAAACATGAGTGTGCCCGGGTATAGCTTGTGTTCTACTTGTAAAAAAATATCATTGTTGGTGTTCGGCTCTGCAAATTTGAAAATGCTCTTAACAAAGGATGTATTCCTTGTCTGGTCGGGGAAGCCACTAACACCCTAATCGCATTAAACCACCAAGGTAGAAAACTATGTTGGGCTAGTTTGATTGAAGAAGCATGGGGACTTTCCTTAGGATATGCAGAATGATGCATTTAAATATTCAAGTCATAAGTGTGGAGGCCATATTAATATAAATTTGGTGATAGTCATGCAATGCAGCTCATTTAAAATCTAGCTTGAAGGCCATATAGAAAAGTAAAGACAAATTTTGAAAAATCTTGAATATTTTAATCCTAAAGTTTGATTAATCTTAAAATTTTATTATTAAACTTTTGTAGAAAGTTTAGAATATTAGGTTCTTAGAGAGCTAAGTGATTTTCATGCTTCTCAAACAAAAACACAAGGTAAACAGGTCGAAGCCAATTTTAAGCACACAAGCATGCAATGAAAACAATAAAGCAAGCCAAATACAAAATAATAAAATTTCAAGTGTCATTGGGTCAACACATATTCAATAAATAGAAAATGACAGCCAGGTGTCGCATAAGTGCACACATGATTCTAATTTTATACATGAATAAAATTTATAATTATGGTATGAAACATGAGTAAAAAAGCTCCTAGTCCCCTTCAAGTGGTTCCGTTGGTCTGGCGCCTTGGAACCCATGCACTTACCTTATTTCCAATATAGAACTCTCCTATGGACACTAAAAAAGTGCATGCAAAAAGTAAGAAAAGGGCTCGACCTTCACGAAAATAAGGTTAGCGGAAAATGATACCAACATCCAACACATATGAGCCATGTCTGGCAGAAGGAGCTTAGCAACACCTGCAGGAAAGAGTTAGCCATAATCAATACTTGCTCCTCTCTATTACACGTGTGAGTGTGTATAGGCATAGATCTCTACAGGAAGACCGATCTAAGATACTACTGCACAAATTTTGAAATTGATAAACATGCAATCATTCCAAAAGAAGAAAAGGTGATGCCTAGCCAGAGCAACCGAACCAGTAGAGAACTATAGCAGAGCATTGAAAAGGACTACCTAGTATCTTAATGTTTATCCTAGCACACCATCTAACGCAGTGACCTAACACAACTTCTAAGTGAGTACAAGGTTAAGTCAAAGGCTGATGTATGTTTTGACGGGGTCGTCGTCTCCGTCCCCGCCCTAAGGATCCAAGGATCCTAAGAGATGCCACTAGATGCAGGTTTTGTAAAAGCTTTTGAAAATTGACCTCACATATGATCTAAGATAAAGATGCAAATAGTTTCAAAATAAATTTGAAAATATGATGCGTAAAAGTAGTAAAAATATATATTTTCTTAATAATTTTGAAAGTAGGTCCTAAGAAAGGAAAATCTTAAGTGACACCTATTAGACCCCTTGAAATCTTAGCCCAACTTATGCATGTTAATCATGGTGTGGTAGCTAGTATTGCCCTACCGAGGCATCCTTATAGGCAATACTCGCTACCCCATCATGACCGTCGGAGGGTCACTCTTCTGACGAGATAGGTACATCGTTAAGACACCAGGAATGCACATGAAAATGCAAAGTGATCCAGTGAGATATGATCATCCTAACAATGTAGGAACATTCAACAGATGACAAACATTCGTCACTAGTATATGGGGGCATATACTAATGATGAATGCATCAATAGTGTGGAATAATGCATGCAAGACATACAACAAAAGTGAGGATGAGTGTGCAAGGGTAAAATGACTTGGGAGTGAGTGTATTGAGGAGGCGGTGACTTGGTGAATGACTGTGTAAAATAGGCAATGACTCGATTATGATGAGTATGTCGAGGAGGTAGTGACTCAGAGGATGAGTGTGTCGAGGAGGCGGTGACTTAACAGTATGCCTACGACAGTCTGGAGTGGTGTTGTAGAAAGTTGAGAAATATAATCCTTTTTGGAGAGGATTACACAACGGATGGGCTTGGTGGCAAGCCATCCATTCACATGGTGTGTGAATGTGTGAATGATAGGCGTGTGAGGACACAAATCCATGTGTAAAGACTTCAACCATGCAAGTCATGAACATGCATAATGCTATATAAGCAAATACAAAAAGGTGGGAAATGCAAATGCATACCATATGTGACGTGGTACAAAGCATCATGGGGCTCCACGAAGTGAATCCAGGATAATGTGTCTCTTGGAAGCACAAGTACCCGCCATAAACATATGAGGGCATATGCTCATGAGTGCACGAGAGTGTACAAGTGTGGAGGTACTAATGCAGTCAATATGAAAAGCATGCATGCATGCAACATACCAAATGCAAATGATTGAATGATGGATTGGACCGGGTGGTCGATCGTGCCAGTGTGTGAAGCCGATCGATGAAGGATTAGTCAATTGACATGATCGGATCGATGGCAGTCGAACGATCGAAAGGATCAAGGGTAGTCGATCAGGTTAGAGTGTGCAACTGATTGACTAAAGATGGTCGACGGATACATTCGGGGACGGCACTGATCGATCATGTCAAATGAAGATAGTTGACCAACTGAAAATATGTTAAGATTTTCATGCCTATTTTATATTGATTTTGATGATATTGCACTTTAAAGAAATGTATTTTTGATGTTTTATTGAAGGTATGGTGATTTATGGACAATGGAGCAAAAAGATGCAAAAAGGAATGAATTTAGAGCAAAAAGGACCAAAATATGAAGATTTGATATAGGGCGTCGACGGCAAGATCGAAGGCGCCGACGTCGGAATTTTCCCGAGAGTTCAGAAAATATATTACAAGGAAGGTCGCCAACGACGAGGTCGAGGCCGCCGACAGCGAGCCTTAACAGAGAGAGTCCAAAGCCAAGTATTCTAGAAGGCCGCCGACGGCGAGATCGAGGCCCCCGTTGGCGCGTATGTCGGTTCTCTCACGAGGTGCATTGAATGTGGACGATTTTTGAAGGGATGCTTGGGCAACTCTTAGATACTCTTCTACAACTTTAAAAGAAACATTTAGAGGCCGAAAAAAGTGTCCACTAGTGTCCACCGAGTCCAGAAAAGAGTCCAAAGTGTGTTACTGTGTCAATTAATGTTGGTGGTGCCATTAGAGTATTGGAGAGTTAGTTTATTTAGTGTTAATTGTGAGGAATTCTTTGAGAGATTGTAAGAGTGGAAGGAAAGTGAGAGATTTCTTCCTCCTTGCCGCTTCGGAGGAGAATTTTGTATACTGTAAAGAAAGGAAGAGATTCAGAGGAACTTCAAGGAGCTTGCTTGGGGAGGAATTCGAGATAAGTTGTATTTACTTTTTTTAGTTTGTATAACTTTAATTTTATATATGAAATCCAAGTTTTGTCGTATCTTCTCCATGAAATCTGAGTAGTTTCTCTATCTTTCTCCTTGTTTTGAGATTTTTGTGAAATGGTGATTTGAATTAGTTGTGCCAAGAGAATGTTAAAGAAGTTTTGATAATCTTTTCACTTCAATCTTAATTTACTTTCAATCTGGCCAATTGATTTGTTAAAATATGTTGAGTTTGACAACTAAAGTGAAAATTACATCCAAGATTCAGGGAGGTCAAAGTCCTTGAAAGTAGGGTGCAAATAAATAAGGAAGTATTATTTATCAGACGTAGAATTGGAGATTTTAGAGTGACAGACTAAAATCCTCAATTTGGTCCTATCGTTTGGGTGTCGAAGTGTAGATGTTAGTCCTCAGGCAAGGGGAATGTTTAGCCCTCAGGCAAAGGGAACATGGGAGCTCCGAAGTGAGAGTCGGTATCCTCTCAACCTAGCCGCGGATTCAGTAACCAAGCATAGGATTAGTCAATGTTCTTTATCTGGACCAAAGGGTAAAGAATATGTATGCTCCTATTTGGCACAACACAATTTTAAACTAATTCTAATTATCTATTCACTTAAATTTCTTAACAAAGGAGAAGGATGCTTGCTTATTGAACCTCATTTTATTAGTAAAAGTAGTTAATTGTTAGTAGAATTAGTTTATTAAAATTTCATTCTATTTATGATTACATATTAGTCACAAATAGGCAATTTGATTTACAAGTTGTGATTCTGAATTGGTTTATATTATCCTAGTCCGTAGCCTCTGAAATATCTCTGTAGGATCGATATCCAGGACTATACTAGAGCCATGTATTACTTGAGCGATACATATACTTGTGTTGATAAAAGTAACTCTTAAATTATTGAATATATTATACACTTCTTATAATATTAATATTATGTTAAGTACGCCGAGGCTGGTTCAAGTTTTTGGCGCTTTTCTCGGGGATATAACATAATTAGAGTAACAAACAATTTAGGACAATTAGAAAAATTTTTTATAGAATTTGCAACTTATTATCGTATTTAGTGAACTGTTTTACTGTGTACTAATTTCGATTGTATGCGTAAATTTGGACCTGAAAATCTTATTCCCTACGATTCGGCATTAGAATGCACTGTTAGAAGAATTAGAAAACTGAGAAAAGAAATTAGAAATTCTAACACAAAGGAGAACAACGTAAACAACCAAAGAATAAAAAATTGACATCAATCTAGAGCACTAAGAGCTTACGCTAACCCTACATTTGATGAAATTCACTTAACTATCCAAAATCCAGATATAGCAGCTAATTCATTTGAGCTTAAACCTGCAATTATCCAAATGGTACAAAACAATCAATTTGGCAGAACTTCTAACAAAGATCCTAATTTACATCTTGCGAGTTTTATAGAACTTTGTGCTACTTTTAAATATGACTTTGTGTCTGATGATGTTATCAGACTTAGACTTTTTCCTTTTTCATTAAGGGACAAGGCTAAAGCTTGGTTAAATTCGTTAGCACTTGGATCTATTAGATCTTGGGGGGACTTTCACAAAAATTCTTATCGAAATATTTTCCACCATCTAAGACTACTAAACTTAGAAATGATATCACATTTTTCAGTCAGTATGAGGAAGAATCAATATATGAATCTTGGGAAAGATTTAAAGATCTTCTTAGGAGATGCCCACATCATGCTTTACTATATTAGTTAATTATTCAAACTTTTTATAATGGATTAGTAGGATTTCTTAGATCCATCATTGACGCTGTTGCTGGTGGATCACTAATGTCTAAACCTTTTGAAGAAGCTTATGCTTTAATCGAAGAAATGGCTACCAATAATTTTAAATGGCCCACTGAAAGGGTAAATCCTAAGAAAGTAGCCAGTATTCATGATTCAGATGTTTTATCTGAAATTACTGCTCTTTCTAAGAAAATAGATCAATACGGAATGAATCGTTCTCAAACACCTCTAGTGTTAGAAGAAAATTCTTTAAGACAAATTATAGATGTTCAATCTTCATATGAAACTTTAAATTTGATAAATAATAGACAAAATAACCCTTATTCAAACTATTATAATCCAGGTTGAAAGAATCATCCAAAATTTAATTAGAATAACCAAGGTAATGCTAATCCTGTTAATTCTCAGTGGGGGAACAATCCTGTAAACCCATTAGGAAATGTAAAAAAATCAAGCTAATTCCAATTATAGACCTTCTAATCCATCAGGTTTTTATAATAATTCACAATTTAAGTAGGAGAAGTTATATAGGAAGAACTAGTTTTGAATATGGGAAATCAAATACAAAATTAAGGAGCTGCTATTAAAAACATAGAAAATCAATTGGGGCAAATTGCTACTGCACTTAGCAATAGACCTGTTGGAACTTTACCTAATAATGTTGAAGTAAATCCTACATATTAAGGAAAAGAACAGATCAAGGCTATTCAATTGAGAAGTGGAAAAGAGTTGAAAAAAGGGTCAAAAAAGAAACTGTAGTTGAAAAGGAAAAAGTGGAAACTGAAAGTGAAAATGAAAGTTTATATTCTGATTTTTCTCTGAAACCTATGAAAATTATTGTTGAAATACCACCACCACCATTTCCTCAAAAACTAAAGCAACAAGACAAGGGAAAAAGATTTGCTAAATTCTTAGACATTTTAAAAAAATTATCAATAAATATTCCTTTTGTTGAAGCTTTGGAACAAATGCCTGATTATGTTAAATTTATGAAGGATATACTCAACAAAAAGAGGAAGTTATAGATCATGAGGCATTTGCACTCAGTGAAGAGTGTAGTGCTATAATTCAGAAAAAGCTTCCTGAAAAACTTAAAGATCCTGGTAGTTTTACTATCTCGTGTGCTATTGGTGAAAAATTTTATGGACAAGCATTATGTGATTTAGGAGCTAACATAAATCTGATGCCTCTATCAACTTTTAAAATGATAGGAATATGAGAGATTGCACCAACTTCTGTAACTCTACAGTTAGCTGATCGATCTATTACACATCCTAAAGGAGTTGTAGAAGATATTCTGGTTAAGGTTGATAAATTTATCTTTCTTGTGGACTTTATCATTTTAGATATGGAAGAAGATAAGGAAATAACTATCATTTTAGGAATACCATTCCTAGCTACAGGAAGAGCTATGATAGATGTTCAAAAAGGAGAGTTGACTATGAGAGTAAATGATCAGGAAGTGACCTTTAACATCTTAAAGTCAATGAAATATCCTTCAATAGAAAAAGATGATGATTGTTTTAGAATGGATATATGCGATTATTTTAGAAAAGAATATTTTAAAGAAAATTTTGAAAAACATGAAGATATTGAAAAACGATAAATATGATGAAATTGATAACAAAGAAGCTGATTATATTCAGGAACAATTTGAAATGCTCGATTCAAAAACACCTGAGAACGAAATCTTAATTCCATCTATTGTAAAACCCCCTGAACTTGAATTAAAGACTCTTCCAAATCATTTGAAGTATGTATTTTTAGGAGAGTTTTCAACATTACCAGCAATTGTATCCTCGGACTTAAATGAAATTCAAGAACAAAAATTAATGGATACATTAAAAAAGTACAAAAGAGCTTTTGGATGTACTCTGGCTGATATAGAGGGAATTAGCCCTTCATTTGTATGTACAGAATCTTATTGAATGATGAACATAAACCAAGAATTGATCCACAAATGAGATTGAACCCTATTATGAAAGAAGTAGTTAAAAAAGAGATTTTAAAATGGTTAGATGCTGGAATCATATATCCTATTTCGGATAGTACTTGGTTAAACCCAATTAATTGTGTTCCTAAGAAAGGAGGAGTGACTGTTGAAGCCAATGAGAATAATGAATTAATACCTATCAGGCAAGTTACTGGATGTTGTATTTGTATTGATTATAGAAAATTAAATGCTGCCACAAGAAAAGATCACTTCCTTTTTCCTTTTCTAGACCAAATGTTGGATCGGCTTGCTGGACACAAGTACTACTGCTTTTTGGATGGATATACCGGTTATCACAAAATTCTTATTACTCCTGAGGATCAAAAGAAAACTATATTTACTAGTCCTTATGGAACTTTTACTTTTCGAAGAATGTCTTTCAGATTATGTAATGCACCTTCAACATTCTAGAGACGTATGATATCTATATTTAGTAAGTTAATTGATGATGGAATATAAGTATTTATGGATGATTTCTCTGTATTTTGAACATCATTTGATGCATTCTTAAATCATATTGAAAAAGTTTTAGAGCTATGCGAAAGAACTAATTTAGTTCTAAATTGGGACAAATGTCAATTTATGGTAGCAGGATGAATTGTATTAGGGCATAAAATTTCAGAAAATGGCATGGAAGTAGACCCTACAAAAATTTAAGTTATAGCTAAACTACCACCTCCTACTACAGTGAGAGGGGTAAGAAGTTTTCTTGGACATGGTGGTTTTACAGGCGTTATATTAAAGATTTTTAAAAAATTACCAAACCTTTATGCCAACTTTTAGAAAATGACAAGAAATTCGAATTTACTGAAGACTGCTTGAATGCCTTTGAGTTATTAAAGGAAAAAATAATCACAGCACTTATAATAGTTTCACCTGACTAGGAGAAACCATTTAAATGAATGTACGATGTTAGTGATTATGCTATTGGAGTTGTTCTTGGACAAAGATATGATAAGATTTTAAAAGTTATATATTGCGCTAGTAGAACTCTTAATGATGTTCAAATTAATTATACGGTTACTGAAAAAGAGTTACTGGCTATTGTGTATGCTTTTGACAAATTCAGATCTTATTTAATTGGGATTAAATGTATTGTGCATATTGATCACTCTGCTATTAAATATCTTATGCAAAAGAAGGATACTAAATCAAGATTAATCAGATGCGTACTTTTAATGCAAGAATTCAATTTTATGGTAATTGATAGAAAAGGAAATGATAATGAAATTGCTGATAATTTGTCGAGACTAGAATATCATGAATTATCTGACACCGACAATGAAATTATAGACAGTTTCCCTGATGAACAACTTTATAATATTAATGAGTGAAAACACCTTGGTATGCTGATATAGTTAATTATATAGTAAGTGATATTTTGCCACCTATATTAACACTGCAGCAACAGAAAAAGTTCATTCATGATGTGAAAGCATATTTTTGGGATGAACCATATTATATAAGCAATGTAACGATCTTATTATTAGGAGATGTGTGCCCTATGAAGAAACTGAACTGATTATTCAAAAGTGTCATGATTCTGAATTTGGAGGACATTTTGGGACTGACAAAACTGCGCATAAAATTTTACAAGCTGGATTTTTTGGCCTACTCTCTTTAGAGATGTTTACAGATATATCAAAACTTGTGATAAATGCCAACGAGTTGGTAATATATCTAGAAGAAATGAAATGCCTCTGAATTTCATATTAGAAGATGAGATTTTTGATGTTTGGGGATTAGATTTCATGGGACCATTTATTCCTTCATTTGAGAACTTATATATATTGATTGCAGTTAATTATGTATCAAAGTGGATTGAAGCACAAGCTTTACCTAGTTGTAATGCTAAAAGTGTTTCAAGATTCTTAATGAAAAACATTTTCAAAAGATACGGTATGCCGAGAGTGATTATCACTGACAAAGGATCCCATTTTAGGAATAAATATATTCAGAGATTGGTAGAAAAGTTTAATATTATTCATAGAATCTCTACTGCTTATCATCCTCAGACTAGCGGATTAGCTGAAGTTTCTAATCGAGAGATTAAACGAATTTTAGAAAAGAATGTAAATCCTAGTAGATTAGATTAGTCTGTGAGATTGGATACTGCATTATGGGCATACATAACTGTTTATAAAACTCCTATTGGAATGACTCATTACAGACTCATTTTTTGAAAGACTTGTCACTTACCAGTAGAATTGGAGCATAAAGCATATTGGGCGTTTAAATAATTCAATTATAATTTAAAAAATGCTGATGAGAAGAGATTGTTATAAATGAATGAATTGGAAGAATTAAGAAACGAATCTTATGATAACAACATAATTTATAAGGAAAAACTGAAGTTAAGGCATGATCGGAAGATTAACTAGAAGAACTTTGAACCATGACAAGAAGTTTTGCTTTACAATACAAGGCTGAAGTTATTTCCTGGGAAATTAAAGTCTCGTTGGTTAGGACCCCTTACTGTGACTCAGTTTTATACTTATGGAGCTGTTGAAATTGAAGATCTCAAGACTGAGAATAGATTAAAACTAAATGAACATAGATTAAAATCATATTTTGAGGGTAAAAGACCAAATTTTAAAGAGGTTTTAATGCTCAGTCAACATGAATAATATCTGAATAGGTCGGGCTGACGACGTTAAACCAAGCGTTTTATGGGAGTCAACCCATAGTTATCTTATTTGTTGTGTATTTGTTTGAATTTATCATTAGTTTGTGGTAGTATTGAATTTTAATGCTCGTATTTACCCTTTAATCATCATAGAATTTGGATCCATAAAGAAAATTTGGAACGTATTCAGACCACGACGTTTTTGTGCAAATTTTGCCTTAGGCGCCGACGGCGCCATCTAGACCGCCGACAACGAGATCGGCGAGTAGACAGTTTTTTGAGTTTGAAATGGTGGTTTTTGGCGGTTTTTGGCAAAATTTTCTCTATAAACTTCTATTGACAGTTTCTAAACTCTCCATTTCTCAAAAACGAATGGAAACTCCCTTGAATTCTTCCCTAATTGCTTCCAATTCAATAGATTACCCTAGATTTTGAGTGTTCAACCGGAGAAAGTACGTCAATGCCAAGGCACAACGTCTCTTCAATAAGGTATTGTCAAAGAGAAGGCTAATTAAAGAAAGAGGTTTTGTGAGTCGAGGATTAAACAATCCTTCGACAGTGATTGAAGAAATGATTGTGCGGCGACGATGGGAAGTATTTTGCTACACTACTGCCGCAGTAGTCATTCCCGTGGTGAAGGAGTTTTACGCCAATTTGCATGGAATCAACCAAGGAAGTGTCTATGTGCAGGGTAGGTGGATCACGTTTATTTCTGAACAAATTAATGAATTGTATATGCTCGAGAATGTTCAGGTCGACCATTATTCGAACTTCGTCCCAACGAGAAATCTAATGAATGAAATCGACTAATATTTGACGGACGAAACTGAAGACTAGGAAGTAAGAGAAAACAGGTATGTTAGTTTTTCTGCTACACTTTTAAATCTCGTATCGAAACATTGACACTTTTTTATTTCTGCAAAGTTATTACCGATGATGAAGATCAGTAAAGTTACCAAATAAAGTGTTATATTGAATTACTGCATTCAAATGGGATGGCCAATTGATATTGGATCGATAATTGTGAAGTATGTTATGGGCCTGATCGTTCAAGGATCATCTTAGGGGCTTGGACATCCTTCAACAATTTTCTCATTATGCAGTCTGTTCCATGTTTCATACAAGATTTAGGAAAATGTACTTCTACCTTAGAAACCTTTAGACCCAACCAGAATGTTCCCTGCAATTGAAGAGTAGAATACGATTGGCGCTATTATGGATCAATCATCACAGAACTCAATTCCAATTCGACCTCTAGTAGCGGACAAGACTCTGATGATCCTGCATAGAATCAAGAAACTGGAGAAAGAGGTACAAAATTTAACGAATATAATTAACAATATCTCTGATTTCTTTAATTACATCAATTGGAGGATGAAAGAACACTTTGATCATACTGGACATTTTGAAGGATGTTTAATACAATTAATGAGAAAGATGGGATGGATAGAAGAAGATTCAACTAAAGAATTCTCATCCCGACCCTTCTATAACCTTTATGTTCATGTTCAATCGATGGGTGATATCAAAGGAGAAACTAGCATTGAATCAGAGGAGTAGTAGAATTGCTTTACTTTATATGTTTCTTTATGTTAAACTTGATTTGAACTATATTTGTTTGTTTGCTTTCTAAGTTTGCTTTTTGATCTCAGTATATTTGAGATTATGTTTGAAATGTTTGTTTTCAGCGTTTAGAGTGTTGTGGGTTGGATTGCGACGCTGATTTGATGAATTAAGGATGAGAAAATACCTAACTTATGTGTGTTATATAATGTGCATTGTAACACTTGGATTTTATATATAATTGTGATATTTTGTATTGTGAATGTTTATTTGTGTTAATATATCACTTATTCACTTAAAATTTATGTTTAAAATGATTGAACGGATGTCGACTAGGCTTGAAATTGATTGAAATCGTAAAAATCAGAAAAATGATCAAAATTTAAGAATCTCACCGACGGCGCGCTTGAGGCCGCCGATGGCGTGTTTTTCCCGAGACTATGGATATTTAATTCTATTGAGCTCGCCGACAGCGTGAACGACCCCGCCGACGGCGAGATCCCAAAAATTACCTTTTAACCACTATTTTGACCAATCAACCGCCACTATTTATTGTCTTCTTCCCTTATTTACCAAAAATTCAACCTAAATCTTGAGAGATCTTGGATTTGGGGCTATTTCAATGCATTTTGACACAGGATTTGATCATCACTTGGTAAGAGCCTCCCTCATATGTAAAAATTTTTTATTTTCACCATGAATTTCTTCTACATTTAAGAATTTCAGAAAAATTGAAAATGTGGAGAAAATACTTGAAAGAAATTCATAGAACTTAATTTAGAACTCTTAAAGTCACCTTTCGAAGCCATTTTATCATTATTTTGGAGTTTAGTTTAGATCTTTGTAAATTTGATAGATTGAAAAATGGCTCCCCGGCAAAAGAGGAGACTTGAGTTTGATGAGGCTCAATTTATAAATGCAAAAGCCTAGTCAAGGTACACTTCAATCTTTCAAGGAAAGAAGTGTATACAAGACAGAGTTTTTGATAATCTTTAAGGAGAAGTAGAATGAGTTATCAGAGAAAGAAATTGGAAAAAAAATTTTTACACTACAAACAAAGCTACTGTAGAAGTTGTAAAAGAATTCTATTCCAATCTGACTTAGCTTGAAGATAAGCCTGTAAAAGTAAGAGGTTTATATGTTGATTTTAATGTTGTCCGCATAAATTCCTTTTACAAACTTCACAATTTTTATTCTAGCGAGTATGAGACATTTGGAACTATGGAAGGTTCGTTAGACGATGTCATTGACTTTCTCACTGATGGTAAAGGTACTTGGAAAATTAAACAACGTGAACGGATAAATTTTTATCTTTCAATGATGAATGCCACAGCTAAATCATAGCATTATTTCATATGTTCGACTCTGCTATCTACCTACCATCATAGTGAAGTGTCGAGAGATAGAGCGATTCTGAATTTCTATATTCAAAACAATAGAAGTATAAATGTAGGGAATATAACTTATAAGAATATTTTAGCCACGGAAAAGAATGAATCAAGTGGAGGTCTAGGACATCCTGGTCTCATTTATGCACTTTGCCAATTATCTGGAGTGGAAGCTAGAGATAATGAAGAATGGGTTTACCCTATGAAACCCATTAGTAAAGCTAATTTGAAGACGTACAAATCCCATGAAGAATGGAGATCTGGAAGGAGGAGTAAAGCACCTTCTACTAGTAGAGATATCCCCTCTACTAGTTATAATCCTCCTGCCTCTAACTCTTCTACTCTTTATGATTTGATGAATGAGATGACCTTACAGCGGAAAAGTTTTGAAAAGTTAGATGAAAAACTTGAGAGAATAGATCAGAGGATTGAAGGATTAGAGCGAAGACATGATCATGATAGTGACTATCTTCAGCGGCATTCTGATTTCGAGATTGCTTATTATGATGCTCAAGCTAGACACTATAGAGGTGAGCCTGATGTTACTTTTCCTAAATGCCCCTGATATGCTCGTTATCAACCCAATCCACCTGCTGACCAGGGAGATGAAGACATAGTATGTGATTTTGATGTCTGATCTTAAAATTTGATAATTGTGATGTATGTGTGTGTTTTATTGTAGTATTTTTTTATTCTGTTATTTGTATTTTGTGTATTGTATTATTTTTTTAGATATGTATTTTGTTTGTAGTTTGAATTTTTTTTCTGGATGGATTGTGATACGTAGATTGTAATTGTAATTGTGGACTCTAATTTAAAATAGTAGGCTGTTTGTTATTGTGTTGTGAAATGAAAATGTCATTTGTTATTGAACGGTGTAGTATAATTGTTATTGTTAAATATTTTGTTTTATGTACTTATTTCAAAATTTCATTACCCAGCAAATTCTATAATATGTTATATGTGTAGAAAATTTCCTAATATTACAGGCCAGTTGAAGTTAAAAATTTTGAGAAAAACCTGCAAAATTTCAGAAAGACGAAAATGCCTAAAGTGCAAATGTATGATTTATATTTAGAATTTTTCTTTCACCATGTATTATTTCTATTATTGAAAACTTTAATTTTGGGGGGGAGAAAAATATTAACTGTTATGTGTTCTCAATTAAAATATTTGCAAATTTTATAAATATGATTTTTGTGATTAAATTTAATTTAGTTAACTATTTTTAGATTTTATTTAAATATTGTAGAAGATTCAAAGAACTATTTTTAGTAATGAAAATTAATTTTGTAGTTTAAGATATTTAGTATAAGGGGATAAGACTATAGTTAACTATTTAAAATAAAGAAAACTATATTTTGAAATATTAAGAATCTTAGGAATTTAGTTGAGAAAGAAAAGATTGGGGCTCAATGATGTAAAGACATGAATTACATATAAGGTAAAGGAATGCTTTAAGTTTCAAATTTAGGAAAAGAATAGTGAAATTCAAAATTATTAACAGGTTATCCTGATATAGTAATCCTTACTTGAAAAAAAAATGAAAGAAAAAAAAATAAGTGAGGAGAAGCTTGAGGAGATGTCTTATCAAAAATTGGCTTCACTTGGATTAACCTAAACAGAAAACTAAATACATTTCTGAACTTATATTGATGAAGTAGTATTTTTACTAGTAGTGTTCTCATGAATTTCTTATCATCTGAATATTCTAAGTGAATTGATATTGCAACATACAGCCATTATTGAAATGAATAGAAGACTAGAACTCTTAGACTTGATGACTAGATAACCTCACATCTACAGAGTTAATCTAATTACTTGAAAATCTTTCTAAGAATCTTACTATGACATTTATTTAAATCAAAATTATAGTATTGATTATCACAATGAATCATAACTTTATATAGTACTAAAAATTACTTGAGGATAAGTAATAGTTAAGTTTGGGGGATTTTGACCAACTGAAAATATGTTAAGATTTTCATGCCTATTTTATATTTATTTTGATGATATTGTACTTTAAAGAAATGCATTTTTGATATTTTGTTTCAGTAATAGACAATCGAGCAAAAATATGCAAAAAGGAACGAATTTGGAGCAAAAAGGACCAAAATATGGAGATTTGATCTAGGGTGCCGACAACGAGATCGAAGGCGCCGACGTCGAGATCGAAGGCGCCGACGGTGAGATCGAAGACGCCGGCAGCGGATTTTTCCTAAGATTTCAGAAAATATATTACTAGGAAGGTCGCCGACAGCGAGGTCAAGGCCGCTGACAACGAGTCTTAAGAGAGAGTCTCCAAAGCCAAGTATTCTAGAAGGCCGCCGACGGCGAGATCGAGGCCGCCGACGACGAGTATGTCGGTTCTCTCGCGAGGTGCATTGAATGTGGATGATTTTTGAAGGGATGCTTAGGCAACTCTTAGAAACTCTTTTGCAATTTTAAAAGAAACATTTAGAGGCCAAAAAAAGTGTCCATCAGTGTCCACTGAGTCCAGAAAAGAGTCCAAAGCGTGTCACTGTGCCTATTAGTGTTGGTAGTGTCATTAGAGTATTAGAGAGTTAGTTTATTTAGTGTTAATTGTGAGAAATTCTTCGAGAGATTGTAAGGGTGGAAGGAAAGTGAGAAATTTCTTCCTTCTTGCCGCTTCGAAGGAGAATTTTGTGTGTTGTAAAGAAAGGAAGAGATTCAGAGGAAGTTCAAGGAGTTTGCTTGTGGAGGAATTCGAGATAAGTTTTATTTACTTATTGTAGTTTGTATGACTTTGTTTTTATATATGAAATCCAAGTTTTGTCGTATCTTCTCTATGAAATCTGAGTAGTTTATCTATCTTTTTCCTTGTTTTGAGATTTTTGTGAAATAGTGATTTGAATTAGTTGTCCCAAGCGAATGTTAAAGAAGTTGTGATAATCTTTTTACTTCAATCTTAATTTACTTTCAATTCGGCCAATTGATTTGTTAAAATATGTTGAGTTTAACAACTAAAGTGAAGATTACATTCAAGATTCAGGGAGGTCAAAGTTCTTGAAAGTGAGGTGCAGATAAATAGGGAAATACTTTTTATCGAGCGTAGAATTGGAGATTTTAGAGTGACAGACTAAAATCCTCAATTCGGTCCTATCGTTTGGGTGCTGAAGTGTAGATGTTAGCCTTCAAACGAGGGGAACGTGGGAGCTCTGAAGTGAAAGCCGGTATCCTCACAGCCTAGCTGCAGATTCAGTAACCAAGCATAGGATTAGTCATTGTTCTTTATGCCTGGACCAAAGGGTAAATAATAGATATTCTCCTATTTGGCACAACACACTTTTAAACTAATTGTAATTATCCATTCACTTAAATTTTTTAACAAAGGAGAAGGATGTTTGCTTATATATTTAACTTCACTTTATTAGTAAAAGTAGTTAATTGTTAGTAGAATTAGTTTATTAAAATTTCATTCTATTTACGATTACATATTAGTGACAAATAGACAATTCATTTTACAAGTTGTGATTCTGAATTGGTTTCTATAATCATAGTCAGTAGCCTCAAAAATATCCCTGTGGGATCGATATCTATGAGTCCATTAGAGTCCTGTATTACTTAAGTGATACGTATACTTGCGTTGATAAAAGTAACTTTGCGATTATTAAATATATTATACACTTCTTACAATATTAAGATTACGCTAAGTACACGAAGGCTGGTTCAATAGTTAATCGAGACGAAGTGTGCGGTCGATCAACGAAGTGTGGTCGACCAATACAATCGAGCTAGTTGTGGCGCCGATCGATAATATCGACCAAAGATGGTCAATCAGGCCTGAGTGGAGTCTGATCAATTGAAGATGGTCAATCGATACGATCTGTCAATGACAACTGATCGATCAAGTGGACAGAAGATGGTTGGTCGGGCCAGCGTGGGTGACCGATCGACGGAGCATGTAGAAACAGATGATTTTTTTATGCATATTTTAAATTCATGTCATGCACACCATGAAAATGCAAATATAGCATTCTCCTTCCATACACATTGATGTAAGATGTCAGTTCATACGAAACTTGCTTGATGATGAAAATATTTTGTTGAAGAAGATAGATATAAAAAATAATCCATGAAAGATGCTTGCAAATGTACTACTAGTCCAGAAGTTCATCTATTTAGGCATTTGGTGTACATTCGAGCATATAATTGAATGCCCATTCAAACTTTTTGAAGAATTACACAAGGTTTGATCCCTTCAGGAGGAAGGGTGCGCACGCAACCATCTTGATGCATTCATTTTGATGTTGGAGCTCATTTTGGTCATCTCCCACTTATTTGAAAATGAGAGATGATGTTCAGAATGTTGTATTAGAGACTTATTTGTAAAAAGGGATAAATGTTTCATTTTTTATTTTTTATTAGTATGCCCAAATCCTCTCTTATTTATAAGAGAGATTATGGTTGAATTTTGTGTGTGGAATTGTAACCCTATTTAGACATTCTGTCTTCTTTCTCTCCACTATTGCTAGCGAACAACATCTCCCTGTGGACATATGAGAATTTGCGCCGAACTATATAAATTTTATCTTGTTTGATTGTTTATTTATCGTGTGATTTTTGTTTTGTGTATATATAGTTTTGCACACCACTTATATTATAGAAACAATCCTCTACAAATAGAAGAAGATCTATCAACTATATAACAAGGGATTTAAACTTGATCCATAGATATTGTATCTATACTATTTTCTCTTATGCATACATGAATAGCTCCTCTTTCCCTTTTTCATAGCTCTTTCCTTAAAGGTACAGGTGCAAGTCCAGTAACTAATTACGATTCAATAAGTACCAAACTTTAATTTTTTTATTATTTTTTTTAATTTTAGGAAGATTTACTTATATACCACTCAAATCTTATGCACTTACATATCTGACACCTACTTCAATTTTTATATACATACCACATTTTATAGGCATGAAATGGTGTTATTTTGACCCCCAATTAATGAACTGAGGTAAAAGAGCACTTTCGTAATTAAGTCAGTTGAGATATAGTACCGTTCACCTACCACATCTCACCTACCGCTTACCTACCGCTCACGTACCTCCCACCAACCATTCTCTTGGTTTGTATAAATAGAGAGGGTGTGAGGTTTAGGAGAGCAAGAGAAGAGGTCTTAAGCTACCACAAAGGAGGAAAGAATAACTAGAGAGCTAGAGAGGATGAGAGCATCTTGAGGCCCTGTATCAAGGTGTTGCTTGAGAGGGAGGCTATAGAAGAAAGATGAGAGCTCATCTCTATGTATAATCTATTCATTATCCATTTCTTTTGCCTTAGTGAACTACTTGATTGACTCCCTCCCGTGGACGTAGATCCAGTTGGATTGAATCACGTAAACGATCTGTGTTTGCTTGTGTTCTTTGCGTTTCATTTCTATGTCTGGAAGTACATATCTCACAACAAATAGCGTCTTTTATATGATTTAAAAAATTTGTGGTAAAAAAAAATATTAGATGACATGTAAATACATAGGAATTGGGTGGCATGAATGTAATTAATTATGTTAGTTTGTTAGATTGTCGTAATCTGAGGTGGGCCCCACTTTGAAATAATTATAGAATTGACTGTCATCTATGTTCGGCACGTATGATTTTTAAATTGACCCACCGCCATTCTTGAAGATTGTATTGAATTTGTTTCCAATTTTTATGATTCCTTTAATTAAAAAAATAAAACCTAATTTTATTTATTTTAAATTTTTATGTAATTGACTTTTCTTTCCCCTTTCAATCAAAATTTTAATTTTATCATTGGTTTTATCGATTAGTTATAATTAATAGAGTTATTAAGAAAATGTAAGAAAGTACTTTTCAAAAATAAGGAAAAGAAGATAGCAAATAAATATGAGAAAAGAAGAAAACATTCATTTTTGTCAATGTGTTTTCATTTCTAACAAATTTCCTTACTTTTTATTTGAGATGATTGTTTATTTATTCGTCGAATGATTAAATAGGAGTGTCAATTTGGGTTCATGGGTTGGATTCGATCCCTCTAAATTGACCCGACTTAAATAAGCGACCCAAACCCGATTGGAATATTATACGGGCTAAATTTCTCAACCCAAATCCAACCCATCTACAATAAGCCAACTCGAACCCAGCCCGCATTCAACCTGTCGACCCGAAGCGTATCCGTAAAACACATTTTACATAAGGAAAACCATTATTTAGGTTAAAATTGGGACAATTTCGGGTCAATTCAAGATTGGAAAGTTGATTTTAAGTAAAATAAAAGTTGGCAGGACACTTTCGAGTTATTTTCGAATTGGCGGGTCAATTTTGAGTCATTTTCGAGTTGGCGGGTCAACTCAAACTTGATTTGAAAAATTAATTGGGTTAGGTTCTTTAAACTGAACCCAAGCAGAAGATTACTCAGATCAAAACGAGCCAACTCAAAATTGAGTTAGTTAGATCAGTTTTGGCTAGATAATCATAACGAGCTGGCTTGTTTTGATTGATCTAGATTAAAATGAATAAATACAAATAAATTATACAAACAATCCAACCATTTATTCATTCTAAATATTTATGAAAAATTTACATACATACCACTCAATTCTTATATATTTACATATCTAACACCTAAACTTCAATTTTTACATGCATGCTGCATTACATAGTTTTTAAAAGGTGTATTTGGCTTTTTAAAAGCTTTTATGTGATTTGGGTCTGGTTAAAAAGTAAAAAAATTAAAATTTATGTGTTAGATGTGTAAATACATAGGAATTGGATATATATTTATATATCTATAAAGATGTATTTTATATTATTTTGATTTTTAAATCTTTAAAATATGAGCCAATAAATAATAAATAAATGCTTTAAAAGTATATAAAAGATGATTTTATTTACAAGTTTCGGAAAATCTTAATGAGATTGCTATAAACTCGATCGACAAATCATCTTAACCAAAATATAGAAATGATAAATTTTAATTTAGATGATTTTTTAAAATATTTAAGATAAATATAAATATGGAAATATAAGATTAATGATACAATTATAATTTCTTAAGAAATATAAATATATGTCCTTGTAAACTTTTTTCACTAAACTGTTCCAAATATGATAATCTATTTCTTGATTTTTTTCTCAATTTTTTAAAGTTCTAGATT
The DNA here is from genome assembly GCA_022702705.1 of Papilionanthe hookeriana x Papilionanthe teres. Classification (NCBI taxonomy): domain Eukaryota; kingdom Viridiplantae; phylum Streptophyta; class Magnoliopsida; order Asparagales; family Orchidaceae; genus Papilionanthe; species Papilionanthe hookeriana x Papilionanthe teres. The sequence goes on along the minus strand of CM040421.1, from coordinate 10,859,921 downwards.
GGGTGTTATAAAATGACTTACAAAAAATTTATAAATAAAATGAATTATTTTATCATAATTACAAAAAACTATCCATGCAGTGTTTTACCCGCTAACTCAATTTATCGAGAAGCTTCACTTCTGTATTTCATTTGCTTTATGTGTGAAGGAGAAGGAAAATTGAGAGAGCGAGAGAGACAGAGAGAGACATACATGCAAAAGGAGAGAGAGGGAGAGAAAATGTTGATATATAATAAAGACCGACTGCTATGACTCAGGTTGGCGAATCTATGATACTCTGCACGGGATGATGGGTTGATGGGCTTTTTTTTATGAATTAATGGTGTAAACTCGATATATCTTGAGAAATAAGCAAGGAATATGATATGATATTGGTGTCGAAGAGCTAAGAGTAACGACTCTCGTATATTATTTCACATGACTGTTTCTTTAGATAATTTTTACTGATATGATACGAAAAAATATTACACAAATTTTGTTATGATTGTCATAATTAAAGTACCACATATGATTAGTCAGAACACCAAACTTGCATGATATATATGTGATAATAGTACATGCATTATGATATAGTTATACACACGGTTTTTATTATGATTTGACACTATATTCTGATTACATGTATGTGATAACAATAGTATACATAATACAAACTTATTTGTTTAGCATATATTTGATGATTCTGATGTAATCATGCATATTATTTTATTTTCGCATATTGAACTTTATTGTAGATTTTATGTAACCTATTGAACTGTTCACTCGCTATTATTGATGTTACATGTTTTATGGGAAGGGTAAGGTTTTAGCGAAGTAAACTGATAGTATTTGCTACACACACACACACACACACATATATATATATATATATATATATATATATATATATATATATATATATATATATATATATATATATATATTGTTTTCATGATAGATTTATATGTTTTGGTGATATTATTAAACAGAGATTTTACTTAGCCACCACCTAAAAATTTAAAAGTACCAACTTAACCACCCAAACATTTAATATTTCATTCGAACCACCCTAAACCCTTCCTCCCTTCCTTTCAACCACTCCATCGCATACCGCTCTTACTCTGTCTCCCTCAGTAGGGTTTGGCATTGACGGCATCTCCCTTCGTTGTGCGTAATCTCCCAGCCGTCGAGAGACCTAAGCTGCTCCTTCTCGTGTCTTTCCTCTTCAGCCAGTAACCCTCCTCCACCTTCTTCTTCCCTCCCTCCTCCCTTTACGGACCAAAATTCTCGTACTATCTTTTCATAGATTTATCTGCTCTTATATTTGTCCATCACTTCCTTCCAAATGCTTTTTAATTGGATTTGACTTCTTTCCATTGATCTCCCTATATGCTTATCATTCACAGTTGAAAACCTACGCTTAGTTTTCCCATATCTCTGCAACTTTTCTTCTTCACAACCTCAGTATCAAACTTCACATCATTCTATATATTCAATGACAAAAACTGCCACTGTTTATAGTCTTATGGTTTGCAGGATGGGTAAGCACTGAAACCTCTTTTGTACCTTTCTCCATTGGTAATGGCTTTGAAACTGTAAGTTAAAAATGGAAAACTTGTAGTTTTGCCTTTCTCTGCATTATACTACAACTACTTTGTCTTTTGGTGCTATTTCAAAGATACTACGAAAGAAAAACAGTTATGATGGGACAAGGAAATTTTTTATAGCGTGAGCTGGAGGCTCATATCCAGCAAAATCACTATAAATGATTCATCCAAGTTGCTAATGGAGACTCATATCACATCCTTGGAAATGCTGAAAATTCAGGATAATTATGGTATCAGAGCAACAGTTTTTGGAGGAATTGATAAAATACATATCATAAGATTGATTATGAGATGGGTGGTAAGATTTGGTAGTTTAAGAATTATTTTTTTATTTTTTATATATTCATGATGCATCGTTTCTGTAATTATATATGATTAGTCAAATTTGAGAGTATTATGGTTGAGATCTTATAGTTTCCCTAGACCTACAAATGACTAATGAACATAATTCTAGTCAACCATTACCTATGCAGATAACTGTGAGGGTCATGATGTTAGAATCTATGTTACATTTTGTTAGTTTAACACATTTATTGATGGAAGATACATAGAACAAGATGTTCGCCAGTAAGAAAGATGAATGTGACAAATATTTACAAATATTTCATAGATTGAAGCCTCCGCATTTAAAGGGTGTGGTAGAGCTCCATATAGTAGAAAATTGGTTATTAAGGATAGAAAATATCTTTCATAACTTATAATATTCAAAAAATAGTAAGATAGCATTGATTGTATTTTTATTTGAAGGAAAAACAGAGTATTTTTGTTTAGATCAGTAGAGAAAAAGTTTCAAAAATTTATTGATTAATTGGTAGGATTTTGTACATACTTTCAACGAGTGGTTTGTACCTCCATTCGCTAGACGACAAATATAAGTGGCTTTCATATGGTTAATAAGGAGAGTAACACTATTATGCAATACGAGGCTGATTTTACTGCTTTGGCCAGATATGCGTCACAGTTAGTTAGTACTATTGAGGAGAAATATGACCACTTTTTGAGAGGATGCATAGATGATTAAGACATCCACTGGTTTTATTGTGTATTCAAGGTTTTTTAGAGTTTGTGGAAAGAGCAAGATTAATAAAAAATGATATGTCATCACAAATGTTCGAGAATAATTTTAATGGAAATAAACGTAGGTTTGGACAAGATAAGCAAGAGAAGGGTTCTACAGCACGAATCAATAATATATTTGCATGTGCTACTTGTGAGAGAAAGCATTCAAGGCTATGTTACTTGCAGGATGTATTGGATATAAGATAGTGAATTGCCCCGCTAAAAGACTTGAGGAAATTTCATAGTTTGGATCCCATCATTCAAGTCAAGCAAGAAGCATAGCAAGAGGTAGAACTATAATTGTAAAACCTGGTTAGAATCAAAGAGAGTAGAATTCTTTAGAGAGATCTACTCTAGTGCAAGTTACACTTTATAATTTCATTCAGCAAGAAGTAAAGACTACATCTGATTTGGTGACAATTATAATTTTTATTTCAATCAATATTACAGTATTTTCTCTTATTTTGGTGCAAGTCATTCATTTATAGCCGAGAAATCTTCTATTTGCTTAGACTTATTTTATATTGCATAAAAAATGAGTTTGTCCATTATGATACCTACTAGAGATTCCATGACAGTTATATATGTTTGCATGTAATTGAAGACTTATCTAATCAGTTATATGCCATATCAGTAATATCTCAGGATATCATTAATTAAAGGTAAAGCAAGAGGACATAGATAAGTTAATATTCAATACGCATTATGGTCATTATGAGTTTTTAGCATGCTCTTTTGAGTGATTAATGCACCTTCAATATTCATGGGTTTGATGAATCAAGAGTGTAAGTCATAGTTAAAGCAATTTGTGATTGTGTTTATCAATGATACACGTTTATCAATGATACATTATTGTATTTAAAAATTGAGGTAAAATGTAACCTAACCTCTCTTATTAATAAAAACTTGATTTTATATTAGCATTTCATGTCAAGCAATTGAGAAATAAACATATTCTAATGATGCAGTTTCAATGAAAACATATACCAGAAAAAGAAGCTACTTGGTAGAAAGTGTATAACGTGAGACAACCATATATATGTTTATTCAATTGCTAAGTACAAGCAGTGAAATGTCGAAAACGATATTCCCTTTTCTAAGAGAGATTGTAATAGTCAGGTTTTATACATATGAGAATTAATCATAGTACTTAAGTTTATATGTTATTAATAGATGTTTTAACATGTCTATTCATGTATTTTTATATTATTTTGTTCTTTAATTTCTTTCTGAAATAATTGGTTAAAAAATGATAAATAAGTGATCTGTAAATATATAAAATGATGATTTAAATATATGTAGGAGGGTGGGTCGACGGGTTGTTCTTTAAATAAGTTACTAGTATAAACTCAATACATATTGAGAGTTATAAGGATAAATATGACATGATATAAGTGTCAACGAACCGACCGGGAGTGACGACTCATACACTTGATACATAACTATCTATTCTAATAGTTTTTTTACAAATATGATATGAAATGATAATGTATATATTTTACCATGATTTATGAATGAAAAACATCAAATATGATTAACTAGAGCATCTAACTTATATAGTATATATGTGATGATTATCGTGATTGATGACATGAATTATACACTACTATTATTGTAATTTGACATTATATTATAGTTGAATATGATACTGTATACATATTTATACTTACCTATTTTAACATTTATGAAATTATTATGATGCAATTATATATATATATTATTTTATTTTCGTGCCTCTATATATGAAATCTTCTAAGAGATTAAATTAAACTCAAAGTTATATATATGTGATTGCATGGCGTAATGAAAATGGGATTTTCTTATTTGTATGCTTCGCATATATTACTGGGTTCAGAATTGAGAATAAGAATTTGAATAATATATAACTTTGTTCTAATCAGTGCTGCTTCTGTATATTTCGCAAATCAGACTTCTGAGCTAAACATGCATTCAGCAGTGAAGGTCGGATCATAGAATAGTATGCATATCTCCAGCTTTAATGATTTGAAATCGATCGAGCACTTCGCTTGTATTTGAGTTTATAAACTGAAATTATAAGAAAAAGACAAAAATAAATACATTAGCTCAGATCTTTAAACATAAAGGTATGACATGCGTAATACGAATTGGAAAATTTGCATACTTAACCATTAAATTTCTTATGTATTTTCATATTAACATCTATACTTTCACATTTACAAGTTGAATCCAAAAATATCTGAGAGACACACTTAAGGAATAGAATGCAAAAGAGAGGATAAGAGCAGAGAGCTTCGTAATGAACATACATAAATCGAATAACTTTTATTCATAAAGTAAACCCATATTTATAGGAGTGGAGGATGTATAATTACATTATCTATCCCCAGAAAAATAGGTATAGCTGAGGCATTTCAGTTAATACGTAATTATAGGACCGGAAGCCTGAAATGACGCCTGGCTGGAAGGGGCCGGGAGCCTAGGATGGCACCCGGCCAAATTTTGGACTGGGTTGCCACGTGCCGGGAGGTAGAGGGAATTACCAACTGGGTCATTCCCGGACAGCTATGGCTGAAGGGTGGAACAGGAGGTCCCGGCCGGCTGCTTTAGGTCCGAACGGTCAACATTTGCCCGACTTAGTTGAGGTATGCCGGCAGATTCATTTGTGTGTGTTTCATGTCAGTATACTCTTGGAGGATGGCTAAATTATGACCCACTTGAAACTACTTTTCTCGCGGCCCACATGAGCCATACGGAAAGATATGGGACCTTAAACTATCCCTGGTGGGTCAAGGACTGCCACGTCATCCTCTCAGTCGACCGTCAAATCTCTTTAGGATTCGTGTTGACACAGTTTTTAGGTACATATTTAAGTTCTTTGATTCGCTTGCTTCTTGATAATGACAGCGATAAGGACAAGGGTATCTTAAGTTTTAAAAAGTTGTTGATATTCATGATTATTGAATGTGTAACAATTGAAAGCTATTAGAATTCTATGCGAAGATCCCTATAATGGGGGAGAATCGAAGAAAAAACATATATATTCTTAATCTTCTTCAAGTGGCTTTTCTCTTATTATATATTATCAGTGATCATGGAGAGCATTCCCCCTCCAAGTCGGTTAATTTGGTTAGGATGCCCAGAAGATGGTTGTTCAAGTAATGAAGTAGCGGGCGAAGGCTTCTTCCAAAAGTGCATGTTATGAATGACCTTTTGTGGTTGAGGAGAGATTTCTTAAGCTGGGGGTTAAAGTAGGGTCATTTGATTTGCTTTTTGATTGCCCTACACAGAGGTACCAAGTGAGGAGGGTGGCTTCCTAGTGAAGAAACATTGTACAATGGGGATAACCCATCTGGAGGGTAGGTCGGCGTAGTTATTAACTTCCGCCCGGAATCCATCTATTTTGGTGGAAGAGCAGTGGAAAGAGCATGCAGCTATGATAATGTTGCCGGTGGAATTGAGGGTGACCATGACCATTTAGGAGGCATCCCATGATCCTCCGCCTGTGGATGCTTATGGAGATGTTGCCCTTCCCCCATCAGTGAAATGGGAAACTCTGGAGAGGGTTTGATCCTTTACTACATTGGATTCACATAAGATGATGGGCTCGTCATCTAGTGTGGGGACTAACAGCTCGCGTCCCATGAAACATGGTGTTGTCGAGAATGTTGTGGATTTGGGATCCATTGAGGGTATTAGATATTCAGAAGGACCACGAGAGGACTCTGCGGCTTGTCCAATATTTGAATCGACTAAGGCAACCGACAAATCAGAGAAGCCCGGCTTGGCTAGACTACAACTTCGTGAGGTGGAGACTTCACTGATCCAAGAAGCTGATCACGCTCATCCTTGGGATGCACAGCTGAAAAGACTGGAGGAAGAACTTGTTGTGATGCACGCGGAAGTCTATCTTTTAAGATGAAGTGGCAACACTTCAAATCAAAGTTTTGGTGATCTAGGAGGTAGTTTCAATCCCCTAGCTCAATTTGAAATAAAAAGGGTAGACAAATTTAGGTTAAGAGAGGAATTATTGTATTGATGGCTATCTCAGCTTGGTTATGCCCCGACTGAGATGGCGACTGATAAATTTATTAGGTATTTCTTTTTATGCTGATAAGTTTTTACCATAAGGATTCACTTGTAAATATAAATATTTTGCTTAAATGAAATTTTTAATTTTTTTCTATCTTAATGTGTTTATATGTGACTTCATTCTCATAATTCAATGCGGCAAATGACCCTTATTTTTTGTGTCGTTTTGTCTTTCATGGTGTACTATAAGTCGGGTCGGCGGGCTTTGAGGAACCCCACCTTGTTCTCTGTCTCTAATTAATCATTTTTTTCCCTTGACATTCCAACCTTCCTTCTTCCCTTTTCTCGCCGGCTATGGCGTCGTCTAAGTTCCCTTTTGAGCTATTTGGTGTGAACCGTTCTAGTGTAAAGCCTATTATAACCACAAAAACAAATAGAAGCCCTCCAAAGATCATTCGTCTTTTGGGATTTTGTAGTTCTTAAGCCGACTGTTGACCTCATTTTTGATGAGGTCTTTTCTCTTCTCTCTCCTTAAGACATGTGATCTAAGAATAGGCTTCTCCTCGACTATCTTAGAGGACTAGAAATGGGACCCATCACTTAGAAATTCAAACACTTCTTGGCTCCCTTCAAACCCCACAATTTTGATTGTAAACCCCCAGGCCACTTGGAGAGTTGAGATCAAATGTGGAGGTTTAAATGATGAGTTTCCTATAAGATTCTTTAACCTTAGGATTACCCTGGATGGTCTGATCTGGTGAGGGTAAGCTTGCACACACCACACTCTCACACACATTCCAAACCCTAAAACTATCTTTAACCAATTTGACTCCCTGGCTCATGTAGGTAATTCATATGGGTGGTCCTCAACCCCTAATCCCCTGGATAAGAGGGTTAGGAACAACATATTGAGTGCCTAAGATGAGTCCTCTCATGGCTTTTGTGAGCTTAATATGGCTTCATGGCTTAACCAAAATGATTTCATTTTACTCACACTTGATCAACCTTCATTTTTCCAAAATTTCAATTTTTGACCCTCGAGACCCTAAACCCACCAAGTCTACCAAATGTCCTTGAAATTGCCCAAAATTTGCAAAATTTCCTAAATTACCCAAAATTCCTCAAAACCAATCCTAAACATTTCCCCCCACTCAAATTGATCATCCATGGCTAAATATATCAAAAATTCCAAAAATACCCCCCAATACCCTCCAAATACCCAAAATACCTTTTTAACCCAAAACTCTAAAAAATTCCAAAAATTCCCAGAAAATTTAAAAAAATCTCAAATATTCCCTAAATTATTTTCTTCAACTACACCATAAGCCAATTTTGTCAATTTAGCCCACTTTTACCAAAACCCCCAATTTGACCTATTTTTAACCTAAGTGGACCCAATGTCTAACCAAACCACTCCAATTGACCTCAATTTTGATCCAATTCAATTCTAAACTTCAATTAAATATCCCTAATATCAATTTAAACCAAATCCAAACCCAATTTCATCAACATGTGGATCCAATTTCAATTTGAAGCTTAAAGCCCAATTTTGGCCCATGACCTGAACTTAGCCCAAACCAACCCAACTCAACTCCAATTAACTCCAAATCTTTTCCTAAACTTTCCTAACATCCACACAAACAAAACACTAACATGATTTGCACCAAATTTGAAACCAAACTCCACCCAAACCTAACCCAAACCAAAAATCCTCATTTTGGCCTAAATCCATCATGAACCCAAATGAGCCCAAATCCCAAAATCAAAGCCCAACCAAAGTTAAAAAACTCTTTTTTACTCCCCCATAAAAATTTTTCAACATTAATTTTACATCAAAATTAACATTAAACCAACCTTAGCTCAAAGTTAGCTCAATTTAGTCCACTTTGACCACTATTACTAAAAGGCCCAAATTAAATCCAATTCAACTCAAAATAACCCCAAACTTGTTTCAAACCTTTCATGGAACACCCTAAACCAAATGCAACATTCATTTGGCATAGCCCTTCACAAAATTTCCATCCACTAATTCATTTTAAAACTTAAAAGCCCACCTCCTTAAACCATTTTAAAAGCCTCATCTCTCACCAAATCCAAAAAGCCCAAAATTGATTCTAAAGCCCATATGGCAAACCACCCCTTCATCCATTTAATCTAAATCAATCCCTAAGTTCCAAACCAATGATTAAATCAACCTAAATCAAGTTTCATCCAAATCTCCCACCAAAATGCCAAAATCCTTAAAATCCATTTTTATGAAACTAAGTCAAGCCATCCCCAAGCCAAATGAAGCCATGAAGCCATGTATAAGTCACATGCAAGCCATGAAAGACACTTTCCACATCACCAATCCAAGGAGGGAATCCCTTTCTAAGCTTCCCCTTAAGTTTTTTTTAACCCCTTTGATGTCACACCCTAACCCAAAATTAACTTAAACAATCTTGATGGGGACTTCACCACACATGTGAGGCTGGCCCATGTGATTCTTTACAGCTCAAAACCAGGCATGGGATGGTGCACCAAGCCTAAAATCATGGGTTGGCCAAATTGAACCCAAAATTAGCCTCCCCCCCATTCCATTTCAATTCAGCCCCTTTACACTTGGCCAACTCCAATTGACTTCACCAAATACAAGCCCTGACCCTCCTGATCAGGATGGTGACCTGACCCTGGCCGGCCAGCCACCACAACCGTAGGAAAACCCCATGGCCGAGAGCTCCATGTGAGCCAAAATTTTGAATTCTTCCTTGCTGAGATGTCCCATGCCTAATGGACACCATGACTGTTCTTCTCTTGACCTAGGCAGCAAATCCCAACCCTCAATTGCCCCTGGGACGCCCTTCAGCCAGCTCTATTTAAACTCCACCCCCTCTCGGCCAAAAGAGAGTTGAACAAAAACCATACATAAACTCTGCCAAAATTGCTCCAGACCCTCCTCCTAGCATAGAAAACTTGATCCCCACTGAAATCCAGCCCTAATTTCCCCTATGTGAGCTCAATTTCAGAGTTAATTTCAAGCCCAAAATCAGGACACTTCACTCGTGAGTGAGTCAATCCTTAAATCGATCGACCATACACCTTCATCGTACCAAGAGGAGAAGTTTTCCAAGAAAAGCCCCCTCACTGTGCCACCCAATTGTTCTGGAGTCCAAAGCTTGAAATCGGCCTTGGTCACTTTCGTACTTGAAAATTCCTCGGAGCCGTAGACTTCATCCGGAGCTTCCCAGGTTCAATCGAAGGTGCCACAACTCTCGATCGAAGCTTCACTTCTCGAGCAAAGCGTATCGACCTCTTCTTCCCCCGAGCTTCTACGGATTCTCCATTTTTTCGGCTTAATTTTAATGCATCATAGCCGTATAGATGTGTTCATCTCTGTCGAGACGAATCCATGCAGCATAATGAACGTTTAATCTGGCTGAGTATCGAGCGAGATCTTAAACCTAGAAGATGGATGGCTCTCGGGACACACCAGACGGAGACGATGACCAGCAGCCGTCGGATCGCGCGTGAATCGAATGGACGATCCAGATCGAGCCAGACGAGGAGATGGAACGAGACTGCGGGACGTGTGGCTGCTGACTCAAGTGGCGGCGTCGAATAGGAGCGCGCCGCGTGGGCTTTCGGAGCTGCCGAGGTTTACGCGGCGCTAACTGGGTTAAGTAGATAAATATGATATTTTATATTTATTTAAATACCTGAAACTTCAAAAATTCATATCTTTGCATTAAAAAATCACAAAACTAAAATAAAAATACCCTCTTGCTCAGTGAACAGAGGAGAACAATATGGAAAAAGAATTAAGTCATTTTGATAAGTATTTTATTTTTAATTAATTATCTATTGATTTCAGTATTTTAATTCTCCATGCATTTATACAATTCACCACTAGCATATGAGTACTAAGCGCTTGTAAGCCTCTATTCTTAAACATTCCCCGAATATTTCAAGGCCGTAGGCCATCTCCGCGACAAGATATTGAATTTTTAAATTTATGTGTCCGTTTTCGCCATTTTAATTCCAATAATTAAGCATGTTGCTTAGAAAATTACAGGAAATTTAGGAGAGTATCTTATGACCGTATGACCCTAGGAAAATTTTGTTTAGCTTAATTCCTTAAGAATAATCCTAATTAGTTCAAATACTTAAAACTAAATTTTAATTAATTAGGATTAACCACACATTAAAATTACTTGAAAACAATTCTCCACTAATCTTTAGGGTCAGTGGAGTCCCACATAAAAATTTGAAATCAATTGGAAATGATTTAACCCACTAAATGGATTAATTAAGTCACCTAACCAAAATTAAACTTTAAAAATTAACAACTCCCAAAGTACATCTAAAAAATTCACCAAAATTGGTTTTGGAACTCTTCGATGTCGTAGAGTCTAAGAAAATTTAAATTTAAATTTTTCAAAAATTTTCATTTTTCACCATATTTTTAATATTTTAATAATTAAAAAATAATAAAAATCACAAAAATATTAAAAATCATAAAAATGTCACATTTTACCTCCTAATCACTTAGGAACAAACCAAATATTTTTCTCAAGTCTATAGGTTAAGATATTAAATTTTAAAAGCTTAAGGCAATTTTTAATATTAAAAAATGAATTTCCCTACATTTTCACTAAATTAATTTTAATAAATCAAAGAAAAATTAGAAAAATATAAAATTTATTTCTCTTAACTCTTTGAGGTCATAGGGACTTAAGAAAAATATAAAATCCATTTTTCAACTTTAATTTTATTTTATAATTAATTAACACTCCAAAATTCAAAATAATTATAATAAATAAAAAAATAATTCAAAAAATCACCAAAATTCGGTCCAAATTGCCCTTCCTAGTCAATGAGAACATCCCATAATTTTCCTAGGATAGGAACCTAATCTTGGTCATGTTGTCGAATTTTCATCGAAAACCCTCATTTTCCGACAAAAATAAATATATAAGTTAAATTAAATTCGAAAAATCACATTTTCTCCTCTAACGTCTTAATCGACATACGAGTGTAGTGACATAAAAATTTTAAGTTCATTTGAACTTAATTTGATGAAGCTATGAAACGAACACGCTTAAAGGACATAAAGCGTAATTAAGAATTTTAACCCTAATTAATATTTAGTGTTTAATCGAAGGTAAAATATCTTATCTTAATTTTCATTAGATGATCGAAACCTATGAATTAAGCGTAGTAAACCCATTAATCATCTCTGTAAAATATTTAAAGTAAATTTTAATTAATTAAACAATTTGAATTTTGGAATAATAAATTAAAATTTGGATTATTAAGACAGTGATATGATTTAAGAAGATATCAATTCTTTAATTTAAAAAATCTCTAAATGAATCACTTTAATAATATTTAAATTTTAATCAAACTCAAAATGATAATTGAAATTAATAATTAAATAATTAAAAGGAAAATAAACCTTAATTAAATTAAAAGCTTAAAACATTAAGTGATTTGATAATCAAATTGAAATAAATTTAAAACATTAAAATTAATTTGAAATCACTTAAAAAACAAACCTAAAATAAATTTGAAACATTAAAGAAAATCAACCTTAAGACAATTCATAATTAAAAACATTAAAAATCAAACCAATTAAAATTGACCTAAAGTGTTACGATTAAGTCAAATTAAATTTAAATCATTAAAAGTTTAAATCAAAAAATTTAAAACACTTAAGAGAAAATCAACTTGAATTTTGAAACTAAATTAAATCATCCTAAATCATTAATTCAACTTTAATCAAAGCGGTTAAATTCTTTAACAAACTGATTCGCCTTCCAAAGCGCTTTCATTATCATAACTCTTAAACGAAGCATTAAGTCGAAATGTCACTTTACTCATCTGACAATCAAATATCCAAGTTCACCGAAGCAGATAAACAAAACTCAATTAATTTTCGGATGATTAATTCACCAATACAATAAAACTCATTTCGACTCAAAATAATCTCGCAAGATTGAAAAGACAAGTCTAGGACCGTCTTGCAAGACTTTCTCAATACGATGAGATGTTTTAAGAACAATCGAACTTAATTATTCTTTCGATGAAGAAAATCATCCTTAACAAAACAAAAGAACCTCAGACGTCATAGAATTGATCAATATAAGATTACGACTCTGTAGACAACCAAACCTTCCCTAATCTTTACTCGGTGTTTCTCGTAAATACATAAATGCTTCTAAACATGTGTTTCAAGTGTAGTTAAAATGACGTGAAGACTCTCCAGTACGCTTTTATTTTATCGCAATTTACTTAATCAGTACTCGCACTTTACTTTTCTCGCATGTTAAACAAGAATGTCACCCGCATTGAAAACTAAAACCTTAGAGTAGCCACAAAACTGAAACCCAAAACTAAATTAAAAGTCACAACAAAATAAAATTCACCGCCACAACATTTCAAAATATAAAACAATTCAAAATTTAATTACATACGTAATAACAAAACTACAACTACAACTAAATTAAAACGTCTCGTTGGATGATCGTGAATACTTCGATGATGTAACATACGCTGTTGCTAACTGGATTTTCCACGTGCCTAAATGAAAGTGTTGAACTCATTCAATTGAGCTTAAGAAATTCATTCTGACTAAGTCGAATCCGATAAAAATAATCTGACTTGGAACGATTGAAACCAGTGGATCTTAACCGGTGTTGTTATAATCAACTTTAAGATTCCCCTAATAAAACATTAAAAATACCTGAACCTTAAAACTCTTCTAAAACAAAACACTTTTCTCATCTCCTGATTTTCACTTTCTAAAATTAAACCTCTGCAACAATAAGAAGCTTCGGAAGATAAATGGCAAAGACATCACTATCGTCGTCAAGAAATCTGAATCTACATCGTAAAAACCATTCTTAAAATTAAATAACCAAGCCATGTGATTTCGAGGTAGCTTGTTCAACTGCAACATAAATCCTCAACCTTTTCGTTATGCACTCGCATAATTATTTTACGCAAATTAAGCTCCTAACCGGCCTTGTGATTTCGAGTAATTGTTTGTATGACATAAACCCTCACATCTTCGGCGCTACTGCGTGATTATATCATACAAATATAAGTCCTAATTAACTAAAATCGGCACAATTACAACATTAAGTAAATTCTCGAATCGAAGTCCAAACCATAGATAATGGAAGCCACCGAGTTCACTTCGGTCTCGCGACATCCCCTACTTCTCTTCCTTTGGATTCTTAAAATACACTGTTCCAAATTTGAGTTATTCCTGATCATTATCGAGAGTTTTCTTAAATGATTCCCGTCATTTAAGATGTAATTAACTATAGGGGTTTGCCCTTATAAAGAACTTTAAGAACCCAGGTAATATAAACCTCGCTTAATTCATTTATATTAAGCAGATGTAACTTTGTCGCTTATAAAATTGGTTCCATGACCAAAAGAATGTCATTAAATCTTTTAGTTTATTTAATCGATGCCCTATCACTGCTCGTGTGTCTATTCTTCGTGATAGATACACGGTTTGTGGTGCGTTGCTCGTTTATATAAACTATTTGGGATGTGAGATCGGTTTGATTTGATATCTTAAAATTTTCGAACTTAAAGTAATTTTCAAAATCAAATGCTTCTTTCTAAAACTATATATATATATATATATATTTAAATTAATTTTAAAATTTAAAATTCGCTGACAACTTCTGTAGGCGACCCCTTCTTTAAAATACAACACACAAACCTAAAAATATGTCGACACCGACAGATAAAAACGAGAAAGCGGTGGGCACTTTTGGTGAAAATCTGGTCGTTTACGTAGATCAGTTCAAGTTCATATTGCAACTACCGCTCTGGCACAAGCTCTGATCCATCTACATTCACTACATCATCATCTCGGCATAGGTGTCGTCAAACTCGTGGTGTCATCATGACATTTTTTATCTTTCTTTCCGGCTGTTGGAGCTTCTCTAGTCTCTCACGTCTTTGGTTTCAAGGTGGACAAGAATGAAAACACGATTTTCTCATCTAGCTGGAGACTCTGGGTTGTTGGGCAAGAGTAAAGATCAATGACCGACGATCAGAGTATGTGATCTCTTGAAATAAAAGTGGTTGGGGAATGTCCATCTGCCCAATTTTGTGGGATGTGTCACTGTCGAGGGCCCTTCTTGAGTCCATGAGGGATTATGCTGAAATGATAGAGAGTCAGGAGTTGTCTGTATTCCAATGTCTGGAAATGGAGGCAGTCAACAGGAATTTGTGGCTAGAATCTTTTGATGACATGACTAAGAAGTTATGGGAGAGATCAGACGCTAAGGTGAGAGAGAGAGGAAGAAGTTTGTGGTAGCAAAGATGATCCAGAAGAACCTAAAGGTGAAGATTCCTCATGGGACAACGATCCTTCTTCACAATCACAAAAAATATTGGGCGCTCCCATATCTGGTAAAGAGCTTTCTTATCTTTTTTGCATCTCTCCCTTCTTCTTTTTTTTTTTTTTTTTGAACTTCTTTTGACACTTCATTTACATGAGTAGGTGTGGGGACCTCCAGATGGAGTTGGGAGACTTCCTCCAAATTACCCAACTCTCGGGACCAAGATTTGGGGGAGAGGCGCCTCTGTGATGAGATCATAGCATAGTGGATGTAATTGTGGGCCATTCTGTGATGAGGCCAATGTCGAGAAGAGTACCTTCATAACTACTGAAGGTGTATTTTGGTATAATGTAATGTCCTTTGGACTTACGAACTATGAGACAATATAACATCGCTTAATGGATGCAATTTTCTCTAATAATAAATGAAATAATGTGTGGGGAAGTTTGGGTGGTCGGTACAACATGATGAATACCAAGTAGAAATGGTATAACGACCTACCTTTTAAAGAGATGTCCTAGACTATGGAATATCCTTGTTATTTGGTGAAGGTGGCTCGGTCGAAAGGTCTTGACTTCGTGTTGTAGGGGCAAAGAATATGGGGACTTGGTTGAGATTTTCGATCGATTTAGCTTGCTTCTAAACCTCTAGAGTATTCTGGGAGCCGACATATCAAACAATGCTTGCATTTTGTCCTACTTTTCTTTTTTGCTTTTGGAGGTCAGAAGGTAACCCAAAAACTTGTCGATTGAGGTCCAAACATACATTTCAGAGGGTTTAGCTTCATATTATATTTTTTTAGAGTTTAGAATACTTTTTAAAATATTTTATATGTTGTTCAGTTGTCAGGCTTTTCACTAGGAAATCATCCACAAAGACTTCAATATTCTTTCTTTTTTATTAGAGAAAATCGCATCCATTAAGCGATGTTATATTGTCTCATCGTTCTTAAGCCCAAAGGGCATTACATTATACCAAAATACACCTTCAGTAGTTATAAAGGCGCTCTTCTCTACATTGGCCTCATCACGGAATGGCCCACAGCTACATCCACTAGGGTGTTGATTATCGGTAAGAGGTAGCAGTCCTTCGGGCAGGCGAAATTCAGGTTCGTGAAGTCTACGCACATCTGCTACTTCTCGTTGGCCTTCTCATGATGACATTCGAGACCCATGGCACTGCACCTCCCGATGTAGCCTACCTCCTTTAGCTTCAGTACCTCCTCTCTGATGGGCTCAGTTAGTGTAGTCGCTGAGTTACTGATCCTGTGTTTTATTGGTTTATGGTGGTACTCACGTTCAGTCGTTGGCAGGATATGTCAACCGGTATTTCCAGCATCTCTACAGCGAACCATACAAAGATGTCATGGTGATCCTAAAGTTTTAGGACCAATAACTCCTTTTGCCTTGCATTAAATTTTTCACTTAATAAGAATGATTTATCAGGCTTGCTATTGACGATAAAAATCTTCAGAGTTTTCTCATTGGTCTCAAGGCCCCTTCCTCTCCAGTTCTGTAGGTCGAGCACCTCCTGTTTCATGCTCCCTATCGCCTAGAGGTAGTAGACCAGGGACTGCTCCAAATCTCCCCAGACGATGATCACTTACCCATCTCCTAGGAACTTGACCGCAGCATGGTAGGCGGACACTATGACCTTGAAGCGTTTCAACAAATGACAGTCGAAAATGGCATTGTAGGTAGGAGGTGAGTACACTATCAAGAAGTCCTTCGTCTCCATGAACTGCTTCTTGTCCTCCCCCCAGGTAACTGCTAATGGCATAATTCCTAGGGCCTCCTTCCTCACCTCTGAAAGGTTGTATAGTGGGTCAGTCGGTGCTACTAGCCAGTCAACCTGAAGGCTAAGTTTTTCAAACACTGACTTAAACTAGATGTTCACTGAACTATCAATGTTTATAAAGCTACTCACAACCTAAAAGTTTTTTTTTATCCCAGTTACAATGATAGAGTCGTTACAGGGGTTTCCCAGGATGGGAAAATCATCAATGGTGATTGTGATGGGGTGCAGCTTCCCCTCCTTTTGGAGATGACATTACATAGCTCTCCCATCCTAGACCTCTTCTAGGAGACTCGGTGAGAGGACTCTGCCCCTCCAAAGATAGTTGAAACTATTCCAGCGATATGGACAAAATTTGTCGGGACGGATCCATTCGGGGCTTCTATTGTTGCGGCCTTTTCCTACCTCTGACTCAAGGCCTACATCATGACGACCTCTTTTAGCTTTCCAAAACTGATAAGCTCATCTATCTAGTTTCAGAGAATACTGCTTTCCTAATTATGGTGGCCATGGTATTGGTGATACTTGCAGTACTTTCTTGTATCCCAGAGAAACGCTCCGACCCTCATCAAGTTTCAGAGATGAATGCTTTCCTATGCTCTTGAACTCATCGAAGGTTGTTCATAACGTTGGGATAGCCTCTCATAATACTGAGTCGGTCACTAGTTCGGTTCCTTATTTGACCTCCCTAGTTGTTGCTTTGGCTAGATCCTTTGTTGTCTCTAGAGGGTCGACTGTCTTCGTACCTTGGTCGAATGGAAAGTTTGGGATCCTCCCTTGCTTTCCACCTGCTAATTGGTAGGGCTCTCTTTTGGACTTGATGAACTGTCAGCTGCAGTTGGGGGTTGCTCTTCTCAACGATGATGTGCTTGTTGGTCATTTTTAGCAGTTCTGACAAACCCTAGGGTTCGTCAAACTTAGGTAGTAACAAAACCTTTCAGACCTTATGCCTTGCTTCAATACAGCCTATGCCATGTTGGTTTATATGTCCTTCACGTTCAGCATTTTCCACTAGAATCTCAGGATGTAAAAGCGCGGGCTCTTGTTCGGTCTTTGTTTCGGCTATCACAAAGATTGCACACACTTCTTTGGTACCCATACATTTACAAACTGCGCTAAGGAAAGTCTTCAGAAGTCCAAAAAGTTGTTGATTCTTGCAGCCATAAGTGAGTTGAACCATTTTAGGGCTGATGACTTCAGGGTGGTGAAGAACATGCGACACTTAAATGTGCGAGACATTATGGAACGTCGCTGATTAGAACAAGGCGATGTGATCATTGGGATTCAACTAACCTCGATACGCCTCCAATGCCTGGAGTTTGAACTTCTATGGGGCTTCAACTCTTGAGATATGGAAAGAGAAGAGATTCTCTGGCTGACTTGGCATTTTTGTGCACCCGAACCGTTGTCTCTCCATTTGCACAAACCCAACATTGTATTAATACTGAGAGTCTTCGGCACTCTCGGTGTCATTCTTTAACTTCCTGTTTTTGTTTGCTGGCGCCGTCTCCTAAGGAGGGTCCCAATCACCTGCTTTGGTCTTGATAGCCCTCAGAACCTCTTCAATCTAGCCCGACACCTAATCCATTGTCTGGGTCCTTAACTCTTGCATTCCTTATCACATGAACTCCTCCATGTCTTCTCTAGTGCGTTTTGCTTTGGCTACTTCTCTCTCGCGACTCTCTTCTCTTTGTGATCATCGTGCACTTCTTCTTGTCTACGGCATGACTCCACTCTCACCTCACCCTTTATAATGTTGAATCCAAAATTATCTGGGAGACACGCCTAAGGAATAGAATGCGAAAGAGAGGAAGAGAGCAATGAGCTTGGTAATGAACAGTAAAATTGTGTTACCTTTATTCAAGAAATGAACCCCTATTTATAGAAATGGGGGATGTATAGTTACATTTTGTACCCCTAAGAAAATAGGTACAACGGAGACATTTTGGTCAATATATTATTATGGGGCCGAGAGCTTGAAATGATGCCTGACTGGATGGGGTCAGGAGCTTGGCATGGCACCCGACTGGATTTTGGGACATGTAGCCATGCACCGAGAGCTAGAGAGAATGACCCGCTGGGTCATTTACGGATGACTATGGTTGAAGTGTAGACCAGGAGGCCCCGACCGTCTGGTTTAGATCCAAGCGGTTTTCAGCATTTGGCCGACTCGGTTGAGGTGTCGGTGGATTCGTTCGCGTGAGTTTCATGCCAGTAGATTTTTTAAGGATGATTGACTTTAGTCCGCCTTGAGACTATTTTTCTCCCGGCCCGCAAGAGCCGTCGGATAAATATGAGCCCTTGAACTATCCCTGACAGGTCCCGGATTGTCATGTCATCTTCACTTTCAACCATCAGATCTTTAAGATTCGTGTTGACGCATTTTTATGTACATTACACTTCTAACACTTTGATGTCAAAAACTTATAAATGAAGAGGTGTATTTCACTTTTAAATAGTAAACTATCATTGATATGATTTTAATGATTTGATTGTTATAATCCTGATTAAGTAGAATATAAAAGATAATTAATGCAGAGCATGATTAATGGTAGCCTATACGAACCTCAACACCTAGCTTATCTGTCGTAGCATGTACTCTTACATAGCCAAATTCAGAAATTCTAATTAAACTCCATTCAACAGCCTGCATTCAAATTTAAAATAAAAGTAAATTAAAAACCTTTGTGAAAAAATTTATGAAGCCAAATTGTCTAGTTTGTAATGCAAGTTTGTCTCAAAATATGCAACAATAATATGCTCTAATTTTGAATTCTCATTTCCGAAACTAATCTATTAAATAATTACTTCATTTTAATATTTATTCACTTTTAAACTTTTGCATGACAAGATATGTTTAAACGGTTAATTTGGATGGATCGATACTCCAATTTGTCAAATCAAATGAAATTGAAATCTGAAATCCAAAAAGCAGAATTGACTAATCTTTTATTAAAACTGGTTATTCAATCCATACAAATTAGCCGCTTATATACCTTTAATCATAATCAGTACAGTTTTTTTGTTTACATGATAATAGGAGAGAAAGGGGCTTACTTCATCAGAGAAGTCATCCAATGTAAAACCTCCCATTCCTATAGTTGCATGAACTGGAGCAGTGTAGTTGCTGTTATCATAGGTATCAATGCCATTAACCTTTGTTGGTAATCCTTTGCATTTCTTTTGATATACTGAACATGTTCTCTCATAGTTATGAACATGACCAAAGAAAACCAAATCTACCTGATTATCAATAAACAGATATATTTGTAGTGCATTAAAGATGTACATTAAAACTCAGAAAACTCATATTAATATTTTTAGTTTCTTGTAAAAGTGGTTTTTCTGCTTGTTTAACTGATATAGCTATCCACAGGAGCATGGTCCTCAACCGAGGTAGAATATTAGTATTTATCCTATGTTGCCACAAATTTTATTTGGCTCCTAAGACTTAAAAGATTTCAACAATCCCCTTGCTAGAACCAATATTCATTTATTGTAACAATACTTCTGCCATGGATATTGTTTGCAATCCTATTTCTCTTGTACTCAAGACAAAGCCTGTTGATATCTTCACCAGATTACATCCTGGAGCTAGACTAGGCAAGTAATGTAATAGTGACATTCATAAATAAATTATTTAATCTTCTCTTAAGTTATGAATAAAGTTACTAATTATACTGTATGTAAATTGCATATTTAATCATTTATTAAAAAAAGGATGCTGCTTTCATGTTATTGAGTACCTTATTTTCCATTAAAAGTGGCTCGATTGACTCAACAAATCCAGAATCTACATTTGGCAATATGGAACTATAAGAAGAATACATTGGTCTATGCCTGCAAATGGAAGTTATTCAAGTTAATATAAGAAAATGTAAAGTTCACCAAAATATAAATATTTTGTTTGCTTCTTTGGCAATTAAGATCATCACTTAGATTAGCTTTAGTAGAAGCTTCTTTATAATGAATTTGAACTCTACAAATATCAAACTTGGCATAGGCTTATGACACCCATGGATGTTAGATATGTAAATGCATAAGAAAAGTGTGGTATATACGTAAATATCATACATGAAAGTAATAATCATGAGCTTGTTCAGGACTATACCCCAAGAGAATTGACCAAGGTGTCATTCTTCTATCAATTGATGCCAAGTCCTCATAGATCCAGTTATACTATCAAGATTATTACATCATTGCAAAAATTTCAGAACTATTTGATAATGCCATATAAAACTTAATTATCAAAAGCAAAAAAATTGTGAAGAAGATTACCTGTTCTGAATTAGTTTTCCATTCATGCTCAGTAGAGATCACTGCGAAGTGAACGGTTGCTTGTTCAAGAGAATACCAAGGCTTATCATTGCCCACTGAAGGCATCGGAAAGTATGTCTCATATGCAACTCCACATTCACCTCCAGAATCTGGTGTAATATAAACTGATCCGGATCCTTCATAATCTCTTAAAAAGTATTAAAATAAGTTATTACTTTAAGTATATATATAGAAAGGTTTAACAATATGTATATGTGCCTTATAAATAAGAGTTTTTTTTAGTGCTTTGAAATAAGCAGAGAATAAGAAGAATGAAATAGAACTAATAATAATAGTTAGTAATTAATTACTAACCTCTCATGGTTGCCTATGGCTGTCATGTAAGGCACATGGGATGCAAGTGGTGCAATAAAACTGAGGAAGAAATCCCATTCAACCAAGAAACCAGTAGCATAGCTTATATCTCCAATATGAAATATTGAATCCACATTGCCAATTGCAACCTCATTTGCCAAAGCTTTAACCACAGATACGGAACCAGGCTATTCATATTTGCATCATTAACTTTGATTACTAATATTATTCAAAACATTCTTTATAAAATGAAAATATTATATAAAAAAACTATTTGGCATTGCTAATTTACTATAAACTTTGTGGTTTTTGTGATCTATGGATGTTGGGACTATAATTAAATTACCTGAATATAATGTTCTATGGATGGATCAAGTGGTGCTTTGCCCATATCACCATAGGCAAGAAACTTTAGTTCATTTGACCCACTAGCTGGTGGTGTCTTGAATTTAATTTGGTCACTCCAGCCAGCTGAATCGCTGTGAAAATATATGTTACATTTTTCCATTTTTAACATAGTTTATGTACGAAATTAAGTTTATATCCAAGCATTATAATGTACTGTAAGGGAACTAATGCATATCCTTTAAAAAAAATAAATTCATCAATTCCTTGAAGCATATTCTTAATATAAAAATCTAAGGAAGATTTGCATACATAACACACCAAACACTTAAACATTAATTTTTACTTTTTTTTTACCTAAAAAAAAGCATATAATGCAATTTAGGAGTAAATAATAGGTTACAAAAATAGAAAATTCTCTTATATATATAGCAAAAGATATAATTTATTGAAATGAAAGCAGATAACAAGAGATATATGATGGCTCAAAAATGAGCTCTATTCATAAACAAGCACTCACATAAACGACGTAAGCAAAGAACATACGCAAATAGCAAGTGCACCTGAAAGGTCGCCAAGTCTTTCTCATCCTCAGGATCTTTCTTGAAGAAGAGCAAGAAATTATGTTTTGAAGAGCGGAGCCCATGCCAGGAAAAGTCAAAGTGTTGTCCGGTAATCCAAGCTGAAGATTACCCCTAATTTTATCCTATCTCATATATATATATATATATATATATATATATATAAGTCATCTTAAATGTGCATGAAAAGTTGTCTTAAATTCTTAATCTTACCTCTCGTAGCAATTAAGTGAAATATTAAATTTTTAAAAATGAAATTAATAATCATTACATTAATATTTTCATAAACTTAAAACTTTTCTTATCAACGTAATCAAACTTATTTTCTAATAATGAAGAAAAATTGAATCAAAATAAATCTAAGATCATTAAAATACATCTAATCATCACTAGGTCTAAAATGAAAATAATTAATTGGCTCGTGTTTAGGAAATATCACAACAACACAATTAATTAAAGTAATAAACTTACTAAAGAGATATAAATTGTTACCTTCCATATCTATATGAGTAGGTTTGATTGGGTAGGAGCCCATTCATTACAGCAGTATGAATGTATCCAGGTTCGTGCCATCCAAAATCCTTTGCCGGGCTAGGCAATATACCACCTATTTAAAGAAAAAAAAATCTCATATATATATATATATATATATATATATATATATATATATATATATATATATATATATATATATATATATATATTATGTATGCGTGGCAACATGTATTTCATTTTTTCAAGTTAAAATAATAATTTTTTTTTTTGTTATATGAAAATTTTGAGTGTTTTGACAATAAAAAATAAAGTAAATTTATGTGTAACATTTGTAAATACATATGTGATACGTCATCAACAAAATTTTTATCAACTAGCATGAATCTCAATGTGTGGCATGAATCTCATAATATTCTCAAGTATAAAATATTCAAATTAAATTAAAAACTATCCAACACTCCAATTTCAACAACTTATAGTCAAAATGACCGGCTCGACGAGATGTACTCCATGAAGCTAGAATTGATCCAATCCAAGTCAGATTGGTCCCAAATCAAGTTGTTATACCATTTTTGAAAGCTTTTGATGGTTTTAATTTGGAAGGTCAAACACATTCCAAATATGCAAGCTTATAGTCAAATTGAGTGTCTATACAAGATCAATCCAATGAGCCTAAGATCACTCAATTTTGATATCGTCATGACATCAAATGCCCACGGAATGTCATTCGATCGAGAGAATCTCTCTGGGACATCTGATAGAGTGGTTTTGATTCATTTCTCATTTGCAGGGATGCTGCTCTTAGACTCTATAAAAAAAAACTACTCCATTCATGAAGGGGAACCTATACTGGGAGCTAGAGGAAGATCAGAGCTTGGAAGAGGAGTTGAGGTCCAATATTCTACACTGAAAGTCCAATGAACTCCACTAACTCATGCAACAATTGACCACCGTCGACCACCGTCGACCACCGCTCGTCAGTCTCTGTCAACTGCCATCATCCCCCTGCTTTTTGCAGTGAAGCCCCTTGCGGAGTCGATCACGATGCATGCTGTGAAGTAACGAAGCATGGTGCAAAGTAACGACCGACCTTGTTGAATAACGAAGCATCTTAAGGAGCAATGTATCCCAAAGGCGGTATAATGATGCACCCCAAATATGGTGTAACAATGCATTTACAATAGATTCAACAATGTGCCCCACATATGGTGCAATGTTGCACCCTGCATACGGTGTAACAACACACCTCAAAGACGGTGTAACAACACCCCAAAGATGGTGTAGCGCGCACCCCACTTACAGTGTAGTAGCACACCCCAAAGATAGTGTAAAGATGTACCTTCAAGACTGTGCAATAACGCATTCAAAATATAGTGCAATGATGCTCTCCACATATGATGTAAAGTTGCATTTCGAAGACGAAGTAACAATGCACCAGGCAACAACTGCTTATAACCATCGTACACAAGATAGAGTGACTTTCTTTAAGCTACTGAAACTCTCACCTTACATCCCATCACTACGACCTACATTATTAACTATGGCCTATGTGATCCATAATTCATGTAGCTCGCAACTATGGCCTCTAAGGCATGCAAAAGTTATCACAGCTTATGCAACCCTCAACTCTGGTCAATGTGACTTACGGACATTATGACAACTCATATAACTCCCAACTCTTGCGTCTTTGGCTTACAAATATTATCACAGCTCATGTATTTCCCAGCTTCTACTTTTCTGTCCTACAGACATTATCATAGTTCATGTAGCTCCCAATTCCCGTCTCTGCGGCCTACGTACGTTATTACAGCTCCCCACTATGACTATGTAATTAACTACAACCTACGCGACTCACAGTTCATGTAGCTTCCAACTTCATTCTCAGTGACCTACGCGCATTATTGCATCTCCTAACTATGACTTTTGTGGAACCGACACTTCTGAAGTAACCATCTATGATTCACATGACCAACTACTACAATGGCTCTCAACTACGATCTTTATGACAAGCTGACGCTACAAACATCATCTGCAACATTAACGACGAACTATTGCCTCCATAGCAATCGATTATGGTCTGTGTGGCCCGTTATGGCTATTATTGTTGAAATACCGTTGTACATCAACTTTATAATTTCATCTTCCCAAACTTAAGAGAAGAGTGAGCTTGTGTACTCACTATTACATAATGAATTGTTTCAACTGGGTCAGGCATTTTCCATGTAAAAATTTTTGGTGTCTCTACCTATCACTTTAATTACTTGAGTGTGTGCCACTATAAATAATCCAACACACATTTATATGAATTAGGTGTTATGTATGTAAATACCCCTAATATTCTTTATGTGAAAGGATTGAATGACTTTTGTAAAGAAATTTTAAAATATATATATATATATATATATATATTTAACAAATAAAAAAAATTAAGAATAACGAATGCTAAAAAAGTAATAACCCAATAAACAACTTCTAATAAAAAAAGATTCAGTTAAAGATTAAATAAAATATAGGCAATTGCTACAAGACTTTGGAGCTGACAAGGCATGGCAAACATTGTGATCCGAGCCGGTTTTATTTTTTGGTATTACAATTGATTTAACTTACTTTTGATGATTTGGATCGTGTTTTCTCCAACGATATATTGCATCCGGACTCCGTAGGTGCGGAGGCGAATGACGGGGCGTCATGTGGCAAGTGGGCCCCGTTACTATACACTGTCATAGGCCAGTGTATGGGGTGGTGGGGCCTACTTGTCACGTGGCGCCCCGCCATTCGCCTCCACATGCAGGGGGAGTCCTGATGTAAGTGCAACTCAGAAGTTCACCCAAAAGTCGTATTATTTTAAGGACATTTCATCACTAATTCTTGCAATAATTTGGAATTTTGGGAGTATTCTACATGTAAAATAAACTAATTTCATATATTTGTTTGTAAAAGAAGTGAGGAATTTATATATTGGGGTTGGTTTATTTCTTAAATACAAATGGGGAGGGCAGTTTTAAGGCAACTTACTACACATATCATCCTGTGTGAATGTTGACACTTGAGAAGTTGATGATCTCCCTTGTGCATATTCTACTACCTGACTCTTCTCATCTCCACTAACCCATGTTACTCTCATCTATATACATAAAAAATTAACTAAATACTCATCAAAAAGAAAAAAGAATTTACTTTCCATAAAAACAACGAAGAATTACCATTGTTGAAGTAGAGTCAATGCTTGAGAGATGACCATACAATGGCTGGTTGGGATTAGCAAAACTTATAGGATCTGACCGCTTCAGAATGCAAGGAGTGGCAAAGCCTCCAGTGAAGAATACAAACTCTAAATCTGTTCTGAAATTTACAACATGAAATGTGATTGATGCACTGCAACTGTACACCAAACACTCCTCGTTTTCATAAACTTCACATTTCTTCTTTCCACAATTCAGATAAGAAGGATCACTGCTCACATATTGGGCCTGTTGATAACAACCCCTATCAGTTTATTTATTTATAATATGTTGATAGCAACACCTATTGGAGTCTTCATTACTCCAAAAAGATGAGGAGAGCTTCCTTCTTTTTCCTATGGCACCTTTCAAAGTGAAGAATATCCTGTAAATATTCTTCAATATTTTGCTTCCGACGAAAGCAAGTAGAATGAGTGCGATGTTATACAATCACACCAACAGACGTTTCTGGTCATTGCATTTATTGATAAAAATGTAAATATACGGGAATTGGGTGTGAATACCCTGTAAATTAAACAAACAAAAACAGCGTATTGTATTTATATACAGTACTTCACCTTGACAGGATAGTGGCAAAGAAGAGGAAGGCAGCTAATATCTCCGGTTTGTACATAATACAAACTGTTCAGAGGACAATTTGATATTCTGCAGTGCAAAAATTCAAAATAAAAACACTTTAATCAGTATAAAATGATCAACAAAATCATTAAATATTCACACACACACACTCTCTCTCTCTCTCTATGTATATATAAATACTCTGCATTTGATGGCGTAATCATGGCAATCCAATCTGATTTATCAGGGAACAACACTCCACCCACCGTCACCGTAACATTAGTCTCATCAGACAATGGCCCTTCAGCGCTAGTATTAATAAACAGATATGGATTTGGATCAATACAATCTGCTAAAATCCTCCTATTAAGAACACTCATTGCCGTAAAGTTCTTATACTCATCTTTCGAGCCTGCTAATAGAGGACAGTAATAAGAAGAAGAAAATGAAGCAGATGTTGATGATAATAAGGAAGAGAACAGGAGAAAGAAGAAGAAAACACAGAGAGTTGCCATCGTATCAAAGTTGAGGAGAAGGTGAGTTCTCTTATTGCTGTTTTAAAAACAATGAGGAAAGCGTGTTACAGATGTAAATTGCAAGGCTGATGAGTTTATGGTGTTTCATTTCTCTACGTTAACATATTGTTTGGCTTATAAGATTTAATGAAGACGGAGACTTGTATATTATATTATTTGAACGGCCATAATCCATTGATGACGTCTATTCAGAAGCGAATCGTTTGGCATGCATTTATTGCTTTGAAAATAATATATTGCTTATAATATTGATTTAAATGGATGGCATTGATAAGAGAGGTTATATATATATATATATATATATTATTAAAGAGCACATATTATTTGATGGATCAATAATAAATAAATAATTCATACATACAACTTCAGCAATTTAACAGTTTAAGCAAAAATATATATATTTTTTGGTAGTGTGCCTTAAATGGATCTTAGGCTTTGAATTGAGTTGGATATGAAGCCAAATTAAGCGTTAGCCTTAAGAAAGTAATATGACTAACATTAATCATTTCTTCTTTCCACATTGAAATTAATCCTAAACTTATCGACAATTTTTTAACAGCATTAATCTCCATCAGTTAATTTATTTGATAAAAATTCCATGCAAATCCTGAAATGTAATATGACTTTTATCTTCACCCTTTGATGTGTAGGATTGTACTCTCAATAGAAAGTAATATGTTAGACAATAATTTTGAGCATGATATGACTTATCCTCATCATATTATTTCTCATGATATCAAGTGCCTATAAACACTCTGTTAATAACTCTATTATACGGTTCATGTTAGACTGCATGAACTAGGATTGTTATACAGGAAAATCACCAATTACCGGCTGAAATATCAATTGGTAAACAACAATTTTACCAGGTAAATTGGATTAAAAACTGATCTTTCTCAGCTGAGAAAAGTTTTGTTAGAATAGCAGTAAGAGCTGATTAATTCAGCTGCTATGGGTTAACGATGGAATAAGTCAACCACAAGAGTTGAACGATGGATTAGTAGATGAGTACTCAACTGCCATCTATTCAGCCACAAAAGTTAGCAGTTGAATTTTCAACAGGTCATTAGCAGTTTAAGCTTCAGTTGCTAATCAATCTGTAACCTATAGTAGAAAAAATAAATAAATAGGGTGAAGCTTTACACAAAGAACTTAGCATTCATATTCATAACATCTTTTAGCAACGTAAAAGCTCTGGTATTGGCAATAAAATTCAATGAGATCATAATAAATATAACAAGCGTCAACAAATCAAACTTTATACTGGTTTCCGCAACACAATTAAAAGAAATAGGAATGCACGTATAGAAAAAAAAAGAAAAAAAACTAATTGTTCTGCTCCTTCTCATCCTCTTTCTCGACCAAAGCTTGCTTGTCAGGGCAACATACATTGCTCTACAGCTGCTCAAAGATCACCTTGAGCCTTGAGCCTCTCGAATCTAGCATCCCTGGCTTGCTCAATTTTCTTCATCCAGGACTCCATCCATCTCACATACTTCAGTAGCATAGCTAACCTGAAACTCCTACACGCTTGGAGACTTATTCATCAATTAATGATGATCTCTAGATGGAAATGGATTATTGAACATCATATGCAAATTCTTGGGATCCAATGTCATAGATATCCCCCTTCCAACTCCGCTCGGGAGCTTTCCTCCAGAGCTCAAAGTCAGAGTTATCTGCCTGACTACTATAACCACTAAAGCCTACCAAACTCTGACTCTGAGACTCCTGAGATTTATCATCGACCCATCGATGGTTCCTTGACATTGATGCATGTAGGTGTGCAACTTGGCTTCGATGGACTCTAGGCCTATTTCCAACATTTTTTAACATATGAAAAGGTTAGAAATGTAGTTATGCAAATCATTTCAATGTAGGGAATAAATCTTAACAACTTCCTCCTGTACTCGATATGGAGAATTGAGCCTCAGGTGCGTAAGGAGGTACCTCTGCGCCATACTTCGAGGCTCTGCTATGATGAACTATATCCCTCTTCCTGAGATACGCAAGTGAGGTACATACTAGGGTCAACTCAACCCAAAAATCTTCACACATACATATAGGCCTCTCCTACCTTTCATGGATAACTTTGAACATATCTCACAAACAGTTCTGACCTCAAGTTCTGAAGTTCCTATGGATCTCTACTGATGATGCTTAGCATCCCACCAGAAGCCCTTCTACAAAAATAATAATAATAAAAAAGGAAATTAAACAATGTTAGTTATTATAAAAAATAACTTATGATAATAAATGTAATTAAATATTATTTAATTTTACATAGAACTCCCTGATCCATATATTTTGAATCTCGATTGGGATCTCCAGCCATGAAAGATATAATGCATTGTACCTACTTTTGGTGATCTCCTTGATCTTGTGGATGGGCTGCCAAGATGGATAAAACCTACAAATTAATTTTAGCTAAATTATATAATAGAAAAATAATTTTGATTATTATAATTAAATTTATTTACGTATCTCCAACCAACCTGATGTACATTCATCCTAAGGTGTGTATAATAGACTCAGTAGGACTAGAGGGGTGTGCCTTGCAGGAGGATAAATGTGGCAGTGTGGTGGGAGCTAGAAGGGTAGGGTTGGTCTGCGTAGTCATGCGATACAAGACATGGAGCAACAAAACTGACTCGCACCAACGTGGCAGTTGAAATAGTAACTATCATAATTGTGCACATATGCACGATGAGCCGTGAAGCAATATGTTTCTTCCTTTGGAAGAAGCTGAAGACAACTGATCTACAAGGATTCTAATCCTTGCTGTCACCTGAATCCATCTATAATATGAAAGAGCAAATTGATTAAAATAATTATATATAGAAAATAATAGAAATAAAAATAGAAAACAATTGAACTAAAGCAAGAAACTACTAAAGTAAAATGTGAATCTAATAGAAGTAAAAGTAGGAAACAACTAAAGTAAAGCAGGAAAAACTAACATAAGTAAGAATAGAAACTAATGAAGTAAAAGAATAACGCAACTAAAGTAAAGTATGAAATTCCAAAGAGGCAGTGCAAAAGATAAAACCTACAAGTACTCATCTTATTGTGATACATCGGATGAGTGAGTAAAGGTTTAACTTACAATTCCCTCTTCCATGTCATCATTAGACTCATCCATATCATAACTAACATCTTTATACACATTAGTAATATCCTCTAAGATAACCCTTTGCTCAATATAATCAAGATTAATGTATAAAATTTGGCATATATTGCTTGAGATAAGCATTTTTAGTGGTAGTTTAGACATCAATAACCGCTCTAATTTTAATCTCGATGACCACTACATAGTTAAGTTTGTCACTTGTTATATTAGGTTATGTAACATAATATATGTTTTTGGCTGGACAACTAAAATGAATGGATCAAATTTGGTACATCTCCTAGTCATTTTAGCTTCAGTTATGTCATATGGCTTTATTATTCTTTTTCTTTGATTAGGAATAGTACCAAATTAGTCGTAGTTGAACATAAATATATTATGATCAATAGAGCATTTATATTACAACTACACAATTTCTTGAAGAATCTCATGGTAGCCTATCTCACAATCGATTAAGATGGGTATTTTATTTGACTAAAAGATCATAATTATACATCTTCTTTCCTTCAGACTAGGAACTTATGTGTGAAATATATACACATTCACATCAAATATAGATCATGTAATCATGTTGTGATTAGGCCCTCAAGCAAGATCTATTATCCCTCGATCAATTTGTGACTCATTTGCTCTGATTATGAATATATTACAAAATTAAACATACTTATATAATTTGAGCATTCAAGTTACATGTTGCATATTTTTGTGTTAAATTGAACTTAAATATAATTTGAACCATGTCGAGAACTATTCTTCAATCTTTTAACCTATAATGTTCTTATCCTAAATGTATAAGGAGCTCATTAATAACTTGATTCCATAATTAATTAAAATAATTAGGTCATTATAACACTTTCAATGTTAGCTCCAACAAATACAAGTTAATACACTTCTTACTCAAAAAACAGTTGAACTTCATCGTAGTTCAAAAGAATAGATAAATTCACTGCTCGAGGGTATTGTGACTTTCATCTCCTTGATGCTTTACCTAATTTTTGAAATAAAAAAATCACAAGCAATGAAACATTCCAATTATAGATTGGTATATTGATAATTTGTTGTTCAAAATAGGTTCAACAAAAAATAGTTATCCTATGTAGCAAGTCTGACCCACATATTGAGCCATCTAGTCGTGCTTTATATTTCACAGTTCTTTTCATTTTATTCAAAATATATAATAACGATAATTATTCAGTTAGTATGTTACAGTAAGTCTTCTTTATACATTCTATAATTAGGCATTTAGAAGTTATAACTTTGAAATGGATACATCCACCAGTACTATATTAAAATTCCATTATAGCTTCGTAAGGTAGATGTCTGGGTAGATGCTCCATTGAGTCAATTAAGTTGGGAGAAAATATATACTGAAGTTTTCACAATATCACCGGAATACTCATTTTAAGTTTTTTAATTCATCAATTTTCAAATAAGTTGTACATAATAATGTACTGATTTCAATTAATCAATTAATTATCTGACTTCACAAAATGTTAAATACAATAAATAATATGCATTGCAAAAAAATATGGATGTAAATATTTTCCATGCTAAATATATTTCTTGCACCAGAGTCGACATTGCAGCTCAAGTTAGATGCATACATGCTACAAAACATCAGAGACTAGAACCATTCAAAAAGCATTCTTCACTGATATAAAGTAAGATTCTACATGGTTTTGACCTCACATTTGATCGGCCCTTTGCTTGAATTTAAAGCCAACTCACATTCAACTCAATGCACACGCCGACACCAGTGGACATGCCTGCACCCGCGCACACAACCACCCTCATGTGTGTGCTTGCACAACCACTCACGCAGCGAGCTTCTTGGACCGGCATGGTCATTCCCGATCAGAGCGTAGCCATGCCCAAAAGTTAATGTTTAATTAATTATAAATATTTGTAGCACTGGATTTAAAATGTGGATGATTGCGTTAGGCAATCGATAGTCAGTGTAAAATTTGTCAAAAAATCATCACATGAATTCTTTTGATCTTTGTGTAAATGTTAGGACATCTGATCTACTTTTAAATTAATAATTTTTGTGGGTAAATTATTTTTATATTTTTAAGGATATTATGCTTTAATGAAAGATATTTTTATGTTATTGGTTGCAGGTATAAGAAGATGAGTTTAAAGATGAAAAGAAGCAAATTAGAACAAAAATTGGGGTTTAATGAAGAAAATTAACAAACTAAGTCTGGCGCCTAGGCGCCAGAGACGGTTGGGGTAGTTAATTTTTGAATTTTGGCGATTCCAAGGTGTTGTAGAAGGCTCCAGATGATAATGCATGTTTCAAATAAATTATATAATGAATCTAGACACATTTAAATAAAGAGATGTGTCCCTTGAAGCAAAAACTCTTAATTGAAACAATTGAATCGGCGCTTAGGCCCCAAAACTAGCGCCTAGGTGCGATAGTTATATTCTAGAAGATTCAAAAAATTTGAAAAAATTTTGAAGAGATGTCTACAGCAACCCCTAGTCATTTTTGAAGATTTATAAATATGAATTAATTCTACAGTAGAAGAGAGTCATTTTACAGTCGTTCACAATTATTCTTTAGTTTCTTTCACTTTAAGTTCAAGTTTGCAAGTGTTTAGAGAGTATTTGTGATTTCATGAAGTTTAGAGTTTTGTAAGAGTCAGAAAAGTTAGAGAACTTCAAAGGATTGCTTTGGTGAACATTCTAGATAAGTATTTGTAACTTAACTCTTAAGTTGTGTGCTTTGGATTTAATGATTATGAATATATTTTGTTGTGTTAATCCAATGCTTTCTGAGTAGTTTTTTTCTCTTTCTTTTTATGAATATAATGTAATTAAGTCAAGAGGTTGGATTTGTGTTTAAGAATTTTTTCCTTTTCTTATAAAAAATTATGATGATATTTTACCTAAAATTCTTTTACTTTACAATCTGGCTAATTGTATTGTTAAAACCTGTGGAGAAATCTTATAAACCTGACTGTGGGCTAAGATTTCTTAACTTGTAAGTATCACATTTCACTTTGGAAGATCAGAAGTAATCATCTGAGGGGGAGTGCAACAGATAGGGAGATAAAATTTGATGGGCGTAGAAATGAATATTTTTAGAGTGACGGGCTAAATTCTATCAATTTCTTTTAAAGTGAGGAAAATTGGTCACTGGTAGGTCTTATCGAGAGGACATAGTGAGTAATCTAGAAGTGAGAGACTATAATCTACTCAGCACTACTATTAACACTTCTGCACCAACTTTTAGACTAGTTAATGTTCTTTATGTCTGGACTAAAGGATAAAGAATATTTATGCTCATATTTGTCACAATACAACATTTTTAAGTTCTAAGCAATTTGAATTCCTCTACTTATTACTAAATATTTGTAAGGAAAAAGTATCTTTAATTAAGTACTTTATTCATTTGCTTAAACACTTTCTTGCATATATAGAAAACATAGTAAGTTTAATTTTACTGTTATTTAGTTACAAAGAAAAACTAAAAAATAACACTTCCTTTTTATTTTCAGTATTTTAAATTTCTTTTAATTCACACTTATTTTCATGTGGGATCTATATCTAGGGTTTTTAAAAGAAAATCTTATATTACTTGAAATGATGTGTATGCTTGCGTAGTACCCCTGGTGTGTTTATTATTTTCTAAAAGTTATATTTAAATTTTACACACTAGACGCTTAATATAATTTGGGCAGGTTTGTACATCTATTAAAAGTATAATTATCTGCGTGATTGTGGGTCGGGTCAGCATTCCGCGGAAGTGACGTACTGTATAACCTGAGTATAGAGAAAAGTGTGCAAGGGCCGCTACACCGGCACCCGGGTGTAATGTCAAATAAGCATTCCCACATTATGGATGGATGTGAGTAAAGAAGTTAGTCTATTAAACTAATGTTAGGATAAGATCTTAGAATATTGGTACTTTTATATATAAATTAATTGAATTAGTTGATATTATGATTCATAGAAAGATAAATATATCATGTATTTAAGAAAAAAAATGGGCTGGAGAAAAGACTAAGGAGATTGATAACTTAGGTTTTAAACTTTGGTATTTAAGTAAGCATCACTGCTAGAAATGGTGTAGGTGTAATTATAGATAAAAGTATTCAAGATAATATTGTAAAAATTAATAAAATTAGAGATAAAATTATAGTCCTTAAGATTAATGTTGATACTAAAATTTTTAATATTATAAGTGTTTATGCTCCTTAAGTAAGTTTACATATAGGTTCTAAAGAAAATTTTTGGATGAACTAGAAGACTTAATACAAAGGATACCTCTTGAAGAAAGAATTTTTATTGGAGGAGATTTAAATGGACATGTCGGTAGAGTGGCATAAGATTTTAGAAATATTCATGGTGGATACGTTTTTGGGGTGATTAAGAAGATAGAGCTATATTAGAATTTGCTTTAGCGTATTAATTTATAAATGTTAACATTTTATTCAAGAAAAGAGATGGGAATATTATTACTTAGAAGAATGAATCTAATAAAATACAAATTGATTATTTTCTAATGAGAAGAAGTGATCCTCAGTAATGTAAAGATTGTATGGTCATTTCAAGTGAGGATTTAAGTACTCAACATCGATTATTAGTTCTAGATTTTAAGATGAAGAGTTCTAAAATAAAGAATACTAGGAATCATTGTTGTAGAATTAGATGTGTGCACCTAAAAGACATAAATAAAATTATTCTTATTAGTAATTTCAAGTTTCAATATTTGAGATGTTCATGAATAAGCAAATTATATGTGAGATAAGGTAATATCATTAAACAAGTGGCATAAGATGTACTTAGAGAATCAAAAGAAAAAATTTCTATAAATAAAAATAGTTGATAAAGGAATAATAATGTGCAAGAATAGATAAAATATAAGAATGGAATTGGGTTTTGTTAATCTAGTCACACTTGTGGTTACCATTATAGATTAATGCTTTAAGTTAGTAGTTTTGAGTTAAGATAAATCTCTTAACTCAGTTTAACTCATTGGATGCTGAAATCACATATTTCCTTTCTCAGGTTTGTTAGTTATGTTGACGCATCGGCCTTAACACGGACTGATGCCTTGGCTCTGTAAATCTTGGATGGGTCCTAGTATAGCCATTGCACACTACCAAATTAGGATCATTAAGCATATCTAGTATGGACTAGAGGAACTGGCTGGCATTGGCTCTCCATTATAGGGAATAAACCCTGATGCAGCTCCCGCACTAAGAAACTTGGTTAATTGAATTTATTTTATTTCTGGATATAGTAAATCAATGCCTTGACTAATTTAAACTAAGCTTAAAACAAACAACCTTTCTTGAGTTTTATTCATTAGACACCGAAACCATAAATCAACCAAAATAAATCAAATCAAAATAAACTGTAAATTAAATCAAATCAAATCAACATAACAACAAATTTTCCTACTTCTCAAATTGTTGACCTCATTCCCTGCATAGGACTCCATAAGTCAATGTCTTGAATCCAGTAGAGTATGTGCAGCTCTCTGGTATAATCATTGCACACCGCTGAAGGATTCTTAAGAGCCCAAAGCACAACGGTCAACTCTTAAGACAATCGGGCCAGAGCTTAAGGTAGGTATCAGTTCCTAAACTATCTGCTTTAAATTGACCACCTTTTAAATTGAGATCAAGTTTAGATCCTTATATAATCTATCCCAATCAAGTTGCCTCTGCGCACCTCTTAAACTGAGAATAAGTCTTTACACCCTCTTTCCTATTGTGTTCAGGCCAACATAAATTCACATCATAACTCCTTAAATCAAACTCCTCAGCAAAATTAAGTGCCCGTTTGGGGCAGCTTATAAGTGCGGGGACGTTTTTAAAAACGCTCCAGCACTGTTTGGTTCTTTTGAAGTGCAGATTTAAAAATGAAGTTTTATTTTTGTGAAAGAAGCGGCCCGCAGGGGTGATCCCGCGGGCCGCTTTTTCGATCGCGTTTTTAGGTTTTTTCGCGTGTTATTACCCCGTGACCCTCGCATCCTCTCGCTCGCTCGACATTTTTTTCCCGTAACCTAGCAGCAGCGCGAAGCCTCTCGCTCGGCTTCTTCCCTTATCTTCGCATCTGCTCGCTCGATCGGCTTCTTCCCGTATCCTCTCGCTCGCTCGGCTTCTTCGCATCTGCTCGCTTGAAACTCTCCTGTTCTTCAGATCGACAAGGAAGCGACAACAATCTCCCGTTCGATCTTAGCATTCGCAGCAGCAGCGATCCTGTGCCATCCACGTCTTCCTCCAGATCCGCTTCTTGCCTGATCTTCGGTACTGCTCTTCTTCTTGGGTACTCCTCCTCTTCTTCTTCCAGCACTATCATGTTTGCATGAAGTGTTGAATGTTAGAGCAATCTACAACCCTCATTATGAGGAGTTGATGGCGCTAGAATTAGAAAGGGATATTATTGTTCTTAATATCCCTTTCTGCTCCCACAAACGAATCAAGCATGGAAAGGTGTATCTATTTTCCAATGTGGAAGTCAAATGTGTTGAGTGCTCTTTGGAAATTTATTATTGTTGTTAATTTTTTTTCCTTCTCATTTCCATGTATATATATATTATGCATATGTGAACTCAATTGCATGGTTTTGCCGCTGATTTGCCTTTCGGGTTTGTGCTGCTGATTTGTTATTATGAACACCGCCATATATTCTATTTTTAGTATGTAGTTCTGTGCTGATTTGGCTTTCGGGTTTTGCCGCTGATTTGGCTTTTTGGTTTGTGCTGCTGATTCTATTTTCACCGTGTAGTTCTGTTAGATAAATAGCCTTCTTACAAAATTGAAAAAAGTGCACAATTGAACAATTGAACATTTTGATAGCCTTTTGATAGCTCTCAGATATTTGAATTTGTGTACAATTGAACATTTTTCTTTTTAGTGTTTATTGGATGCATGATATGGAATATTTTCTATGTTCCCTTCATACCATTCATTGACAGTATGCTTGAAGTATCCACAATTTTGTGAACCTCAGTAATTGTCCTGTCAATAAAGTTATGAGGAAAAAAGTTTTTATTACAATAAAAGTGCATTATCAACCACTGCTTCTCTCTCATAACTAGGATGAGATAAACAGTAATAGTAAATGTGGCATTTGTTTCAGCGTATTTGGGTTTGATTTTCGTTTGATTGTTAAATGTGCTAAACATGTTTAGTTTCTACAATTCAATCAACTTGACAATATAAAAAGGAGCTACTAATATTCACATATTCGGGAAAAAATCCCTTTGTATGCTAGTGATGAAAAGACTGGGTAACAGGCAATATCTGTTTAAACTATTTTTCTTCCTCATATTTCCACAAACCTTCAGATTTCTCTGTATTAACAAATCTAACACCTACACTTTGCTGTTTTACATTACATCACCCAATTCTTTTATATCACATAAATAATATTATCATTTTTACATATTGCTTAAAGATAGTTACACTATTGATTAGTTTTTCTTCATTCATGTTTTACCCTATTGCTCTATTTCCCCAACTCTTTTGGAGCTAGCTCCTGTTTATGAAAAGAAATATCTTGTTCTAACATGTTTATGTGACAGTTCGAAATGAGTAAGGTAAAAGAGGATGGAACATCGGCAATGTGGGATAGAGAAGTCACAATAATATTTTGTAATTTCTTTTTGAAGGAGGTGGAATTAGGAAATAGGCCAAACACCCATTTCAGTAAAGAAGGCTGAGATAATTTAACGATTAATTTCAAAGAATTGAGTGGAAAGGATTGGGATCTAAAGAAACTCAAAAATAAATGGGATCAACTGAAGAAAGATTTGAGACTTTGGATGGAACTCAAAATGGGATCAACGGGACTAGGTTGGGACCCACTCAAGCGGACAATTGCTACACCAGTGGAGTGGTGGGCTGAAAAAATATTGGTAAGTTAAATATATATGATGACTTACACATATTTTTTGATAAAATTGTTATTAATAATAATTTATTATTTGTATTACAGGCACTCCCACAAGCCAAGAAGTTTAAAATCTGCGGGATTGATCCGGTTTTGGAGGAGAAGCTGGATCGCATGTTCACCGGGGTAGTCGCTACAGGGGCTTATGCATTCACCCCAAACCATCAGGGGTTTGTAGACCTCCCAGAGGATGTAGAAACCGTACCTACTGTGTAGTTAGGCGACTCTTCAGAGGGAGGTACTAACCAAGTTCAGCAAGATGTTCGATCCACCGGTTTTTCCAAACGCCCAAAGGTTGAAAAAAATAGAAAAGGAGTGGCGTTCCTCAAAGGCTCCATTGAGTCACTCGTTGAAACCTGCAAGGCTAGGGCTGTTGCCTTGACTGATAACTCAATTGATGAGTGTATGGAGATCCTGGGTACATATCCTGAAATTGCAGCAGATGCAACAGTATACGAAAATTACATGATGTTGCTTCGAGACCCAGCCACAAGAAAGATTTTTATAAAGATGGAGCCTAAATACCGACTCACATTTTTACGGGCTTGCTTAAACAAATGAATTTTTGCACTGTCATGTATTCTATTGATGATGCGTCGTTTGTAATTTTCATTTCATGGACTCTTTAGTTTTTTCGTATTTTGTTGGAGACTGTTTATTTCAGCTGTTATGTATTCTCATTAATGCACTCATCATTTTATCCTATCACTCTATCTTCCAAGTATCGTCACAATTGTATTAACTTCTATTGAATATGTCTATACAAGATTATGTTTTTTTTTTTGTAGAATGGATGAAGAACTCGTTAACCAGGAGGAGGAAGAACTTAACCACACTATCACAGTCGCTGTAATATTAATATTGATGAATTATTACTACATTAATTACGTTGACCGGACCCCGTGCATGACATCAAGTCAAATAGGGGATAGATGGGTTGGTGAGGTATTACGAGGCCACCCGACCCGGTTTTTCAACATGTTCTGCATGACAAAGGAGATTTTTTGTGACCTTCTAACTGAACTACAGAACAATCATGGATTGTATGGCTCTATCAGAATATCAACAAGAGAAGTCCTTGCAATAACAATATATATCTTATCCCAAAATAGATCTGTAAGATGAGCAATGGAGCGCTTCCAACATTCATCCGAAACCATCAACAGATATTTCTCTGTCGGTTTGAATGCCTTAGTGAGTTTGGCTAACAAGGTAGTTAAGCCCGATGATCCAACATTCGAGAAAGTCCCAACAAAAATTGCAAATGACCATCGCTACATGCCGTTCTTCAAGGTTTGGATTGAAAATAACATTCCACATTATTGTTGATACACTTATTTGACCGTTCCTAATGATTACAAGTTGTATGTCAGGACTGTATCGGTGCAATTGATGGAACCCACATTCATGCATGTGTATCCGGTACAGAAAAGGTTCGCTACATTGGACATTCCGGTTCACCCATACAAAATGTTATGGCTGTTTGTGATTTCAACATGTGTTTCACCTTTGTAATGACTGGATGGGAAGGGACCACGCACGATAGCCGTGTTTTCAAGTTCGCAACTCGAAACCTTTGCCACGGCTTCCCACATCCACCTCCAGGTATTTATCTTCATGAATTTTGTTTGGTAATTTTTTAAAATTTCCTAATTATATTAATTCTGAAGGTAAGTACTACCTGGTCGACGCCGGATATCCATTACAGCGAGGGTATATGAAACCATACCCAGACACGAGATATCACATCCCCGATTTTCAAAGAGCAAGTGGAGTTGCGCGAGGTAAGAAAGAACTATTTAATAAGAGGCACTCATCTTTGCGTGGCGTGATCGAGAGAACGTTTGGAGTGTGGAAAAAGAAATGAGTTATTTTACGTGATATGCCGAGCTACCCGTTTCAGAAACAAGTGCGTATAGTAGTTGCAACTACGGCACTACATAATTTCATACGGTGTCACCCTTCCGCCTTAGACGAAGAATTTGCCGTGTTGGAAGATGATTCAGTTCAAATATCACCTGAACGTACTATGCCTGAAGAAGACGTGGAATCAGAGGATATATACACTGGAGACGGTCAAGGTGCATCAGAAATGGCTTTTTTGAGAGAACAAATCGCAAATGCGATAGAGCAATCATGAATGGATTTAGCTGTACTATGTGATGACAATTAGATTCAACATATTGGTATTATGTGCAACTTTGATAACAAAAATTAAGTAATTTCCTTCGAAGCCAAGATTACAATATGTTTTGAATGCTTTGTTTAGAGAATTCCAATATACATGATATTCTCCATTGCTTCAATACAATCTCTGTCTCCATTGGTAGAATTTACAATAAGATTTCATTATTAAATATAAGCTATATTGCCAATATTTTTCATTTTCTTTGAACTGGAGCAAATTTGAGCTTGTAATTCCTCATCTCATTATACTGAAGGGAATTCGGTGGTATGTATATAAATGCTTGCTGTCTTGGATTTATTGCTGAAATTTTTTTGCTTGGGTTTATTGCTGAAATTCTTGGATTTATTGCTGAAATTTTTTTGCTTGGGTTTATTGCTGAAATTCTTGGATTTATTGTTGAATTTTTTTTGCATGGGTTTATTGCTGAAATTCTGAGATTTGCTGATGGTAGAATTTTTTTTTGTAATTTGTTACATTGTTGGGCATATTTTTTTGTTTATGCATGAGAAGAACAAGATTTTGAGACATCTTGGTTGCTTCATGAGCGAGATTGCAATCCTCACTATATTTTAAAGAATAAAATATTTCCGGATCGATTGGGTTATGTTGAGTCCTTATTGCAGTCTTAAAATCTTGATAATTAGGAATTAATCCATTATTATGTATTCTTTGTCGATCTTGAAACCTGCGAGTCGATGCGTGGTGAGATATTGTGTCATGTTGATAAGTCCCATGGAGATATGTCACAGTTCGTTTATAGATGTGATAAACCATGAAGAAATGTGCTAATTCATTTATAGATGTCATATACTATTTCTTCTCTTTGAAATTACATAATTGATATCAAATAAATGATATGAAATTACATTATAATCCAATTGGGCTCATAATATTAACACAAATTACCCAAATTCATGTCTAGATGTATTAGAATAATTTATCTACTTACGAGCTAATTGATAAAATAACAGATTATGCTGCACAGATTATTTATTTAATTAAATTTTTTTTGGAAATAAGCTGTTTACAAAACGCACTAACCAAACAGCTAAATAGCTTATTCAGAACAGGGGCAGAATTGTCAATTTTCCAGAATCAGCTGTTTTTCATAAGCGCAAACCAAACTGACTGACAGCTTATCCAAATCAGCAGCTTATCTGGATAAGCTGGATAAGCTGAAACTGCCCCAAACAGACCCTAAGTCAAATCATCCAAATGTTGTCCTCTAACTAGTCATCAGACTGAATTATATGCTCCAACACTGTCCGTTCTAATCTATCCACTCAATCTATCTTCCATGTTAGATGTTAGTCCCTACTCTTTCCTTCTTAGTATAAACACTTTCTCTCAGTTTCTTGACTAGTCATCATAATGAATGATATTCTCCAATGTTGTCCTTTTTGATCTAGCCATTCCGCCAATCTTCTAGTTTGGATGTTAGTCCCCACATTTTCCTTCCTACTTTTAACACTTTCTCTCAGTCTTCTGACTAGTCATTAGAAGGAATGATATGCTCTAGCTTTGTCCTTAATGATCTAGCCATTTTGTATATCATGTAGATTGGAAGTTAGCTTCAACTCTTTCCTTCCTAGTATAGGCAGTTTTCATAGTTCCTTGAGTAGTTATCAGAATGGAATGATAAGGTCTAACACTATCTCTCCCAATCTAGTCTACATGTTCACCGCATTGGGTAGATGTAAATCCGCATCAGTTTTCCTCCCTAGTATGCCCAGGCAATCTTGAAATTCCCAGCGAAACCCAAACATCTTAATTCATAAAATTACATACTCCAAAACTCTAACACTCTTCAAATGTAGTTAATCACTTTGATCAACGCCAATATGTGTGATGGATATATGTGACGTACTTTAGACAGTCCATCACACATATTTATGGTCCATTTATTAACCTCATTTTTGTCAAATGGGACTTGCACGAACATTATCCCTTAATTCAACGCAGAAAAATTGGTTAAAAGGGAAGTCAACCCTTTTTTTTTGCTTGGTGTGGCATATCAGGCTTGGGCGTAACCACGCCCCAATATACCTTGGTGTGGTCATGTCTAGCCTAGGTGTGACCATGCCATAAAGTACCTCGTAGTGGTCGCACCAGGCCTGACTGTGATCATGCCTAGGCAAACCGACTTCACATGTCAGCAATTTGTGGTTGTCCGCAGATCAAGCCATGAATCATGATGCTTTTTAGCAGTGATGATCCATAACTCTTTCAACATCCAGACGGATCGTCACTGTCGACTTGCCTCCTTATCAGAAGGGTTTGGGAGGCTTTACCACCGCCTTCCACACCTATAAAAGAGGGTCTTTGACACTGTACTTTGCACCATTTGGGCACTGTTATTAGAGGAAGAAGAAGTGCAAAGGGAGAAGAAGAAGGGAAGCAATTCTCCGGCAAGCCTCCTGCTCCTTCGATAAACCTCCTCTCCTCCTGATAAATCCTCCTTCCATCTTTTCTCAATTTATGCATTTTTATTTAAATGTTTTAAAGCTAGGTCAATCAACTCAAAGGCCTTGGATTAGGCTTGGGTTTGGGCTCGACTTAGGTTGACCCGAACCCAGCCTAACCCTAACTCACCTAGTCTAAACCTTAACTTAGACCCTAGTCCCGACCCAACCCAAGCCTAACTTAAACCCTAACTCACCTGCTCTAAAGCCTAACCAAAAGCTTAGATCCGACCCAACTCAGGTCTAATCCAAATCCTAACCAAAACTTTAGACCTAACCCAACTAAGGTCTAACCCAAACCCTAACCTAAACCCTAGATCAGACCTAACCTAAGTCTAACCCAAACCCTAACCTAAATATTAGACCTGACCCAACCCATGTCTAATAAAATGGAACCTACCAGACCTGATCCAAAACCTAACCGGACTTGACCCAAACCCTAACATAACCTAGGTCTGAACCAAGCCAGACCTGACCGAATCCTAACTTAACCCAGGTCTAAACTAAATTGGGTCGGATCCAAACCTTAACTTAACCCTGGTTTAAGCTAAATCTGTGTTGACCTAACCCTAAGTTAAACCCTAAACGTAAACTAGAATCTATCCCAAACTTGAACCTAAACCAGATGTCAAACTTAAGCTTAGGTGAAACCTAAACCAACCTTAAGCCAACCTTGGTTAACCCAGCTTAACTCAGGTCTAATTAAGACCAAGCCTAAGCCAATCAGGTCAACCTAGCTTAACCCGAGTCAAACCCAAACCAAACAAGCCAACCTGTGTCAACCTAGATTAACTCGAGTCAAACTTAAACCAAACCCAACCCTATCCATACAACCAAGTTTAACCTGGGTCAAACACAAATCAACGCAGCTTAACTTAGGTCAACCCAGCTTAACCCGGGTCAACTTAAGTCAAACTCAAATTAATCTGAGCCAGCCTAGGTCTAAACCAGGCCCAAGTTTGCTAACACATTTCATAACTTAGCTTAAATTTGAGTTAAGTTAAGCTGGAAAATCAACTTATCTCGCCTCGACCTTATCCCAAGTCTAATCCAAGGCTAAAAT
This sequence comes from Papilionanthe hookeriana x Papilionanthe teres, assembly GCA_022702705.1. Taxonomy (NCBI): domain Eukaryota; kingdom Viridiplantae; phylum Streptophyta; class Magnoliopsida; order Asparagales; family Orchidaceae; genus Papilionanthe; species Papilionanthe hookeriana x Papilionanthe teres. The sequence continues at coordinate 10,815,983 of CM040421.1, read as the reverse complement.
ACATGTTATTTCTTGTTATATATGATATTTTACATGTTATCTCATGTTCCATATGTTATTTTACGTTCCTCATGTTATCCTTTGTTTTTTAAATTAAAAGTAAAAATAAAAAAATACATAAAATAAAAAAAGAACTTCTCTGTTTTCTCCGCAAACCTTAAAGGAAACAAAATCTCAAACAAAACAAATAAAATAATAATACAAAACTTAGAAAACTTTGATTTCTCAATATGACTGAGAGTATAAAAATTGAAAATTAAATAAACATCTAAAACATGCAAAGATAAAGAATGAGAATAAAATCTAGGTAGATCTGACATGAACTTTAGGCTAGCTAAATTAGACACTTAATCAAGGGCCACACACCTAGCTTAGCTTAGTCTGAGCATAGAAGCCTAGGTTTATGTCAAATACCTAGTTAGTTCTAAGGACTAGGACATGCAAAACAACAAACCTGCCATCTGAGATTAGATGGAACACCTTAGAATGAAGTAACTCATGGTTACCGACGAAGGTATTTCAGACTGCTTCAAAACTACAAATCCTTTATGCTACGACATTCATAAAGGATTCTTGGTTATGAGGCTGGTCTTAGTCAACAAATTTCAATGTTTATGGGATGATGAAAAGCTACGGGCATTCTGATCAGGGACATTTTTCCCAAAATCTATGTTAGCCTGCCTATAGAACTTCTTATAGAGTCCAAGGTTTTATTTCTCATCTTGAAATACTTTCCTTCCTGACTCTATCCTCAATCTAAGGTTTTCAATTGTCATTGTCAATCAAATCCTATATCCATCATTTATCTTTTAAACTCACCTGATTAGTTAAAATTCATCATCCGTTTCTTCGATTGATACTCTTAAAAATCAAATCTTATTCACTATCATGGGCCTTTCCCATAACATGTCATCACCGGATCATAAGTCCCATCTCATGAACTTAATTCTTCCAATTCAGACCCTCTAATCATGAAAGCCCAAAATCTGGAAACTTGACTTATTATATTAATTAAGATATTTTCTTTGGAGCTTACAACTCTAAAAATGTAATTAACTACGAGGACTTGCACGTATAGAAAAGAGACTCATAATTAAAATAACCTTATCTTACACCTGTAAGGTAAGAGAAGAATCCTGGTTCTGCAGATCCATAAATCTCAAAAATTTTCCTCATCCGGATGATTAGATCTATTCTAAGGTAATATTTATATCTTTCAGGATAGTATATTATTCTTCAAATGACACATCAAATTATTTAGATAGAAGCCTTTCGAGATTTACGGTGGCCCTCGCCCCCACCCCCTCTGCCTTCCCCCCTCCCCTAAAAAAACATATTCCACCATCATCAATTAAAATTTCAAGTTGCATTAATAATTCTCTCATTTTCTTTTTTGATACTTGGTTTAATGAAACCTCTCTTAAAGAGTTTTATGTAGATATTATTTTATCCTAGTTTAGTCTTCTTTTAAATGCTCTTCTTAAAGATGTTATTATCGATGATAATTGAAATTTAGACTTTTTAACAATGCTTCTATTAACTGTTTAAATGTTACTACATCTATTCCTATTAATAATGATGATTCTTGTCTTTGGGTCAAGATAACTCCTATTCAGATAAGACTATTTATGTATTTAAATACATCTATCTTCGGTTGATTGGTTTAAACTTATTTTGTTCAAAGAACTTTTCATTAAATATGTTATTCATACTTGGAAATTTATTCATATTGGTTTAAAGAATTGTGATATTCTTTCTCTTAGAGATATAAATATTAATATTATATGTGTTCTTTGTTGATAATGAGTTTGATTCTCATGCTCATCTTTTCTATGAATGCACTTTCCCTCATTATCTTCTCAATAAGTGCCTCTCTTATTATTATTTTTTTATAGCTCCTCTAAAATTGTTTTAAGTTTTATACAATTTCGATAAAATCTCTTGTAAAATTCAAAAAAGATTTCATATTGCTTTGCTTGTTATGGCTTATCATAGTTGGCATGAAAGGAAGTTACGAATTTTCAAGAATAATTATCATTTTGTTGATAGTCTTATTCATCATATTATTGATTAATTATTTATGAGAGTAGAAGTTGAAAATTTAAATGAGATATTTATAATAATATTTTAATTTTTTATAGCCTTTGAAGTTTCTGTTTCTTTGAATATTTGGTTTGATGGTTTATTTGCATTTATTTATTATTACTTGACTTTGTTTGATATATTTCCTCTATTTAGTTTCTTCCTTTCTTTGTTGCTTCAATATTCTTTTGGGTCTAGAGGTTGTTGGATGTGGTATGTGACCTTGAAGTTGGTTGTTTGATCTTTTGGTTTGTTGTTGTCTTGGGTGTTGTTCGGTTGCTAGCAGTTGTGCTAAGATTGGTTTCTGCTAAAGGTGCTTCCGTTTGGGTTTCTTTTTATTCTGCTAAGTTTAAATGTTTTCTTATAGTAGTTGGGTTTTCATATTTTTTTTATATTTGGTTTCTGTTGTTTGGACTGGGCTGATATTTCCTATATTGTGGTTTGATTTTGGATTTGAATGGTTTTTTATCACAGAAAAATACATTAAGAAATTCATATCTATTTTTGATGAAATTGCACTTTAAAGAAAGATATTTCCTTTATTTTATTGCAGGAATGAAGATTTATAAGTGATGGAAGCAAAAAGCATGAAATGGAGCAAATTTGGATTAAAAATGAGGAAATTCATGCAAATTGAACTAAGTCGCCGACGGTGAGATCGAGACCGCCGACGGCGAGATCGTGAGGAGAATTTCTGAAGGAATTATAACTACCTCGCCGACAGCGAGCCCGAGCCCGCTGACAGCGAGATCGCACGGTTTGAAGACCTTCTAGAAGCCCCGCAAACGGCGAGGTCGTTTCCCGCCGACGGCGAGACAGTTCAAAATGCATATACATTGAACCTAGACACTTTTTGAAGAGGTGTTTAAGCACCCCTTGGACCTTTACTTACCTCTATAAATAGAAGCTGAATTCTAGTGATTGTGTGTCTCTTTCTAGTGTCTTAAGTGTCATTTGTGTGTGTCTAATTTAGTGAGTTTGAGTGTGTTTAGTAAGTTCATTAGTTTAATTGAGTGTTATTTAGTTTGCTGTACTAGAAAGAAAAGTCGAAAGGAACTTGAGGAGTACGCTTGTGGAGGAAATTAAGATAAGTATCTTTGTTTATTGTTGTTAACTTTAAATGAAATCCATGCTTTGTTTTATTCCCAAGCATTCGAGTAGTTTTCTTAGTCTTTCTCCTTGTTTATGAAAATTATGCGGATTGATGAAATTAAATAGAAGCACTCTAATATAATATAAATAAATTGTGATAATTTTTACTTAAAACTTAATTTACTTTCAATCCGGCAATTGAGTAGTTAAAATATGTTGAATTATCAACTATAGTAAAAATTACATCCAATATTCGGGAAGTCAAAAGCCTTGGAAGGCGGGTGCGAATAAATATGGAAATATTAATTATCGAACGTAGAATTGAACATTTTAGTGTGACGGACTAAAATATTCAATTTGGTCCTATTGTTTGAGAGTCGAAGTGTTGATGTTAGCCCTCGAGTGAGGGGAACGTGGGAACTCTAAAGTGGCGACAGGTATCCTCCCGCACTAGCCGCAGATTCAGTAATCAAACATAGGATTAGTCAATGTTCTTTGCACCTGGACCAAAGGGTAAAGAATAGGAATGCTCCTATTTGTCACAATGCAATTAAAAAAATCCTATTTAAATTCATCATTCACTTAATTTTCTAAAAACAAGGAGAAGAATACTTTTTCTGAATTAATTAAATCAAATTATTTTAAGCATTAGTTTACTTTAGTTTATTATAGTTACTTTGAATTTCTATTCACTTTATTAGTAAGTAATTCCTTTAAATTTAGTCGATAACAAATCGTTAAAAACTTCCTCGTGGGATCGATAACTGAGGACTCCACTAGAGCCCTGTATTACTTGATACGATACGTATACTTGCGTAGAATCCACATTATACATTAAATCATATATCTATATTTAAAGCGGGATCAAGTTTTTGTGCCGTTGCTATAAACATAAATTGCAAACATATTAAAAGTGGGTCAAGTTTTTGGCGTCGTTGCCGTGGAAGTAAAGAAATTATTTACTAAAGTAACAGACTAATCTAAATTTTATTTTTATTTTTTTGTATGCGAAAATTTGGAAACGAAAATTTAATACCTTACGATTCAGAATTAGAGCGTACAATTAAAATAATTAGAAAACAAAAAAGAGAAATTATAAATTTAACACAAATGACAAATATACCTGAAAATGAAAATATCAATGAACCAAGACCATTGCGAGATTATGCCAACCCTACATTAGATTAAATTCATTTAACTATTCAAAACTCTGATGTAGCTGCTAATTCATTCGAACTTAAACCTGCAATTATCCAAATGGTACAAAATAATTAATTTAGGGGTTCACCAACTGAAGATCCTAATTTACATCTTGCTAGTTTTTTAGAACTATGTGCTACTTTCAAATATGAAGGAGTATTTAACGATGCTTATTAGACTTAGACTTTTTCCTTTTTCTTTAAGGGATAAGGCTAAAATGTGGTTAAATTCGTTAAGACTCTGGATCTATTAAAACTTGGGGAGAATTATCACAAAAATTTCTATCCAAATATTTTCCGCCATCTAAAACTGCTAAGCTTAGAAATGATATAACTTCTTTTAGCCAGTTTGATGGAGAGTCAGTATATGAATCTTGGGAGAGATTTAAAGAACTTCTTAGGAAATGCCCACATCATGCGTTACTGATCACTGAAAAATTTATTAAGAAATTCATACTTATTTTTAATGAAATTGCACTTTAAAGAAATGTATTTTCTTTATTTTGTTGCAGGAATGGAGAATTTATGTGATAAAAGCAAAAATCATAAAAAGGAGTGAATTTGGAGAAAAAAGGAAGAAAATAATGAAATTTAGTCTCGAGTCGCCGACGGCGAGATCGAGCCCGCCGACGGCGAGGTTACGAGGAGACATTTCGAAGGATTTATAAGCTGTCTCGGCGACAGCCGAGCTCGACGACGAGCCGAGCCCGCTGACAGCGAGCTAGCGCGGTTCGAAGACTTTCTAGAAACCTCGTCGACAGCGAGGTAGTTTGTCGCCGATGGCGAGCTAGTTCAAATGGCGCAGATACATTGAACCTGGACACTTTTTGAAGAGATGCTTACACACCTCTTGGTCCTTTGCTAACCTCTATATATAGAGGCCGAAATTCAGCCTCTAAGTGTGTGTGCAGTTTTTGTGTCTTTGTGTGATATTTTGTGTTGTGTGTGTGCAGTTTTTGTGTCTTTGTGTGATATTTTGTGTTATGTGTGTGTGCAGATTTTGTGTCTTTGTGTGATATTGTGTGTGTGTGTGTGCAGTTTTTGTGTCTTTGTGTGATATTTTGTGTTATGTGTGTCAATTTGTGTCTTTAAGTGTGTTTAGTGAGTTAGTGAGTTTTTAGTGAGTCTTGCTGTACTGGAAGGAAGAGTCAAAGGAACTGCTAGGAGTCTGCTTGGAGATAAATCGAGATAAGTATTTATATTTATTGTTTTTAACTTTAAATGAAATTCATGCTTAGTTTAGTTAACATGCATTCTGAGTAGTTTATTAGTCTTTCTCCCTGTTTATGAAATTAAGTGACTGGATGAACTAAAAATAGAAGTACTTTTATATATTAATAAATTATGATAATTTTTACTTAAAACTTAATTTACTTTCAAACTGACCATTTGATTTGTTAAAATGTGTTGATTATCAACTATAGTAAAAATTACATCTGATATTCAGGGAATTCAAAAGCCTTGGAAGGAGGGTGCAAATAAATAGGGAAATAATATCATTGGGCGTAGAATTGAGCATTTAGTGTGACAGACTAAAATATTCAATTCGGTCCTATTGTTTGAGAGCTGAAGTGTAGATGTTAGCCCTCAGGCGAGGGGAACGTGGGAGCTCGAAGTGGCGGTCGGTATCCTCCCGACCTAGCCGCGGATTCGGTAATCAAACATAGGATTAGTCAATATTCTTTACACCTAGACCAAAGGGTAAATAATAGGAATGCTCTTATTTGTCACAATACCTTAAAATTATCTATTTAAATTCATCAATCACTTAAATTTCTAAACAAAGGGGAAAGATACTTTTTTCTGAATAGTTAAGACTTATTTAGCAATTAGTTTAATTTCCTGCACTTTCAATACGTATTAATTTTCTACTTAGTTAAGTTACCTAATTAAAATACTTAGTTTACTTTATTGCGCTTAAATTTAGAATTCCAAATTTTCGTATACTATTTTTATTATTATTATTTTAAAATTAGTTGTTATTCAATTTTCTATTTCCCTGTGGGATCGATAACCAGGACTCCACTAGAGCCCTGTATTAATTGATACGATACGTATACTTGTGTAACATCCACAACATAAACAATTACAATTCTATACATATAATATAGCGGGGTCAAGTTTTTGGCGTCGTTGCAATTAAATTAAAAATATCATAATATAAAATTGTGGGTCAAGTTTTTTGCGCCGTTACCGGGAAAAGTAAGAAAAATTTACTAGAGTAACGGACTATTTTAAAATAATCATAATAAATAAATTAATATCTATTCTAAAATTGTATGCACAAATTTGGAAACGAAAATTTAATACCTTACGATTCTGAATTAGAGCGTACAATTAAAAGAATTAGAAAACAAAAGAAACAAATTATAAATTTAATACAAATGGCGAATATTCCTAAAATTCAAAATATGAACCAACAAAGACCATTAAGAGATTATGCCAACCCTACATCAGATGAAATTCATTTAACTATTCAAAACCCTGATATAGCTGCTAATTCATTTGAACTTAAACCTGCAATTATCCAAATGGTACAAAACAATCAATTTAGTGGTTCACCTACTGAATATCCTAACTTACATCTTGCTAGTTTTCTAGAACTTTGTGCTACTTTTAAATATCAAGGAGTATCCGACGATGCTTATAAGACTTAGACTTTTTCCTTTTTCATTAAGGGATAAGGCTAAAATGTGGTTGAATTCGTTAGCACCTGGATCTATTAAAACTTGGGGAGAATTATCACAAAAATTTCTATCCAAATATTTCCCACCATCTAAAACTGCTAAGTTTAGAAATGATATAACTTCTTTTTGTCAGTTAGATGGAGAATCAATATATGAAGCTTGGGAGAGATTTAATGAACTTCTTAGGAAATGCCCACATCATGCGCTACCAGATTGATCGATTATTCAAACCTTTTATAATGGATTAGTAGGATCTTTAAGATCAATCATCGATCTTCTACTTGGAGGTTCATTAATGTCTAAACCATTTGATGAAGCTTATGCACTAATCGAAGAAATGACAACATATAATTTCCAATGGCTCGTCGATAGAGTAAATCCAGAAAAGATAGCCAGCATTCATGAAAACGATGCAATATCTATGTTAGCTTCTCAAATTGCTGTTATATCTAAGAAATTAGATCATTTTGGAATGAACTACTCTCCTACTTTAGAAGAAAATTCATCTGGACAAATCATAGAATCTCAATCTAATTATGAAACTTTAAATGTTATTAATAATATGACTAATAACCCTTATTCAAACTATTATAATCCTGGTTGGAAAATTCATCCAAATTTTAATTGGAATAACACATCTAATCAACAATGGATGAATCAACCTAATCAAGCCAATCCAAACTATAAACCTAATTACCCACCGGATTTAATAACAATAACCCTCAATTCAAAGATAAGAAATTATCTATGGATGAATTAATTTTGAATATGGGTCATCAACTACAAAATCAAGGAAATCAACTACAAATTCAAGGAAATCAATTACAAAATTCAAGGAACATCTATTAAAAATATCGAAACTCAACTTGGACATATTATCTCATCGTGCTAAATAATAGAATACCGGAACTTTTCCTAGTAATGTGGAAATAAATCCTAAAGATCAAGGAAAAGAACAAATTAAAGCAATACAACTAAGGAGTGGAAAAGAATTAGAACCTCAAATTCAAAAAGAACTTGAAAGCCGAAAAGAGGAAGTGGAAATTGAAAAGGAAACAATTCAACAAGATTCAAACTTAGAACATCCTTTAATACCTATGAAAATTTCTGTTGAAAAACCTCCACCACCATTTCCTCAACGACTAGCTCAACATAAATAAGATAAACAATTTGTTAAATTCCTTGAAATACTAAAGAAATTAACAATCAATATACCTTTTGTCGAAGCTTTAGATCAGATGCCAAATTATGTAAAATTTATGAAAGATATTCTAAATAAGAAAAGAAAATTCATTGATAATGAAACGATCGCACTTAGTGAAGAGTGTAGTGTTATTATTCGAAGAAGCTTCTGAAAAATTGAAAGATTCCGGTAGTTTCACTATACCACTGCGCTATAGGAGAAAAATTTTATAGAAAAGCTTTGTGTGACTTAGGAGCAAGCATCAATCTAATGCCTCTATCGATTTTTAAGAGATTAGGATTAGGAAAAATTACACCTACTTCGGTAACCCTTCAATTAGCTGATCGTTCGGTTACCTATCCTAAGGGAGTTATTGAAGATGTGTTAGTAAAAGTGGATAAATTTATCTTCCCAGTAGATTTTATTGTTTTAGATATGGAGGAAGATAAAGAAATTCCTATCATTTTAGGAAGACTACTTTTTGCTACTGAAAAAGCTATGATTGATGTTCAGAAAGGAGAATTAACTATGAGAGTAAATGACCAAAAAGTTACATTTAATATTGCAAAATCAATGAAATATCCTGCTGCTAGAAAAAGATGATGAATGTTTTCGGATGGAAATACTTGAACATTTACAACAAGAACATTTTAAGGAATATTACGAAGATAAATTAGAAAAAGAAAATACTTGAATTAATTGAAGATAATAATGAAGAACTAGATTATATTCAGGAAAGATTTGAATTTTTGGATAATACTGAAAACATTAAGAAGAATATAGTTCCATCAATTATTAAACCTCCCGAACTTGAGCTAAAAATATTACTCGATCATTTGAAATATGCTTATTTAGGTAATTCTTCAACTTTACCGAGTTATTATTTCATCCGCATTAAACGAATCTCAAGAACAAAAACTTTTAGAAACTTTAAAAAAATATAAGAAAACTTTTGGTTGGACTTTAGCAGATATTAAAGGAATTAGTCCTTATATCTGTATGCATAGAATTATTTTAGATGATGAACATAAACCTAAAGCAGATCCCCAAAGGAGATTAAACCTGATAATGAAAGCAGTAGTTAAGAAAGAAATTTTAAAATGGTTAGATAATGGTATTATATATCCTATTTCTGATAGTACTTGGGTAAGCCCAATTCACTGTGTTCCTAAGAAAGGAGGAGTGAATGTCACTGCCAATGAAAATAACGATCTTATTCCTATAAGACAAGTTACTGGTTGGCGTATATGTATTGATTATAGGAAATTAAATACCGCCACCAGGAAAGATCACTTCCCTTTACCATTTCTAGACCAGATGTCGGATAGATTAGCGGACATAAGTATTTTTGTTTTCTAGATGGATACACCGGTTATCATCGAATACAAATTGCTCCCGAGGATCAGAGAAAACTACATTTACTAGTCCTTATGGAACTTTCGCTTTTCGAAGAATGCCTTTTAGATTATGTAATGCACCAGCAACATTCGAGAGATGTATGATGTCTATATTTAGTAAGTTAATTGACAATGGAATAGAAGTATTTATGGATGATTTCTCTGTATTTGGAACATCATTTGACACATGCTTAACTCATCTTGAAAAAGTATTAGAAGTATGTGAGAAAACAAATTTAGTTCTAAATTGGGAGAAATGTCAATTTATGGTTGCGGGCGGCATTGTATTAGGGCATAAAATTTCGAAAAAGGCATGGAAGTGGACCACTGCAAAAATTCGAGTTATAGCTAAATTACCACCTCCAACTACGGTAAAAGGGGTAAGAAGTTTTCTTGGACATGTCTGGATTCTACAAACACTATATAAAAGATTTTTCAAAAATTACTAAACCTCTATGCCAACTTCTCGAAAAGGACAAGAAATTTGAATTTACAATCGAATGCTCGAATGCTTTTGAACTCTTAAAAGAAAAATTAATTACAACACCTATAATAGTTTCACCTAACTCGGGAGAAACCATTTGAACTTATGTGTGATGCTAGTGATTATGCTTGTAGGAGCGAGTTCTTGGGCAAAGATATGAAAAGATTTTTAAAGTTATATACTTATGCTAGTAAAACTCTAAATGATGCTTTGAAATAAATTATACGATTCTGAAAAGAGAATTATTAGCGGTAGTATATGGTTTTAATAAATTTAGACCTTATTTGATTGGAACAAAATGTATCGTGCATACTGATCATTCTGCTATAAAATATTTAATGCAAAAGAAAGATTCCAAACCAAGATTAATTAGATGGATGCTATTAATGCAAGAATTCGATTTTGAGATCGTTAATAAGAAAGGAACTGATAATCAAATTGCGGATCATTTATCAAGATTAGAAAATCATGAATTATCTGATATTGAAAATGAAATTATAGACAGTTTTCTTGATGAACAACTATATAATATTAATGAGTGGAAAATACCATGGTATGCTGATATAGTAAACTATATAGTTAGTAATATTTTACCACCTATGCTAACTTTGCAACAACAGAAAAAATTCATTCATGATACGAAAACCTATTTTTGGGATGAACCATATTTATATAAGCAATGTAAGGATTTAATTATTAGAAGATGTGTACCTTATGAAGAAACTGAACCAATTATTCAAAAATGTCATGATTCTGATTTTGGAAGACATTTTGGGACTGATAAAACTGCTTATAAGATTGTACAATCTAGATTTTACTGGCCTACTCTATTTAGAGATGTATACAGATATATTAAAACTTGCGATAAATGTCAAAGAGTAGGAAATATATCTAGAAGAAACGAAATGCCTCTAAATTTTATATTAGAAGTTAAAATTTTTTATGTTTGGGGATTAGATTTTATGGGACCTTTTATTCCTTCGTTTGGAAACTCATATATATTAGTAGGCTATTGATTATGTTTCCAAATGGATTGAGGCACAAGCTTTACCTAGGTGTGATGCTTAAGAGTGTTTCAAAATTTCTAATGAAAAATATTTTTACTAGATTTGGAATGCCGAGAGTGATTATCACCGACGGAGGAACTCATTTTAGAAATAAATACATTCACAAACTAGTAGAAAAATATAATATTACTCATAAGATATCCATCGCTTATCATCCACAGACTAGCGGATTAACTGAAGTATCTAATCGTGAGATTAAACATATTTTAGAAAAATCTGTAAACCCAAATAAGTTAGATTGGTCTATTAGATTAGACATTGCATTATGGGCTTATAGGACTGCTTATAAAACTCCGATTGGAATGACTCCTTACAGACTTATATATGGAAAAACATGCCACTTACCAGTTGAATTAGAACATAAAGCATATTGGGCGATTAAAGAATTTAATTATAATATGAAGGAAGCTGGTGAGAAAAGATTGCTGCAATTAAATGAATTGGAAGAATTAAAAAATGAATTATATAATAATGATTAGATTTATAAAGAAAAGATAAAATTATGGCATGATCGAAAGATTAATCAGAGAAATTTTGAACCAGGACAGGAAGTTTTGCTATATAATACTAGATTGAAATTATTTCCTAGAAAATTGAAGTCTCGATGGTTAGGACCTTTCACCATAACTCAAATATTTTCATACGAAACTATAGAAATCGAAGATCCAAAAATTGGACATAAATTTAAAGTTAATGGACATAGATTAAAACCATATTTTGAAGGTATAAGACCTAACTATAAAGAGGTTTTAATTCTTAGTCGACCTAATTAATAATTGAAATTAGGTCGGGCTGACGACGTTAAACCAAGCGCTTTATGGGAGGCAACCCATATTAGTTATCTATTTTTATTGTATCTTAATAGTTAGTCTATATTATTGAAACTTTACTACTCAATTATTATTAAGAATCATCACATATTCGAACCATTATGATGAGAAAAGAAATTATTCGATTTAGAGCGAAATTGGACATTATTTTGGAATCTCGCCGACGGCGAGGTCGATACTCGCCGACAGAGAGATTCGTGCCTAAATTAAATTCAGTTTATTTATCGAGCTCGCTGACAGCGAGGAACGTCCCGCCGACAGCGAGATCATGGGAGGCAGTTTTTTATAACTGAGTCGCCGACGGCGAGAAACTTGTCGCCGACGGCGAGAAACTTCTCGCCGACAGCGAGGAAGTTATAAAGATGAGTTATTTATACTTTGAATGTCGATTTGGACGGTTTTAACACCAATTCCTTTGTGAAAACCCATTCTTAAATCATTCTAGATCTGCCTTCTTCACTAGAATTCATTCCATTCACCATAATGGCCTCCAAATTCTTAGATTCCTCTAATTCTGGAGTGTTTAACCGGAGGAAATTTGTGAGTGCGGAAGCGCAGCGGATATTCAACAAGGTTTTGGTAAAGAAAAAAGTTATCAAGGAACAGGGATTTGTCAATCAAGGATTAGAGAATTCCACTATGAAGATAGAAGAAACGATCGCACAGCGGCACTGGGAGGTATTTTGTTACACTACGTCTGCTGTTGTTATTCCAGTTGTGAAAGAGTTCTACTCTAACTTACATGCGATCAACAATGGGAATGTCTACGTCCGAGGAAGATGGGTGACGTTTACTCCATCAAGAGTAAATGAATTATTCTCTATAGAAAACACCCCGGTATGTCACTATTCAAATTTTGTGCCTTCTCGATATAATATGAATGAGATATTTCGATATCCGATCGATGAACCGGAAGATTGGGAAATGCGTGAAGACGGGTATGTTAGTTTCTCTGCATCACTTTTGAATCCTGTCTCAAAGCACTGGTACTTTTTCATCTCATCTAAATTGTTACCTACTATGAGGGTAAACAAGGTTTCGAAGGAATGCGCTATATTGAATTATTGTATTCAAAATGGATTGCCTATTGATGTTGGATCAATAATTGTTAAGTCTGCATTGGGTTTAATTGTGCATGGGTCAGTTCACGGACTAGGACACCCATCTACTATTTTTGCATTATGCAGTCAGTACCAGGTTTCTTATGAAACTTGGGAAAAGGTTCTGTTACCTTGGAAACCGCTTGATCCTACAGATGTGTTCCCTACTTTGGACAATAATGATGAAATTACATTTATCTCTGATAGAGCTTCACAAAATAAACCTATAGCAAGGCCTATTTCAGATAAAACGGAGTTACTTATGAAGAAAATTAAAGGAATGGAGAAAGAACTGCAGAATGTAGGAGATTTAATCGACAATATGTCTGATTTATTTGATCAAATTGATTTGGAGGATGAAGGAACACTTTGATCATTCCGGACACTGGAAGCTAGCTTTCTTCGGACGTAAGGGTTGGATCACTGAAGAATCTGCTTCGGAGTTTCCCTTCAGGCCTTTCTATAACTTATTTGTGCATCATTGTGATATCGGAAATATCAGAGAAGATGAAGATTCTGACATTGAAGAGTAGTAGTAAAGATTTCCATAGTATGTTTGTATTTATGTTATTTGATTTGATTTAGATTTTATTATGTGTGGAGTGATGATTTGAATATCTCAAACTTAATTGAGATATGCGTCATAGTTTTGTATCGGCATTTAGTGTGTCGTGGATTGGTTTGCGATGCTCGATTAGTAGTAAGGATTGGAGAATTGAAGTTTGATTATAGAGTTTAAAATTATGTTAGTTTGTACATCTCATGGATTTCAATATTAAAGTTAATTTGTTGTGTTGTATGAATTTGTTTGTGTATAAGTAGCTAATCTTCATATTAAATTAATAAATGATGTGATCGGAAATATAATATAAGGCAAATCAAGGACGAAAATGAGTGACGAATTTCGGAAAATTAAATTTTTTGGAATCTCGCCGACGGCGAGAAAAATCCCGCCGACAGCGAGATCGATCTCACTAACAGCGAAGAATAGAGCAAAATTTCTCGCCGACAGCGGATTTTTCCCGAGAGTTTTTGGTTCCGAAAAATATTAGCTCGCCGACGGCGAGAAAAATCTCGCTGACAGCGAGGTCGCGAAAAACATATATTTTGACCGGTCAAAAACACTATTCATCATCCCCAACCTCTCATTTTCGCAAAAATTACCCTAGGGCTCACGAAATTTCGGATTTAGAGGCGATTTCATCACTCAAAACATCGGATTTTATCTTCTCTTGGTAAGTGCTTCACTCCTATGCAAAAATTTTTGATTTTCACCATGTATTTTCTCCACATTGAAAATTTTTGAAAAATCCTAAATGTGGAAAAATTACTCGGTAGAAATCCATAAAATTTGTTTTAATTTGATCTTAGATGTTGTAGGAAGCCTCCTTAGTAATATTAGAAAGTTTAGTGATGTTTTTTATGATTTTCATAGATCGATCGAAAAATGGCTCCACGACAGAAAAGACGAGTAAATTACGATACTGACCGATTTGTCAATGCACGAGCACAAGCTCAGTATTTCCAAAATATTCAAGCAAGAAAGTGCATACAAGATCGAGTTTTCAAGAATCCAGGAGGAGAAGTAGAGCGAGTTATAAAGGAGCGAGGATGGGAAAAATTCTGTTTCGTCACCAATAGAGCTGCTGTGGAAGTAGTAAAGGAATTTTATTCTAACCTGACTGCTGTAGAGGACGCACCAGGTAAAGGTACGTGGATTTATGGTTGACTTCGATCTTCGCTAGAATTAATGCCTTCTATGAAGTTCGGGACGGTCCAAATGAATACGAAACATTTGGAACTATGCGGAACCTCTAGAAGAGGTGATAAATTTTCTTACCGACGGGATCTGGAGTTTGGAAGATAAAGCGGCGGGATAGAGTGAATTTTCCTCTTTCTAAGTTAAATGCAAATTCTAAAGCATGACACTATTTTATTTGTTCTACTTTGTTACCTAAATACCACCACAGTGAGGTAACAAGGGATAGAGCAGTTCTGAATTTCTGTATTTAGAACAATAGAAGTATAAACATTGGAAGTGTCATCTATAGAAATATCTTAGCTACTGTTGGAAATGAAAGTGGAGGGGGATTGGGACATCCTGGGTTGATTTATGCAATCTGCCAACTCTCTGGAGTTGAGGCAGCAGATGATGAGGAGTGGATAGAACCCATGAACCCACTCACAGCGGCCAATATTAAGAAATATGAGTCTCATGAAGAGTGGAGATCAGGAGTAAGAAGTTATTTTACTCAGCCAAGTAGAGATATACCCTCTACTAGCTATGGACCTCCTGAGCCTACCACCCCTACCCTACAAGATCTGATGAATGAGCTGACACTACATAGGAGGAGTTTTGAGCAGTTTGGAGAGACAATGGGGAGAAGATTTGATCATTTTGATCAAAGTATTGATAATCTGGAGAGGAGACATGATTATGATAGTGAGTACTCGCAGAGACATTCGAGTACGAGATAGCATATCATGAAGCCGAACGTCGCTACTAGGAGTGGAGATTTAGATGTCATCTTTCCGGAATGCCCCGGTATACTCGGTATCATCCTCGCTCGTCTTCTCGGACTGCGAGATCAAGGAGGGGATGACAATATAGTTTGGGACTTTGATGTTGAAGATTAGGACTTTATTTGTTTTGTTTGTTTGATGTTAAGTTATTTTGAGGACTTTATATGTTTGTAATATTCAATACTTTATTTTTTGAGACATTGGATGTTAGTTAGATTAATTTGCTTGAATTGTGATAATAGTTTAGTTTTTGTTTTTGTGTTAGTTAATTGCATTTGTTTTTATGTTAAATAGGATGTTAGTTTTCTTTAGTATGTTTTTATTTTATTTTGTATTGTTTTAAGTTTTTAAAATTGTTAATGTGTTAGTTAAATTGTTTTAATATGTTAGTAATTCATATGTGTAGTGTAGAGTTATTTTAATTGTTGTGTTTAATACTTATCTTAGATTTTATCCCTGCATTTTCTTTAAATTGTTATATATATATGGAGAATACTAACGATACAGGTTCAATGAAAATGAAAAAGCTCGCAAAAATTTCAAAGAAAAAAAAAATACCTAAAACTTCAAAGGTATGATTTATTTACTTTCCCTTTTTCATTATTTAGAGTA
Organism: Papilionanthe hookeriana x Papilionanthe teres; assembly: GCA_022702705.1. NCBI lineage: Eukaryota > Viridiplantae > Streptophyta > Magnoliopsida > Asparagales > Orchidaceae > Papilionanthe > Papilionanthe hookeriana x Papilionanthe teres. The sequence continues at coordinate 10,799,727 of CM040421.1, read as the reverse complement.
GATATAAAAATTTAAGTTTGGGGGAGAGTAAAATACAAATTTAGTTATTAACTTGTTCTCAATTTCTATTATCAAATTATTATAAAATGATTTTTATAGCAAATTTTTCAATTTAATTAATATGAATTATTTTATTTAATTATTATAAAAGGTTAAATGAAATATTTCTAGTGCTTTAATTAATTAAATAGAATAAAATATTTGGTTAAAGGGAATAAGAATATAGTAAACTATTTTTAGTAAGGAAAATTATATTCTAAAATTAAAATTCTTAAGTATTCAAGTGAAAAAGAAAAATTGAAAATCAATGAAGTAAAAACTATGAAGTATATATAAGCTAAGAAATATTTCTAAGTTTCAAATTTAGGAAGATAAAAATGAAGTTCAAAATTATTAACAGACTCTCCAGATACAGTAATCCTTATTAAAAAAAAAATGAGGAGATGCTTTATCAAAAATTGGCTTCATTTGAATTAACCTAAAGAAAAAAAACTTAGATATTTCCAAACTTATGTTTATGGATTAGAATTTTACCTAATAGTGTTTTCTTGAATTTCTTATCATATGAATATCTTAAGTAGTTATTCTTTTAAATATAGTCATTCCTGAAATGAATAGTAAACTAGAAATCTTAGACATGATAACTAAATAATTTATTTCTATAAGATTAATTAAATTACATGAATTATTTTTATTTAACTTTATTATGATATTAATTAATCTAATTCATAGTTTATTTAAATTGAAAAATCTTATTATAGAACTCATTATTTTTATGTAGTACTAAAAATTACTTGAGGACAAGTAATATGTAAGTTTGGGGATTTTGATCACCGAAAAATTTATTAAGAAATTCATACTTATTTTTGATGAAATTGCACTTTAAAGAAAGGTATTTTCTTTATTTTGTTGCAGGAATAGAGAATTTAGGTGATAAAAGCAAAAATCATAAAAAGGAGCTAATTTGGAGCAAAAATGAAGAAAAGAATGAAATTTGTGTTGAGTCGCCGACGGCGAGATCGAGCCCGCCGACGACGAGGTTACGAGAAGACATTTCTGAAGGATTTATAACTGTCTCGCTGACAGCGAGCCCGAGCCCACTGACAGCGAGCTAGCGCGGTTCGAAGACCTTCTAGAAACCTCGCCGACAGCGAGGTAGTTCGTTGCTGATGGCGAGCTAGTTCAAATGGCGCAGATACATTGAACCTGGACACTTTTTGAAGAGATGCTTTCACACCTCTTGGCGAGCTATATATAGAGGCCGAAATTCAGCCTCTAAGTGTGTGTGCAGTTTTTGTGTCTTTGTGTGATATTTTGTGTTGTGTGTGTGTGCAGTTTTTGTGTCTTTGTGTGATATTTTGTGTTATGTGTGTGTGCAGATTTTGTGTCTTTGTGTGATATTTTGTGTGTGTGTGTGTGCAGTTTTTGTGTCTTTGTGTGATATTTTGTGTTATGTGTGTCAATTTGTGTCTTTAAGTGTGTTTAGTGAGTTAGTGAGTTTTTAGTGAGTCTTGCTGTACTGGAAGGAAGAGTCAAAGGAACTGCTAGGAGTCTGTTTAGGGGATAAATCGAGATAAGTATTTGTATTTATTGTTTTTAACTTTAAATGAAATCCATGCTTAGTTTAGTTAACATGCATTCTGAGTAGTTTATTAGTCTTTCTCCCTGTTTATGAAATTAAGTGACTGGATGAACTAAAAGTAGAAGTACTTTTATATATTAATAAATTGTGATAATTTTTACTTAAAACTTAATTTACTTTCAAACTGGCCATTTGATTTGTTAAAATGTGTTGATTATCAACTATAGTGAAAATTACATCTGATATTCGGGGAATTCAAAAGCCTTGGAAGGAGGGTGCAAATAAATAGGGAAATAATATCACTGGGCGTAGAATTGAGCATTTTAGTGTGACAGACTAAAATATTCAATTCGGTCCTATTGTTCGAGAGCCGAAGTGTAGATGTTAGCCCTCGGGCGAGGGGAACGTGGGAGCTCTGAAGTGGCAGTCGGTATCCTCCCAGCCTAGCCGCAGATTCAGTAATCAAACATATGATTAGTCAATATTCTTTACACCTGGACCAAAGGGTAAAGAATAGGAATGCTCCTATTTGTCACAATACCTTAAAATTATCTATTTAAATTCATCAATCACTTAAATTTCTAAACAAAGGGTAAAGATACTTTTTCTGAATAGTTAAGACTTATTTAGCAATTAGTTTAATTTCCTGCACTGTCAATACGTATTAATTTTCTACTTAGTTAAGTTACCTAATTAAAATACTTAGTTTACTTTATTGCGCTTAAATTTAGAATTCCAAATTTTCGTATACTATTTTTATTATTATTATTTTAAAATTAGTTGTTATTCAATTTTCTATTTCCCTATGGGATCGATAATCAGGACTCCACTAGAGCCTTGTATTACTTGATACGATACGTATACTTGCGTAGCATCCACAACATAAACAATTACAATTCTATACATATAATATAGCGGGGTCAAGTTTTTGGCGTCGTTGCAATTAAATTAAAAAATATCATAATATAAAATTGTGGGTTTGGTTAATTATCCAAACTTTCTATAATGGATTAGTAGGATCTTTAAGATCAATCATCGATGCTGCTGCTGGAGGATCATTAATGTCAAAACCATTTGATGTAGCCTATGCACTAATCGAAGAAATGACAACTAATAATTTTCAATGGCCTGCTGATAGAATAAATTCGACAAAATAGCTAGTATTCATGAAAATGATGCAATATCTATGTTAGCTTCACAAATTGCTGCTATATCTAAAAAATTAGATCATTTTGGAATGAATTACTCTCCAACTATTTCAGAAGAAAATTCATCTGGACAACTTATAGAATCCCAATCTCAATATGAAACTATTAATGCAATTAACAACAGACTCAATAATCCTTACGCAAATTATTATAATCCTGGATGGAAAAATCATCTTAATTTTAATTGGAATAATAATACAACTAATCAACCATGGATGAATAATATGACACAACAATTAGGAAATCCATTTAATCAAGGAAATCCTAATTATAAACCTAATTATCCACCTGGATTTAATAATAATAACCCTCAATTTAAAGATAAGAAATTATCTATAGAAGAATTAATATTAAATATGGGTCAACATTTACAAAATCAAGGAAATCAATTACAAATACAAGGAAACCAATTACAAAATCAAGGAACAACTATCAAAAATATTGAAACTCAACTTGGACATATCGCTACTGCACTTAATAATAGAATACCTGGAACATCTCCTAGTAATGTGGAAATAAATCCCAAAGACGAGGGAAATGAACAAATTAAAGCGATACAATTACGAAGTGGAAAAGAATTAGAACCTCGAATTCAGAAAGAACTTGAAAGTCAAAAAGAGGAAGTGGAAATTGAAAAGGAAAAGAATCAACAAGATCCAAATTTAGAAAATCCTTTAATACCTATGAAAATTTCTGTTGAAAAACCTCCACCACCATTTCCTCAACGACTAATTCAACATAAAAAAGACAAACAATTTGCTAAATTCCTTGAAATTTTGAAGAAATTAACGATAAATATTCCTTTCGTAGAAGCTTTAGAACAGATGCCAAACTATGTAAAATTTATGAAAGATATTCTAAATAAAAAAGAAAATTTACCGATAATGAAATGGTTGCACTTAGTGAAGAGTGTAGTGCTATTATTCAGAAAAAACTTCCTGAAAAATTAAATGATCCTGGTAGTTTCACTATACCCTGCGCTATTGGAGAAAAATTCTATGGAAAAGCTTTGTGTGACTTAGGAGCAAGCATCAATCTAATGCCTCTATCAATTTTTAAGAGATTAGGATTGGGAGAAATTTCATATACTTCAGTAACTCTTCGATTAGGCGATCATTCTGTTACATATCCTAAGGGAGTTATTGAAGATGTATTAGTAAAAGTGGATAAATTTATCTTCCCTTAGATTTTATTGTTCTAGATATGGAAGAAGATAAAGAAATTCCTATCATTTTAGGAAGACCATTTTTAGCCACTAGAAAAGCTATGATTGATGTTCAGAAAGGAGAATTAACTATGAGAGTAAATGACCAAAAAGTAACTTTTAATATTGCTAAATCAATGAAATATCTTGCGCTAGAAAAAGATGATTAGTGTTTTCGAATGGAAGTACTCGATCATTTACAAAAAGAACATTTTAAAGAATATTATGAAGAAAAATTAGAAAAAGAAAATATTGAATTAATTGAAAAATCTGAGATAAATGAAGAATTAGATTATATTCGAGAGAAATTTGAATTTTTGGATAACACGAGAAAATACTGAAAAAAATATAGTTCCATCAATTATTAAACCTCCCGAACTTGAGTTAAAAATGTTACCTAATCATTTAAAGTATGCTTACTTAGGTAATTCTTCAACTCTACCAGTTATTATTTCATCTGAATTAAATGAATCTCAAGAACAAAAACTTTTAGATACATTAAAAAATATAAGAAAATTTTTTGTTGGACTTTAGCAGATATTAAAGGAATTAGTCCTTCAATATGTATGCACAGAATTATTTTAGATAATGAACATAAACCTATAGCAGATCCACAAAGGAGATTAAATCTGATAATTAAAGAAGTAGTCAAGAAAGAAATTTTAAAATGGTTAGATATTGGTATTATATATCCTATTTCGACGAGTGCTTGGTAAGCCCAATTCACCGTGTACCTAAAAAAGGAGGGGTGACTGTCAAAGCTAATGAAAATAATGATCTTATCCCTATAAGACAAGTTACTGGATGGCGAATATGTATTGATTATAGAAAATTAAACACAGCCACTAGAAAAAGATCACTTCCCTTTATCATTTCTAGACCAGATGTTAGATAGATTAGCCGTACATAAGTATTTTTGTTTCTTAGATGGATATACCGGTTATCATCAAATACAAATTGCTCAAGAGGATCAAGATAAAACTACATTTACTAGTCCTTATGGAACTTTCTCTTTTCGAAGAATGCCTTTTAGATTATGTAATGCACCTGCAACATTCCAAAGATGTATGATGTCTATATTTAGTAAATTAATTGATAATGAAATAGAAGTATTTATGGATGATTTCTCTGTATTTAGAACAACATTTGACACATGCTTAAATCATCTTGAAAAAGTATTTGAAGTATGTGAGAAAACTAATTTAGTTCTTAATTGGGATAAATGTCAATTTATGGTTACGAGCGGCATTGTATTAGGGCATAAAATTTCGGAAAAAGGCATGAAAGTAGACCCTGCAAAAATTCAAGTAATAGCTAAATTACTACCTCCAACTACGGTAAAAGGGGTAAGAAGTTTTCTTGGACATGCTGGATTTTACAGGTGCTATATTAAAAATTTTTCAAAAATTACTAAACCTCTATGCCAACTTCTTGAAAATGACAAGAAATTTGAATTTACGACTGAATGCCTGAATGCTTTCGAATTATTAAAAAATAAATTAATTACAACACCTATAATAGTTTCACCTAACTGGGAGAAACCATTTGAGCTTATGTGTGATGCTAGTGATTATGCTATAGGAGCAGTTCTTGGGCAAAAATATGATAAGATTTTCAAAGTTATATACTTATGCTAGTAAAACTCTAAATGATGCTTTGAAATAAATTATACGATTCTCGAAAGAGAATTATTAGCGATTGTATATGCTTTTAATAAATTTCGGCATTATCTAATAGGAACTAAATGTATCAGTGCATACCGATCATTCTGCTATAAAATATTTAATGTAAAAGAAAGATTCTAAACCAAGATTAATTAGATGGATATTATTAATGCAAGAATTTGATTTTGAGATAATTAACAAAAAGGAACTGATAATCAAATTGCAGATCATTTATCAAGATTAGAAAATCATGAATTATCTGATACTGATAATGAAATTTTAGACAGTTTTTCTGATGAACAACTTTATAATATTAATGAGTTGAAAATACCTTGGTATGCTGATATAGTAAATTATATTGTAAGTGACATTTTACCACCTATGTTAACTTTGCAACAACAGAAAAAATTCATTCACGATACTAAATCATACTTTTGGGATGAACCATACTTATATAAGCAATGTAAGGATCTAATTATTAGAAGATGCGTGCCTTATGAAGAAACTGAACCAATTATTCAAAAATGTCATGACTCTGATTTTGGAGGACATTTTGGGACAGATAAAACTGCATATAAAATTCTACAATCTGGATTCTACTGGCCTACTCTATTTAGAGATGTATATAGATATATAAAAACCTCGCGATAAATGCCAAAGAGTATGAAACATATCAAGAAAAATGAAATGCCTCGAATTTTATATTAGAAGTTGAAATTTTTTATGTTTGGGGATTAGATTTCATGGGACCTTTTATTCTGTCATTTGGAAACTCATATATATTAGTAGATGTTGATTATGTTTCCAAATGGATTGAAGCACAAGCTTTATCTAGGTGTGATGCTAAAAGTGTTTCAAAATTTTTAATGAAAAATATTTTTACTAGATTTGGAATGCCGAGAGTGATTATCACTGACGGAGGAACTCATTTTAGAAACAAATATATTCACAAACTAGTAGAAAAATATAATATTATGCATAAGATATCAATCGCTTATCATCCACAAACTAGTGGATTAGTCGAAGTTTCTAATCGAGAGATTAAGCGTATATTAGAAAAGTCACGTAAATCCTAATAGATCGGACTGGTCTATAAGACTAGACACTGCATTATGGGCATACATGACTGCTTATAAAACTCCGATTGGAATGACTCCTTATAGGCTTATATATGGAAAAACTTGTCACTTACTAGTTGAATTAGAACATAAAGCATATTGGGAGATTAAAGAATTTAATTATAATATGAAAGAAGCTGGTGAGAAGAGATTGTTGCAATTAAATGAATTGGAAGAACTAAGAAACGAATCATATGATAATGATAAGATTTATAAAGAAAGAATGAAATTATGGCATGATCGGAAGATTAATCAGAGAAATTTTGAACCAGGACAAGAAGTTTTGCTTTATAATACTAGATTGAAATTATTTCCAGGGAAATTGAAATCTCGATGGTTAGGACCTTTCACCATAACTCAAATATTTTCATATGGAACTATAGAAATTGAAGATCCAAAAACAAGAAATAAATTTAAAGTAAATGGACATAGATTAAAACCATATTTCGAAAATAGAAGACCAAATTTTAAAGAGGTTTTAATGCTTAGTCAACTTGAACACTAACTAAATTAGGTCGGGCTGATGACGTTAAACCAAGCGCTTTATGGGAGGCAACCCATAGTAGTCTTTTATTTTTAAATTTCTACATATTAGTGAGTCTATATTATTAAAACAAATCTTACTACTCAAATTTTTATTAGAATCATCACAAAATTGAACCTATTTGATGAGATCAGAAAATATTCGGACCAGAGCGAAAATGGACGATTTTTACGAATCTCGCCGACAGCGAGCTCGAGCCCGCTGACAGCGAGATCGTGGACCATTACTTCATTCAGTTTTATAACTAAGTCGCCGACGGCGAGGAACTTCCCGCCGACGGCGAGGCAGTTGAAAATTTGGTTTCTTAAAGATTTTTCGTGCGGTTTTGGACGGATCTAAGCCATTCCTTCGTAAGAAATTATTCCAAATTCGATTTTACACCATTTTCTTCCTTGGAAACGAATAAAGACCAATCCTTTCCATCCAAAATGGCCTCCAAATTCTTAGAAACCACAAAAACTGAAGTTTTCAACCGGAGAAAATTCGTCAGTTCGGAGGCACAGCGAATCTTCAACAAAGGCTTGATGAAGAAAAGACTTATTAAAGAAAGAGGATTCGTCAACAGAGGAGTAGAGAATTCTACTACAAAAATCGAAGAAATGATAGCACAGCGGCATTGGGAGGTATTTTGTTATACAACATCCGCTGTAGTTATACCAGTAGTTAAAGAGTTTTACTCTAATTTACATGCGATCAACAATGGAAATGTATACGTCAGAGGAAGATGGGTAACATTTACTCCTGCAAGGGTAAATGAACTGTTTTCTATAGAAAATACCTCTGTTAGTCATTATTCCAATTTTGTACCTTCAATATACAATATGAACGAAATCTATAGATACCTGACTGACGAACCAGATGATTGGGAGTTACGAGAAGACGGGTATGTCGGCTTTTCTCGCATCACTTCTTAACCCTGTCTCGAAGCACTGGAATTTATTTATATCATCAAAATTATTACCTACTATGAGAGTAAATAAAGTTTCAAAGGAATGCACTATTTTAAATTACTGTATTCAAATTGGATTACCTATCGATGTTGGATCAATAATAGTAAAGTCCGCATTGGGATTAATTGTGCATGGGTCAGTGCATGGACTTGGACACCCATCTACTATATTTGCTTTATGCGATCAGTACCAAGTTTCTTATGAGGCTTGGGAAAAAGTACTTTTACCATGGAAACCCTCGGATCCTACCGATATGTTTCCCACTTTGGATAACAATGATGAGATTACCGTTATTTCGACGAGCATCACGGAACAATCCTTTAGCAAGGCCCTTTACCGATAAGACTAATTTCATTCCGAAGAAAATTAAAGGATTGGAGAAAGAATCGCAAAATGTGATGAATTCCATCGACAATATCTCTCGATATGTTTGATCATATTGATTGGAGAATGAAGGAGCACTTTGATCATGCTCGGACATCCTGGAGGCAGCTTTATTCATCTACTAAGACGAAAGGATGGATTAATGAAGAATCTATCGCGAATTCCCTTTCGAGCCTTTCTACAATTTCTTTGTGCACTCGCGTCGCATCGGAAATATCAGAGAAGATGTTAGTTCAGACACAGAAGAGTAGGAAGGATTTCTATATTTTTGTTATATTAGTATATATATGTGTGTTTGATTTGGAGTTAGGTTTTATTATGAGTCGAACTTTGATTTGATCATCTCAGATTTGATGAGATTTTATGTAATTGTTATGTCTCAGCATTTAGAGTATTGTAGTGTGGATTGCGATGCTGAGTATTATGGATTTGAACATTTAAGTTAAGTATGTGTTAAGTTATTAGAGTGAAATTTGTAAATCTCATGGATTTCATATATAAAGTTATATTGTTTGTGTTGTGTGACTTTTTGTGAGTGTAAATATCTAATCTTCGTATTATTATTAAATTAAGTGATCGGAAGATTGATTAAGGGCAATTCGAGGTTGAAAATGATTGACAAATTTCAAAAATTTAAAATTTTTGGGACCTCGCCGACGGTGAGAATTATCTCGCCGACAGCCGAGAAAACCCGCCGACAATGAACCGAGCCCGTCGACTGCGGATTTTTCCCGAAACTTTTGACTTATGAAATTAATTAGCTCGCCGACGGCGAGAAAAATCTCGCTGACAGCGAGAACGCGAAAAGACATATATTTGACCGGTCGACACTATTCATCATCTCTTTCCTAAAATTTTCGAAAAAAACCGACCTAGGGCTTGAGAGATCTCGGATTTGAGGCTATTTCAACACTTTTTGATACTGGATTTCATCTTCCCTTAGTAAGAGCTTCACTCATATGCAAAAATTTTTTATTTTCACCATTGATTTCTTCTACATTGGAGAATTTTGAAAAATTTTTGAAATGTAGAGAAAATACTTGGAAGAATTTCATAAAAATTGATTTAAATGGATTTTAGTTGTTGTAGGAAGCCTTCTTAGTAATATTTTGGAGTTTAGTTAAGATTTTTGGAAATTTCACAGATCGAGAAATGGCTCCACGACAAAATCGACGAATAGATTATGATGAAACCCGATTCATTAATGCAAGGGCACAAACGCGATATTTTCAAAACATACAAGCAAGAAAATGCATTCAAGATCGAGTTTTCAAGAATCCAGGAGGAGAAGTTGAGCGAATCATTCGAGAGCGAGGATGGGAAAATTTCTGTTTTCTTACCAACAGAGCAGCTGTAGAAGTAGTAAAGGAATTTTATACAAATTTAACACAGGCTGAAGATGCACCGGTTAAGGTTAGAGGATTTTTTTGTAGATTTCAACGCTGCTAGGATAAACGCTTATTATGAAGTACGAGAAACCTATACCAGTGAATATGAAACTTTTGGAACTATGGATGGACCACTGGAAGAGGTGATCGACTTTCTCACTGATGGGAAAGGAGTCTGGAAGATAAAGCAGCGGGAACGAGTAAACTTCCCTTTCTCTATGCTAAATACAACATCTAAAGCCTGACATTATTTTATTTGTTTTACTTTGTTACCTACCTACCACCGTAGTGAGGTAACAAGAGATAGAGCAGTTCTGAATTTCTGTATTCAGAACCAGAAGAGTATTAATGTGGGAAATGTTATATATAAAAACATATTAGTCACTGCTAGAAATGAAAGTGGAGGAGGACTAGGATATCCTGGTCTTATCTATGCACTTTACCAATTATCTGGGGTAGAGGCAAGAGATGATGAGGAATGGATTAAACCTATGAAACCCCTTACTCAGGCTAATATAAAGAAATATGAATCCCACGAAGGATGGAGATCTGGGACAAGGGATTATGTACCTTCTTCAAGTAGAGATATACCCTCTACTAGTTATGAACCACCCCCTCAGTACACCACTCCTACCCTTCAAGATCTGATGAATGAATTAACCCTGAGTAGAAAGAGTTTTGAGTTATTTGGAGAAAATATGGAAAGAAGATTTGAGCATATAGATCAAAGGATTGGAGGCTTGGAGAGAAGACACGATTATGACAGCGAATATCTCTAGCAACATTCAGAGTACGAGATTGCATACTATGAAGCTGAACGTCGATATAGGAGTGGTGATTTAGATGTTGTCTTTCCTGAGTGCCCCCGTTATTCACGAGTATCGACTGCTCGGCCTTCTCGGCTCGGAGATCGGGGAGATGACATAGCTTGGGATTTTGATGCAGAAGATTAGAGCTTTTGTTTAGTTTGTTTGGTTTTTTTAGATTTGTTGTTGTTTTGGGAAACTTTATTATTTTGGATGTGATTATTTCATACTTTCTAGGGACTATGGATGTTGATATGTTTGTTTATGTTTTTGATGTTAGATTTCTTGTGTGTTAAATTAGTTGCATTTTTTTATATATATATAGGATGTTAGTCTTTCTTTAATGTATTGTTTAAGTTTTAAATGTATGTGTAGTATTAGATTAAGTTTTCTTTGTTATGTTTGATACTTATTTTAAAATTTCATCCCCGCACTTTCTTTTAAATATTATATGTGGAAGAATACTAACAGTACAGGTTCTGTAAGTAATGAAAAAGCCTACAAAAATTTCAAAGAAAAGAAATACCTAAAGCCCAAAGGTATGATGAATTTTAATATATACTTTCCCTTTTTCACTATGTAGTATAGATAGAAAAATTTAAGTTTGGGGGAAGGTAAAAATAAAAAATTTAATTTTTAAAATTGTTCTCAATTCCTATTTTCAAAAATTATTATTAAATGATTTTCTATAGTAATTTTCAATTCAATAAATATGAGTTACTTTATTTAATTATTATATAAAGTTAAAGAAAATATTTCTAGTAATTCAATTAATTAATGGAATAAGATATTTGGTTAAAAAGGAATAAGAATATAGTAAACTATCTAAAGTAAGGAAAACTATATTTTGAAATTAAAAATTCTTAAGTATTTAAGTGAAAAAGAAAGGATAGAAACTCAATAAAGTAAAGGCTATGAAATATATATAAGCAAAGAAATATTTTAAGTTTCAAATTTAGGAAGAGAAATTGAAGTTCAAAATTATTAACAGGCTATCCAGATACAGTAATCCTCACTTAAAAAAAAAGAAAAAAGAAAAGAAAAGAAAAGAAGAGAAAAGAAAAATATAAAGTGAGGAGAAGCTTGAGGATATGCCTTATCAAAAATTGGCTTCAATGGATTTAACCTAAAGGGTAAAACTTAATTATATTTCTAAACTTATATTTGTGGATTAGTATTTTACTAAATAGTGTTTTCTTGAACTTCCTATCATCTAAATATCTTAAGTAATTTACTATTTTTAATATAGTCATTCCTGAAATAAATAGAAAGCTAGAAATCTTAGACCTGATAACTAAATAATCTTATCTCTATAAAGTTAATTTAATTATTCAGAAATATTTATATTTAACTTTATTATAATGTTATTTAAATTTAATTCATATTATCTGAATTGAAAAATTCTATTATAGAAATCATTATTTTTATTTAGTATTAAAATTACTTGAGGACAAGTAATAATTAAGTTTAGGGGATTTTGATCACAGAAAAATACATTAAGAAATTCATATCTATTTTTGATGAAATTACACTTTAAAGAAAGATATTTCCTTTATTTTATTACAGGAATGAAGATTTATAAGTGATGAAAGTAAAAAACATGAAATGGAGCAAATTTGGATCAAAAAGGAGGAAATTCATGCAAATTGAATTAAGTCGCCGACGGCGAGATCGAGACCGCCGACGACGAGATCGTGAGGAGAATTTCTGAAGGAATTATAACTACCTCGCCGACGACGAGCCCGAGCCCGCCGACAAGCGAGATCGCGCTGTTCGAAGACCTTCTAGAAGCCCCGCTGACGGCGAGGTCGTTTCCCGCCAACGGCGAGACAGTTCAAAATGCATATACATTGAACCTGGACACTTTTTGAAAAGGTGTTTAAGCACCCCTTGGACCTTTACTTACCTCTATAAATAGAGGCCGAATTCTAGTGATTGTGTGTCTCTTTCTAGTGTCTTAAGTGTCATTTGTGTGTGTCTAATTTAGTGAGTTTGAGTGTGTTTAATAAGTTCATTAGTTTAATTGAGTGTTATTTAGTTTGTCGTACTAGAAGGAAAAGTCGAAAGGAACTTCGAGGAGTCTGCTTTGGGAGGAAATTAAGATAAATATCTTTGTTTATTGTTGTTAACTTTAAACGAAATCCATACTTTGTTTTATTCCCATGCATTCTGAGTAGTTTTCTTAGTCTTTCTCCTTGTTTATGAAAATTATGCGGATTGATGAAATTAAATAGAAGCACCTAATATAATATAAATAAATTGTGATAATTTTTACTTAAAAATTAATTTATTTTCAATCTGACCAATTGAGTAGTTAAAATATGTTGAATTATCAACTATAGTAAAAATTACGACCAATATTCGTAGAAGTCAAAAGCCTCGGAAGGCGGGTGCAAATAAATAGGAAAATATTAATTATCGGACGTAGAATCGAACATTTTAGTGTGACAGACTAAAATATTCAATTTGGTCCTATTGTTCGAGAGTTGAAGTGTATATGTTAGCCCTCGAGTGAGGGAACGTGGGAGCTACGAAGTGGCGACCAGGTATCCTCCCAACCTAGCTGCAGATTCAGTAATCAAACATAGGATTAGTCAATGTTCTTTGCACCTGGACCAAAGGGTAAAGAATAGGAATGCTCCTATTTGTCATAATACAATTTAAAAAATCCTATTTAAATTCATCATTCACTTAATTTTCTAAAAACAATGAGAAGGATACCTTTTCTGAATTAATTAAATCAAATTATTTTAAGCATTAGTTTACTTTAGTTTATTATAGTTACTTTGAATTTCTATTCACTTTATTAGTAAGTAATTCCTTTAAATTTAGCTGATAACAAATCTGTTAAAAATTTCCCTGTGGGATCGATAACCAGGACTCCACTAGAGCCCTGTATTACTTGATACGATACGTATACTTGCGTAGAATCCACATTATACATTAAATCATATATCTATATTTAAAGCGGGATCAAGTTTTTGGTGTCGTTGCTATAAACATAAATTGCAAACATATTAAAAGTGGGTCAGTTTTCTTTCTTGATCTTTTCTAATTGTTGATAATGGTTATGAACTTTGATGAATTCTAACCATAACTAAAAATCAACTAGATTTTTAATATTTTTATTTACTAAATCTAGGATGGAATTTAAAATTTTCTTTTAGGTGAGTTCTAAGCTCAGGATTTGATGCCCTTTATCTTTTTCTGTTGTTTTCTTTTGGTTCCTTCTTTTGATTTTTGGTAGTTTCAGTTTTATTGTTTTTTTCCTAGAGTTTGTTTGTTTTTGTCTCTGGTTTTGCGTTTTCACCTCTTTATTTTTGTAGGTATAGAGATCACTGGTTGCTGTTGTTCTTTCTGCCGGTAACTAGGTTGTTGTAGTTGATGTTGATGTTTGTTTGCTGACACAATTTGTTGGTATTGCTGCTATTTTGTGTTTGTTTGACAGATTTTATTGCTCCTAATGTTCTGTTAATTCTTTATTTTAATGTTCATTTATTTTCTCATTGTATGAGTTATATTCTAAGTTTTTATTTATTAACTCAGTGTTGTTTTCTATATTTCTCTCAATAAAGCTGCACACCACTCTCACTTTCTCTAAAAAAATAAAGCATATCTCTAGATATTATGATTTAAATTGGATTTTAAAAAACATAATTTTCAAATTTAGTTCCTCGTTGGGCATACAAAGTCAAAATTTTTTAAAACAATGTTCTTCAAAAATGTATGAATTTTTATCAATCTCAACTTATCATTCCACTTCAAAATTTTGATCCATCAATTCATCTTTTAATTAGTTAAGATCTCTTAATTTAAAGATTTGTTTGGTAGTAGAATTTGAGTAGGATTTAGGGGACCTTTGATTTGCTAAAATTGAATGTAGTGCAATTAAAATATAGCGTAGTTAAAATAATTTTATCAATTAGTTCGATGTAAAATAAATTCAACAGTTTATATTTATTTTTGGCTTAAGGAGAACCAAAATTAATATAAAACACTATCATTATCAATAATTGCAACAGAGCTGTCAGATAACCAACATCAAGTAGTAGGCAAGGCCAAGGATGACCAGCATTGGCAATCAATGATGGCCAGAGTAACGGTAGGCTATAATATAAGTTATCGGGCAACGAATGAAGGTCGATACGAGAAGATAAAGATTTTGCAGTTGACGGTGTATTTAGAAATTGCTAAATCTAACGAATTCAAAATACAAAAATTTTGAATTAGATGGTGAATTTCAAAGCCATCAAAATTTTACACTACATGTGTTTATGTATTTTACTTATTTCCACAGCATATTATCAAACCATGCAATCTCTAAATTTAATTAAGCTGAAATTTTATTAATGAAATTATAATTAAATAATTTTTCGAATGAGTGTAATTTTGAAGTTTACATAAATTCAACGAGTGAGCATAAAACTTTATGCTGGTATGATTTATATAATAATATGACTATTTTCGCAACATGAAAGCACTCAATTTTTAAATTTTTTTGGCAATAACTCAAATAATATTTCAAATCTGATTATTATAAAATTAATATAGTTAATTCATTTTACAAATTTTCATTTAAATATCAAAATTTTCTAATAAAATTTTTTTTTCTTTCAAAATTTTTAAAAATTGGATATATGTCCGTTTGGGGCAGTTTATTTGGTGCGGTAGCGTTTTGAAAACGTATTAGGACTATTTGGGTAAACTGCATTTTGACAGCTTATACGTTTTCAAAACGTTGAAAATAATGTTTTCACATTGCACCTACTTAAATGCGGTGAGAAGTTTCTAAGTGCAGTGCAGTCTGACTTTTATAAAAAGAATAAAATTTATAATAGCCCCACTTAATTTATACGCAGATTATTAATAGACATAAAATTTCAATGTTACGCTTTTTGGTTTCCTCTGTAGGTTCTGTATCTTATCCGTCATAAAGAATTTAGTTCTCTCTTCAAAGCGTTCACCGGCGAGGATAAACTAGATAAAAATCTCATTCTTTGCTCCCTCATTCTTTGCCGAAGCGTAAGGAAGCAGGTGAGCTTACGCGAGCTGTTTTTTTGCTCCCAAGAAATTAATGGGAGTCGAACTAGATTCTTTTTTAGATTTCTTTGTGGAAACCTCATAGATATCTCATTTTCCACTGTAATGTAAGTGGAACAAGTAAATTCCATTCCAGTTATTTAGGGATTAGGGTTTTGTTTTGCAACATGTAGCCTTTTGCTAACCCGTGCAACCAATTCACATGGGAAACTGGGTTTGCCGTTTTGTTATGCTTTTTGTATTGGAGGTGACAGGGATTGAAGATTAGGTATCAGAAATTGATAATGGTATTTGGAGTTTGGGGATCGGGATGCCATTCATCTTGGTAGTCATCGTTTTGATGGAATCTGAGTTCCAGAATTGTACTTTTTTACTACGTTTGTTGAATCATAGGTTACCTATGAGGTGTAAACATGTTAACTGTTGTGTAGTAAAATTGAGTGGGCAAACATGCATTCTCTTAAATTTTTTTTCCTGGAGATTATGGGGCTATTCTTTTGAAAAGTTAAAACCATAAGTTCATACTTTCATTTTTAGCACCTATTTTCACTATATCTTAATTGATTAGTTCAGCAAGAATTTAATGTATTGAGAATATCTAGATTTATTATTTTTAAAATGTTTATTGTAGTAACATTTTCACTGCACAACCAGTGCTGAAATTGCTTTTTTTAGTGCTCATTGAATGATGTGATAATTATTACTTCTATAAATGTATTTTATGTACTTATTGTTTCTATTATGCTTTAACAGATGTCATTTAATGATTAATAAGCTATCACAATGAGGCATTAGTGTAATTGTGGGATGAGTATCATTGAAGATATGGTGGCCAAAAATAGGCTTAGGTTGCTCCGACATATGCAACAAAGTTTAAAAGGCGCACTGGTAAGATTAATAGATGGATTGACATTAGTGAGTTCGAAAGAAAATAGGGTAAACAAAATAAAGTATTGATAAAAGTTGTATAGCAAAGTTTAAGTAAATAGATTTGATATTTTATGCAACAATTTGTATGAATGATTGAAGAATAAGTGTTCATAAAGCTGATTCTATAAAATTTATATAAGGCTAATGATGATGTAGTCTACTCTTATTACAATGCAATACACACATGTATAACATGAATACACGGTCAACTAACTTAGGAAGATAATCAATAAAGCTCAAAACTAACTTTTTTTTTTTTCATGTATATTGACTAGGAATACAAATGATTCATATGAGCGTATTTCCTTCAACTCATGAAAAGAAGGTTGATTTATTTGTGTGTTGTTAGATTGTAAGTGCTAAGTAGAGGAAGTTATATTAAATTATTTAATTCAAGAAGTTTTTTTTATAATTGCTATGCCCACAACACGTACTTTGACTCCCTTGCTGGGTCAAATATGCTCAAAATACATCTTAGAATAGGAAAGAAAAATGCTATATGATGATCTTGTGTTTTTATAAATGACTTTAAACTTCGAGCTCTGCATCAATTTAGAGTATCTTAGATTACCTCTAAGTCCTTATGATGTTGTCTTATTGTGTAGTACCCTGTGGAATTTATCTTTTTGACCACCAACCTTATTCATAGAATTTATTTCGTGATCCTTAACTGTATGCTATATTAAGATATATAAATTTTTGCACCTTGGCATCAATTTATCTCCTACTCATATTAGTCAATAATTAATAGTATCACACCATTTAAAATGCACATAATATACGCAATCTTGATTATACCAATCTTAAGTCCATTTTTCTAATAATAGTTTCTAATTTTCACTTCTTTCAATAGATGCCTTATTAATTAGAGTTTTGTCATCAATGAGAAACATACTCCAAGAAGCTTCATTGTACTTAATTTTGGAAGTCCTTTTTAGGAATTTTCATAATCAATAACAAAAGATATATTTTTTGTTGCTACTCCTTGATATGATTCTAGTTTAATTGAGAATATTTTGGTTCAATTAATAATTACTTAAAAAAAAGTTGATGCTTTGCTATATTTAAGTTTTATAATTTTATCATAAATCTGACACACACTTTTTCCCTTTATGTGTACTAATCCGTTTTTGTGATATCCTACCAAATGCCTTCTTAGCATCAAGAAAAATTATCGTCATCTTTTTTATCTTTTATATTTCGATTAGTTGTACTAGCGCAATTGCCTCTATGGTGGACCTTTTTGGCTTAAAATTAAATTAATTCTTCAATGTCTGATACGTCACTTACAAATTTTCATCATCCAACACGAATCTTGTGGCATGACACGGATCTCGAGATTATATTTTGAGTAGAAAACATTCAAATCATGATAAAAAGTTATCCACAGTTCCAATTTTAGCAAGCTTATAGTCAAACTGACTGACTCGATGAGACGGATCCAACGATATCAAAACTAGTCCAATCCGAGTCATGTCAAGCTCATATCAAGTCATTAATCCATTCGTAGAATATCTCAGGATACATTTGGAAGGTCAAACAAATGCAGCAACCAAGCAGCTCATCTTGAATCGAGCGTCTCGACAAGCGACGAATCCAATGGTCACGAGATCACTCAATTCAGATATTGTTAAGGCGCCATCGAATGCTCCATAAAGCCGGTACGATCGAGGAAGCCGCTACGATCGTCCGATCAAAATGGCTGCATTAATTGCACCCAGAATCCTATAAATAGACCCAACTCTCACATGAGAGGGGGGAGACCTAAAGAGTGCCTGAGGCCTTAAGGAGAAGCTGTAGTTTAGCACCGCCGTCGACCGCTGTCGACCACCGCCGACCTCCGTCGACCTTCGTCAACGTGGACCCCCACCAATCATCGTTAATCATCAATCAGACACCGTCAGTCGACATTGTAGTCTGAAACATATAATTACTCTCTCCCGTATGTGGGACAGGGAATTTCTGTAAACATCAATCCATAATGGATTCTCGCAACTCAGCAGTGCCGTGGTTTTTTCTTTGGGTTTTCCACGTAAAAATTCAGAGTCGTCACTTAGTTTATTTTTCATCCGTGTGTGCGCTGAATTTTCGTACAACGCTAAGACAATCATCCGCTACTCTACCGCCGCGAATTTTCTAGCACGCATCAGTTTGGCGCCTTTTGTGGGAAACGAAGTCCCGTTCGACATTGTCTGCAACTCTAAGACACCCCTTTTTCCTTTCCCAATGTCGTATTTCATCCAACGGACAAAAAAATCATTTTTGCATCTTAAAGATCATCTCTGGAGAATTCTTCAATGTGGGGGGCAAATTTCACCGCAGTCTCGAAAGGTCGTTCACGTTAACGTCTTGGGCACGACTGGTGAGGATGTCATCCCATATTCCATTCATATTACGAGTCTACAAGAATCGCTTCTGGACTGGGGGGCAGTCTTCACTACAAATAACAATTCCTCAGCATCTGGAGTTCCTCTTCAACTAGATCGGGAAGCTGATCTCTTCAAGACCCAATACATGTGCTCTTTTACAAGCTCGCATGAAAAACACCCCCGCTGGGGGGCAAAAGATTCAAAAACAGCAACTGACAAGTTGCCAAACATTACTCTTGAGTATGACTACAACCATATTTTCAAGAAAATATATGATCCATTGCGATCTACTTCCTAGTCTCAAGAAAAGCAGAGCATCTCTGACACCTCATTCTAGGCTTAATCGATCCCAATGAGACTTTATTCGACCTCTTCCATTACAAGCTACAGTCGTCAAACAACATGTAGCCTCATATAGGTCAAAAACCCTTGGTGTATGTCCTTTGACCACTTCCATAACAAGTTACGGTCGTTAAACAAAAGCTTCGACCAACAACTTAGGATTGGTTAACCATCCTCAGTGGATTTCATATGACTAAGTTCATTACTGGTTATTACCGTCGAGCATCTTCGGTGATATAACTCAGAACTAGTCTTACATTCTTAATGGATTATCTTTTCTACCATACCCCTGAAAGTTGAGCCCAGAGGCGAAGACTGCGGGGAAGATACTGGTACTCTGAAAGTCGAGCCGAGATGCGAGACTCGATGAGAAGCTACCATACCCATGAAAGACAAGCCCGAGAGGCAAGTTTCGATAGGAAGTTAGTTGTGGACAGTGTCCTCACTAGAAAGACTCGACGAGAGCGAGTGGTCGACGAGGTCTCGCTCAAAGACTTCAGAAGGTTTGAAGCCTCAGAAGACACATATACATCAAAGACCTCAGTAGGCTATAAGCCTCAAAATGCACAGGTACACCAAAGACCTCAAAAGGCTTGAAGCCTCAGAATGCATAGATACATCGAAGACCCCGATGAGCTACGAGCCTCGGAAGGCATGCGTACACCAAAGACCCTCGAAGGCGCAGGCGCTCGGAAGACACAAGTACGTTAAAGGCCTCGATGGGCTACTGAGTCTCAGAAGACACATATACACTCAAAGAACTCAGAAGACTACACATCTCAGAAGGCACAAGTGCATAAAATTCCTCAGAAGGCTACGAGTCTTGGAAGGTATCGGTTCATTTCAAGCTCCTATAATGTATAAGCCCGAGAGGGAATGACCTCGGAAGATAAGAGCCTTGAAAGGGGTCTCCAGATATTCCCACCACATATGTATGAAAATCTTCCCCTCGTGACATGACGAGAAAACTACAACATTTCTTCATCACCTTCAGAACGTGCAAGAGCGACACAGGAATCTCCTCTGGAATACGCGACATCAAGTACACGATCCGCGATGCTTCACCACTATGCGTCGCTGCGATGATCTACTGCAACTCGTCGTCACGACGCTCCACCACTACGCTTTGCGTTGCCCCGACGCCCCGACGCCCCGTCGCAACGCGTCGCCTTGATGCATCACCGCAACTCGTTGCCGCAACGCAATGCTGTAACGTCTCGCGTCGCCACAACGCTCCGTCGCAACACTTTGCCGCGACGCACCACCGCAATGTGTCTCCGTGATGCTCTGCCGCAATGCATCGCCCCGACGGCCCACCGCGATGCTCCTTTGCAATATGTCACCAGGATGTACCACCGCAATACGTCGCCGCGACACTCCGGCGCAATGCGTCCCGTTGTCGCAACGTTGCGACGCGCCGTTGCAACGCTCAGCCATAACACATCGTTGCGACGCCCCGTCGCAGCGCTCCTCCGCAGCGCGTCGCCTTGCTAAGACACGCTGTTTGGGCTTCTCCATAATGTGTCGCATCGTTGCAACGCTCCGCCGCAACGCGCCACAGCAACATGCCACTGTATTGCGCCGCTGCGACGTGCCACCGCATCATGTTGTTGTGTCGCATCGCCACAACACTTTTCCGCTACGCGCCGCCGCAACACACCGCGACGCACTGCCGCAGCGCGCTACCACAACATGTTGCGTCCCGCAGCCGCAACACTTCTCTGCAACGCGCCGTCGCGACACACTGTGATGCACTGCTGCATCCCGCCGCCGCAACATGTTGTTGCGTCCCGCCGCCGCAACACTCCGCGACGACCCACCGCCGAGACGCCTTGCCTCAAAGCTCCGCCGCAATACACTGTTGCGACGCACCGCCGCAGCGCGTCGCCGTGCGTTGCATTGCCACATTACATCGCCGCGATGCACAACCACGACACACCGCCGCGACGCGCCACCGCAGCATGTTGTTGCGTCGCGCCTCTGCAACACTTCTCCTCGACGCGCCGCCGCAACACACCTCGACGCGCTACCACAACATGTTGCGTCCCGTCGCCGCAACACTTCTCCGCAACGCGCAGCCGCTACGCGCCGCAGCGACACACCGCGACGCGCCACCGCAATATGTTGTTGCGTCCCGCCGCCGCAACACTCCGTGGAGACCCACCGTCGGGACGCCCCGCCGCGACGCTTTGTCGTAACACGCTGCGACGTTGCACCGCCGCGACACGTCGCCGTGCGTCGCATTGCCGCATTGTATAGCCGCGACGCTCCGCTGCAACGCGCCACGACGACTCTCCGCCGCAACGCTTGCGGCAACTCTACCTCTCTCCTTTGGGCCTATTTATAGGCTTAAAAAAAACTTTTGGCTATTAAATGCTAATTAAAAAAAATTTCTTCATTTAAAAATAAAATAAAACAGTTATTTATTAAAAAAAAAAACGTTTCTTTATTAAAAAGAAAAACAGTTCTTCATTAAATAGAAAAACAGTTCTTCATTAAAAGAAAAATGGTTCTTCATTAAAAAAAAAAATCGCTCTTCATTAAAAAAAAAAAGACAACTCTTCATTAAAAAAAATGACTGTTTATTAAAAAAATAGTTTTTCATTAAAGAAAACAGTTTTTTATTAAAAAAAATAATAACAAGAAAAGGTCAGCTCATTAAAAATAAATTAAAAAAAATACTATTTATTTTTCAATTTTCCTGGCCACTGTTTTGGATTTTCGGGCCAAGAAAAAAATTTTAATTATGTGTTGAGAAAAAGTTGAACCCCCAACCTCCCACATGAAAGAAAAAATAACAACCAACTGAGCTAAAAACACTATTCTTTATATATAAAGATTTATTTTATTTTTATCTATAAACATGCTTAAAAATGTAACTTTTATGCCACAAAAATGAAGTAATTCTAGATCTGGATATTTTCGAACGACGAGTATAATCTCGCCCAAAAATAGAGGGGCAACTGATACGTCACGTACAAATTTTCATCATCCAACATGAATCTAGTGGCATGACACGAATCTCGAGACGATATTTTGAGTAGAAAAAATTCAAATCATGATAAAAAATTATCCAGAGCTCCGATTTCAGCAAGCTTATAGTCAAACTGACCGGCTCGATGATACGGACCCAACGATATCAAAACTAGTCCAATGCGAGTCATGTCAAGCTCATATCAAGTCATTAATCCATTCCTAGAAGATCTCAGGATACATTTGGAAGGTCAAACAAATGCCGAAACTAGCAAACGTATACTTGATTCGAGCGTCTCGACAAGACGAATCCAACGAGCTGAAGATCACTCAATTCCGACATTGTTAAGGCCATCAAATGCTCCCTAAACGCTGCTCGATCGAGGAAGTCCTCTGAGTTATCCGATCAAAATGCGTGCGTTAATCGCACCGGAATCCTATAAATAGACCCCAACTCTCACGAGTGAGAGGCATGCTAGAAAGTCCTGAGCGCCTAGGAGAAAGCTCGGCAGCGCTCAGCCGCCGCCATTGCTTGTCGACCATCGACGACCGCAGCCGACCATCGACATCCGCCGCTGACCATCGACGACCGCCGCCGACCTCCGTCGACCTTCGTCACCGTGGACCCCCACCAATCATCGTTAAACACCAATCAGACACCGTCGATCGACGTTAGTGATCCGAAGCATTATAATTACTTCTCACGTCCGTGCGACGGAGACTTCGTATAACATCAATCGATAAGCGGATTCTCGCAATCGGCCAGGGCCCCGTGGGTTTTCCGCTTTACGGGTTTCCACGTAAAAGTGCAGAGTCGTCACCGTTTATTTTTCATCTGTGTGTGCGCTGAATTTTCGTATAACGCTAAGACAATCATCCGCTACTCTACCGCCGCGAATTTTCTAGCACGCGTCAATGTCCATTTTAATTGTTTTAGTTTTTGTCTTGTTATTATCTCCTATAACCTTATTGTTTAACTTATATGTTTGATTCTCCTTATAATTATAAAAATCACGGACTTCTTCCTTGTTTATGAATACTAGTATTATAGTGTTTTTTCTCCATTTATTTAGCTTTCTTCTCAGTTTTAAACTTTCATTGGTAAGATTGGCTAACCAACCTTGTTTAATCACACCCATAACACCCTACATATTAATATGTATCACATATGTACCTAAAATTTTACATTTATGTATCTTATTTTGAGGTAAATTTACTTGTTTGAATCAGTCTAAGGTACACATTATATGATATTCATTATTACTTCTTAAAGTAGCATTTCATCTTTCCTCAATAGCTTCATCACTTGATAAAATTTTATTTTAATTGTTTTTTATTTATCTAATATGATTGGAGTTTTATTATTTCCTTTCCATTTCTTTAGCTGACTTATATTAATTTTACTGTTCTTTTAATACCTAGCCTATTATATAAATCACCAAAAGCAATATATTTTCTTTCTTGCTACCATCTTATAAGACATCTAGCTTGTTTTTAATTATTTGCAAGTTTCAATAGTTTTTATTTTTTTGAACTCCTTAAAAATAGAACTCTTTTTCTATACCTTTTACAACTTGTTACTCTACTCAAGTCTTATTATTTTTGTATAATTTTTTTCTCAATTCTCTTAAAACTCTTGCAATAGTTTCTGAACAGAATTATCCATTTTTTCCGTATCTGGTTCAATTTTTGATTCATTTATAATCTTTGGCATAAGTCTTAACAATTGGCTATGGAACTGACATCAACACTCTTATTTGAGATTGGTATCTATGTTGACAATTTTTCAAGTATTGAGCTTGAAAAAGTAATAGGGTTGGTGTTGCACCAGTGACAGATAAAATTAGAGAGAGTCGCCTTAGATGGTTTGGTCACATTAAACGCCGACCACCTGATGATCCGATTAGGAGAGTAGATGTTTTAAATACAACTTATGTTAAGAAAGATAGAGGTAGACCTAGGAAAACTTTGGCTTATTGCATAAAAAATGATCTTAATTTATTAGAATTAAACGAAAATTTGACACTAAATAGGATGCAATGAAGAAAAAGGATTCATTTAGCCGACCCCACTTAGTGGGATTAAGGCTTTGTTGTTATTGTTGTTGTTGTTGTATTGAGCTTGAAAAAGGTTGGTTGATCTGTGACGTTTTGTCAATTGAATATTAAAGCTTTCATCCATCAATATGAATATTTATATGTTGTTCAAGAAAAAGCCTTAAAACTAATTGGTGGAATCATGATTTCCATGTCAAAGTGAATCTTTTTTCCTTTAATTCAGCACTTCTAAACTTTATAACCATTTCTTCTTTTCTTTGTTATTGGCTGTATTATGAGATTCATTTTCCCTAGATTTATCACATTATTTTTGCTTAGATATGTCACAGAAACAATATTTCAGGGTTTTGGATTTTTTTGTCCATAGCCATGATTTTATGATATTATACCTTGCAGATTGAATTTCGATTGTGGGAGTTCTATCATTGTTTCATTCAAATTAAATTTTTTTATGAGGTACCAAATCCAAACGGAATTTTGTGCTTTATTTTATTAAAATGTGCATGAGTTTTGCATTTGACTCTTTCCATCTCCTCATAACATCTATAAAATAGCATAATTATTTTAAGGCTTTCTATGTATTAATTTATTTCTAGAAATCCTCACTATATATAGAGGAGTAAGGCACTTATGCCAATGTGATGATACATTGGCTTATGTGCCTCTAAGCATCAGTACTAAGACATGCCTATGTGGCCATCAGCTTCAAGGTAGTGTAATAAACCCATTGCCTTGATTTAAGATATTGGTGCTACTAGTTTTATTGCAGAGTAAAAGTAATTTTAGACTTTCATAATTGTGGGCTTCAAAAGCTTTCATGAGTTTAAAGTATGATCCTTCTTTTTGGTTTGTTTTGGAGTCTATAGAGTAAATGTTCATCAATATGGAGTTTTGAAATGTAGACTATTTTACTTTTATACATTCATTAGAAAGTATTTTAAACTAAGGCTTATATTAGGTTTTGGGTTATCGATGTTCCTACAAATGAATGATCACATGTTTAGCTATATCACATACCACATGGTTAATTATATCTTAAATGTGATAGTTGAGACTCTTGATTACGGACATTTCATGTGCTCTAAATTGATGATGGCTAAGGCTTTGGTTAATGGTTTGGCTATAGTTGATAGATGAGTATTCAATTTGATTAAATATTCATTTGGGTGGTTACAATAGTTTGTAAGAGTGTTGTGGGATTTTTTTTTGAAAATGATTGTAGGTATTATAATTTTTTTAAGAAATGTTAAACAACTTTATTATAGCTAGCACGCTCTGGTTGTAAAAGATTAATTTTTTATCATTAATCTTTTTGTAAAAATAGCAATAAAGTTTAGCCAAATAGAACTATTACAATTGTGAAGAGCTTGCCCAAAATGATCATAAATCTGAAGCGTTATCATCCTGATGAGACATTGCGGATTTAGGGGTATAAACGAATCGAGTCGAGTCGAGCTCAAGCCACTCTTGGCTTGAGCTTGAGCTTGATTAATTTTTTCGAGCTCGAGCTCAAGCTTGAGTTTTAGTCTACGAGTTCGAGCCGACTTGTTTATTATAAATGAGAGAAAATGATATTAATTTATGCTAGATTTATAATAAGATGTCAATTAGAATGAACAATTAGGAGATAAATAATAAAAATCACCTAATATACAATACTATATATTGTACTTTTGAACTTTTTGAATACCATAAAGATAAAATCTTTAAATTTTATATATTTTAACTTTATTTTATATCAATAATTTTTTAAACAAGCCGGCTTACAAGCTAACGAGTCGAGTCAGGGCTGGTTTGAGCTTTGCTTGTTAGCTTATCGAGCTCAAGTCACGAGCCACTTATCGAGTGGTGCTCGAGCCGGCTCACGAGTTGGCTTGACTCATTTACACCCTTATGCGGAGTCGATCTACTAACAGTAGAGGAATTTGATGTTATCATCTTGGGAGTTTGTTGCAATTGATATTATGAATGGATCAAGGTGAAAGATATGCTGAAGGGTGCTCAATCTCTTGATGGAATCTATATGATTATCAGTGATTCGAAAATGTTGTTATGTGACCACTGTGTGTTCAGCACATTGAGCTTGATTGATTCGTACTAAGGTTGGCTTAGAGGCTTGGAGCATTGTTAATTCAATAATTCTAGATTGGATTTTGATTTCATTTGATAAGAAGAGCACCCATGACAGGTTTCAGTTTTGTATGATACTCTTTGAGGTTCTACTTCATATTAGCAATTTGACTTGAGGTTTTTTTTTTTTTGAAGATTCATCCTTTGCTGATGAAGCGATTAAATTACCTGGTGGAGAATATTTTGATGTATTCATTATTTCTCAAATAGAAAGCCTTGAGTTGACATAAGTTTTGGATTAGAATACGAATGACTTTTAGCATTTGTTTTCTTTTACATGTATTTGATTCACAGGAAAAGATGAATCTAGATTTAAGGAGAGATAGGCTCATATTCTATGGGTAGGGCTACAAATGGATTTTAGTATTTGGCGGGACTCATAATTGTTGGATCTAACTTGATGGTTGATTATATGTGAAAATCTCTTTATTTGAGGGAACCCTAGATTCATGTATTTAACACAAACTGAACCTTCGAATTTAATGGAAGCCAAGGCTTACATCTCTCTATTTGGTAGAAACGAAGAAAGAGAACCGAGAGTTATGTCTTTCGTGCCAACTTGACTCAAGAGTTCGGAATTTGGTAAATTGTTTGTGATGACCTTATGCTCATTTGATTTGGGGTTTTTGCTTGTATGCTTTTCCTGAGGCTTGAGTCTTTTATGCCAGACCTTTTGAGTTGACATGGTGCTATGTCATTCTTGGTCTCAGTTTTATATTTCCTAAGATGCTGATTTGATTTTTTAAGTTGGAAGCTTACTGCTTTTTCTGTATAATTGGCCATAGGAGGAGGGCTTATAGTGTTAGCTTTAGGAGTGCATGAGTGTGGTAGCTATGCTTATGATATTGGAGTTGGACTGATGGCAAGTCTGAGGACCTCACCATGTAGGCAATAACGCTTGAGTCTGTGCACTGATTATATTTGACTATGAGTTTGTGTCGTTGTGAGTGTGATTAAGGTCTAGGAATTAGAAATCATTGTCAGGGGACACTAGGCGATTAATCATTTTATCCATGACTTAACAACTTTAATCCCAAGGAGCCCAGTAAGATGATTTGGTTAGAATTAGCTTGATGTTTTGAGATTGATTGTGGGATGTAATTTGAAGTCTGGCTACTTTGATTTAAGAAATGTTGAAAAATTTTGGACTTCTAATAACAGGTATAAGAGTGACAAGTGTATGTTTTGTTAGCTTTTAACAAGGTTTACGAGTGGGTCTTATACTTTACCCTTTTGGCTAGGATGTCTAATGATTGAAACTTATAACCTTGGATTGAGGAAGGCCTAAGAAGGTATTAAACAAGTTTTATTTAATGGCTTTGATTATACTTTGTGGCAGTATGCATGACACCATTTTAGGGTTCCTAGACGGTGCAATAAATCACAAAAGGTATTGGAAAGTCATAGGATTGATTACAGTGGGAGGATGGATGACTATTGAAAAATGGCGTGAATGGCGACGAGACAGCCAATCGGAAGTAGAGAAGGGTGATTTCCTGCTGTGAACAGCAGGTTGTAGTGGCTTCGATTCTTGTTCGTATGAAAACAGTGAATTGATAGCATGTGAGAAGAAAAAGGAGGTGAGACCTGTTGCTGGACAGCAAATTGGAGGCGTTCGGCGGCTGTCCCTGTGGAAAACAGAGGTTGAACGCGAATCAACGAGGTGCGGATGGCATGATATCACCTATTTTTAGCAAGATACAGACACACTACTTGCAAATTTAAAGCATACAATACTCCGAAGAATTTAAAATAGATACTACAATCTTCACAATACATAAAACCAATGCTAGCTATCCTAAACAATAAAATATATGCATATAGTGTCCTCTTAAAAAATACCTTATTTAGAAAGAAATAAATAGGAAGAACCAGAAAAGGAAGAAAATAATTTATGTAGAATTGATAAGGGAATGGTATCCCGGCTCGTCCTCCAACGATTACGGGAGTTCTATGAGCCGCGGAAAAGCGCTATTGCTGTGTATTACGGAAAAAAGATCGTGGATCCTGTGCGGGATGGTCCCACGTCATTCTTCCCGGTTGGGAGAAGCTTCGTTTTCTTCTCTGAAAGCTTTTGGAAGTGATCTATCATTTTCATGACAAAGCCATTGTGTTGTTGTGGTTGGGGAGCCTCACTACAAAGTCTATGCTCACGCCCATCCAAGACAACTTTGAAACACGCACGTGCTTCCAAAGTCCATTATAGTACAATAAATATCCATCCTTTCTTAGCACAGCTAGAACAACTGTACATAAACTAGTATTCTCACCAATTAAGTCTTGAACTATTTAATATGTAACCCGCTTCTTACAACCTCTCATACTCGGTTGGGCGCATCCAATAAACAAGTATGTCTGGAGGAACTGCATTTGGAATGAAATCTTTGGCATGCTGGACCACTCCCGGTGGTAATCACTCAATAGTTAAACTGTCAATCATGCTATATGGCAATTCCTTAAATAGGGGCTGCCCCTTTCTATGTATCAACTTTTCACACTCACTATCTTCTAGAATAACCAATGTTAATCTAGTGGGAGTCTTTCTCATTGATTCAGCTTGAATCATTAACATCTCTTCGCTGTCGTTTGAAAGTTAAGAATTTTCTTTGACTTTTTCATCATCTCCTGTGTCATTGCCCATTCTTCATCTGCTCATTCCTCAGCAAAAAATATTCTCTTCTATGTGGGCAATTAAACATCATGTGGCTAAAATCGTGACACTTGAAGCATTTATTGGTGGGTATAGTTTTAGGAGTATTGGCTGTCTCCACCTTTTGTTCGCTCTGTACGGGTTTCTCTTGTTGGTAGGCCGACTTGGATGCTACATTGGGTTTACCTTTGTTGCCTGGTCCGATGGTTGAACTCTATTTGGATGACGGTGTGGATTTGATAATGCTATTATATCTCTCTACCTTCAGGGCTAGGATCTGAACATCTTGTAATGCCGAATAAGACTGCAAGCCAATGGACGGTCTCAGTCTCCTTAGATATCGAGTCATGGTGTTCTCCTTGGGCTCCACTTGCCCACACTTCAACATAAGTTGCTCAAAAATAGTTGTGTACTCCTTCACAGAAGAATATCTTTGGCTTAGATGATGAAATTCTATGAATATGTCATGTCGGTAATGCGGGGGAAGATATTTGTGTTGCATTTCTCATTTCACTTTGGACCAAGTAATAATTTTACCCTTCTCATCCTGTTGTCGAAGGTGCTTCAGGTTCTCCCACTACAGTGAACTATTTCCCTAATCTTGATGGTTGCCAATTTAATTCTCGTCCCGAGGAATATCCTTGTACTAAAAAATTTGCTCCACTGTTTGAAACCACTCGATAAACTCCTCTAGATCTACGCTGTTTAAAACCATGCTCGTAGGATGGAGCCCAACATATACTTTGCTATGGTGGAATTATAATTTTCCCTGTAGAGTTTCTTCAAATGACGTTTGGTTCTTAAACAAGTCTGGTTTAAATTTTCATATTGTAAATTTTCTATGTCCGCTATTCGATTGACTTTTTGCATTATACCCGTCAGGTTTCGGCTTTGTATTGTGTTCTTTTAAGACTTTTTAAGCTTTTCGTCCAACCAAATTTTTGTTTTATACCCACTATTTTTGGCTTGGTAATTTGTCTTTTCCAAAACCATCACATATGTTCGACTGACGTTTGGTTCTTGAACCCATACAGTTCGAGTTCTATAGTGAACTTTTTCAAGTTTTGCTATCTGACCAAAGCTTGGTCTTACACCCATCTGGTTTAGATTTGGAACGTGACCTTGTGTAAGTCCATTACCTTTCTTTTGTTGTATACTTGTTCGGTGCGAACCTCTATGACATAGCTTTTCTAAATTCATCATTTGACCGGTCATTGTTGTCTTCCTATTTCGGTTCAGTACAGCGTGACTTTTCTAAGTCTGCTATCCAACCAACGTTTGGTTCTTGCACCCACTTCGTGTTTTTTCTAAGACATTTGTACATTCGATTGACAAGAGCCTCATGACCATGTTGGTCTAGCTCCTCGCGGCGTGTCTTTTTCAAGTTCGCAACCCCGACTAATGTTTGGTTTTACACACATTTGATTGATCTCGTAGTGCATTCTTTTCAAGACCGCTACATATTTGATTCAATCGACAAAGGTCTTATACCTATCTTGAA
Source organism: Papilionanthe hookeriana x Papilionanthe teres (assembly GCA_022702705.1). Classification (NCBI taxonomy): domain Eukaryota; kingdom Viridiplantae; phylum Streptophyta; class Magnoliopsida; order Asparagales; family Orchidaceae; genus Papilionanthe; species Papilionanthe hookeriana x Papilionanthe teres. The sequence goes on along the minus strand of CM040421.1, from coordinate 10,768,887 downwards.
GTGGCCCCTAGTGATGTGTCTTCTCTAATTTCGTCGTCCCCCTCGACGTGACTTTTTCAATTATGTTGTGGTTGTTTTGTTCGACCAAAGAAGCCTTATTCCTGTTTTGGTCTGAACTCTTCGACAAAACTTTTTTAATTTTGTTGTTTCTTTCTTACCCAACTAATGAGGGATTTATTCCCGTTCTAGCTTAGTGTCAAGTATCTTAGGCTTTGAAAAGACTAACATGAGTTGTGTAAATCCTCTACATTCTGCATAATCTTCAGTTGAACGTTCATTTTTTGCATGTTTGGATGCTATTGTTTTGTTGAAGTGCCTTAAAGTTTAATTTATTACCTTACGAGGATAAATACGTGAAATTCGACGAATTTAGGACCGACGCCACTTTGCCACATTCTGGCGCCACTGTGTCAGGGTTTTCTTAGTAGCACCGCAGCGACTATCCTGAACTCTACGACGTCATCTAGTTTAACCGCGGGCATGAATACTTTGGAGCGATTTTCGAAAAAACTTACCTTGCGCCAAGTCGCTGAAGCCCAGCTTCGCGGCGCCATGTCGATTTAATGGATGGTGGGTCTTGCTGTCAGCCATGATTGTGCATATTTTAAAGCGGTGCGAACGAAGCTTGACCGGGCGCTACAACACTACCTTGGCGCCATGACGCTCAATCAATTTTATTGATGGTAGCCACTTGTAACTGGCGTGATAATTATGACAATTTTAAGGTGTTGGGCCCTATGAAGTTCCAACTTTGTGGCGCGGTGTCACTAGCACCGCGACATCGCGTCATTAGAGCCATGACGCTGTGCCCCTAGCACTGCGTCACCATGTCACTAGCATTGTCGTGTCGGTTCCTCTATAAGGCACCGAACCGAAATAAAATTTTGTCTGTTTCCATGTTCCCTAACTCTCTTTTTCTTCGAGCTCTTTCGGTCTTCAATTTTCCAACAAGAAAAGTCGCACCACGAAATGCGACCACGAAGAGGCAGGTGTCGACATTGGGATCCGGTGGCTACGATGCATTCTTTCCGTTAGTATTGCCGATCATAATAGGTACAAGGACTCCTTTTTGTCTCGAAAGCTTTTACCGGAGCGGGTTTCCTATAACCCGGGTGGCTCCGTTGTGTATATAATCCAACAAAAGGGTTGGGAAGCCTTGGCGGTTGGGAATGTTATTGTTGGTTGGGAAGCCTTTGTCATGAAACCTGACTTCACCGTAGTGCTGGTCATCCGGGAATTATTGGCGAATGCCAGAGAATGCTTGGACGATCAGGTTATGTCAGGGGGAAATCCGCCCCCTGTGACAGTTCCACCTTCAATAGTATATTCAACTTAGCCGTATATGCTACTGATAGGTATACTCAATTTTTGGATGAGGATCCTAACTTTGATGTGGTCCTGTGTTATCTAACGCAGCCCGATTCCGGGGTTCATTCAAACGAACGTAATGGAAAAATTCTTATTTTTTTCTCCAACGCTCTGACCCACAAGTCCAAAGCTTGCACCTGTTCATATCCGCTAGGTTTCTATCGAGCTCACACGTGAGGTAACACGAGATCACACCGCGTTGAACTAGGTGATCCAGAAAGATTTCATGATCGGCGTCGATCGTGTTATCTTGAGCTCTCTTTGGTACATGGCTCAAGGTAGCTTGACCACAGAAAAATGTATTAAGAAATTTATGTCAATTTTATATGAAATTGCACTTTAAAGAAAGGTATTTTCTTTATTTTATTGCAAGAATGAAGATTTATAAGATCGAAAGAAAAAACACAAAAGAAGCGGATTTGGAGCAAAAAAGACTCAATTAGATGAAAATTGAACTATCCCGCCGACAGCGAGTTTTTCCCGAAAGTTTTGAATATATTATAAGGAACTCGCTGCAGCGAGATCGAGCTCGTCGATAGCGAGATCAACACTGTTAGCCCATCTTCTAGAAGCCCGCCGACGGCGAGACAGTTTAAAAGAGCCAAAATACATTGAACCTGGACACTTTTTGAAGAGGTGCTTAATGACCTTTAGAGATTTGACTCTTATAAATAGAGACGAATTCTAGTCGGTTGTGTCTTGATCTGTGTGGAAGTTAAGTGTAATTTAAGTGTCATCCAGAAGTCTTTTTAGTGAGTAGATAAAATGTTTAGCGTTTTGGTGTCTTGATCTTGGAAGGAAGAGTCGAAAGAAGCTTGAGGAGTCAGCTCGGGGAGAAAATTGAGATAAGTATATTTGTTATTTGTTTGTTAACTTTAATGAAATCACATGCTTTGTGTTATTTTTCCAAGTGCGTTACGAGTAGCTTTAAGCTTGTCTCTCTCGCATTATCGAGATTTCGTGAAACGACGAATTAAAGTAGTTGTGCTTCTAGAATATGAAAATAGAAATTTTCTAATCTTTACTTAAATCTTAATTTACTTTCAATCCTGATCAATCGATTTGTTAACATATGTTGAATTATCAACTATAAGTAAAGATTACATCCAAGATTCAGAGTTCAAAGTCTTGAAGGAGTAGTGCGAAATAAATAGTGAAATATTAACTATCTGAATGTGAACTGGACATTTTAGCGTGACAGATTAAAATATTCAATCTGATCTTATTGTTTGGAGTGAAGTGTAGATGTTAATTCTCGGGCGAGGGAACGTGAGAGCTCTGAAGTGGCGATCGAGTATCCTCCTACCTAACTGCAGATTCAGTAATCAAACATAAGACTAGTCAACGTTCTTCTGACTGCATGCAAATGGTAAAAAATAGGAATGCTCTTATTCTGGACAATACAATTAAAAACTCATTTAATTTTTCATTCACTTAATTCTCTCAAGCGAGGAGAAAGATACTTTTCTCGAAATCTTATTTTCAACCTTTAAGCATTAGTTTATTTTAGTCGCAAGTGTTCTTAATTTTCGTATACTTAGATTAGTAAGTAAATCTACTTCGATTGTCTTCGAAATTCTCTAACTTATCATGGGATCGATATCTGTGACTCCATTAGAGCCCTATATTACTCGATAACGATACGTATACTTGCGTAATATCCACAATATAAATCATAAATTCCATAACAAAATCATCAGTATATATATATATTCAGTGCGGGATCAAGTTTTTGGTGCCGTTGCTAATTTTCATATCATAGTTGTAAGTATAAATATCGAAAAGTGGATCATAGCTCAATCGTTGGGATCAACCACCCAGTGGTAATTTACGGCCTCTGCGTTAAAGTTAAGTCCTCATCAATAAGGGAGAGGAGCAGCTCGGCCTGAAGCACACTATTAAGACCAATATCATTCATTCAACAAGGGGCTCGGGGAGCTTAGCCTTGTCTACCCTACAATGTCATCTTATCGTCGCCCTTGCCCCGCGGACCAGTGGATTAATAGTTGGAGGGGAGCATCACCACTCTTGGCTGCAACATCGGCCACTTGGAATAACAACAAAGCTAGCAATACACTTAGCAGGCCAATTAGTTTGAGTGGCAAGCTTAGGTTTTCTTTGAAATATGCATTTTGCATTAATCAAAAAGAAGGATTACAAAACTATACAAAACATGGGCACGGTTTAAATTAACAAAAGGGAGGTGGAAATGTGAGCTATCAATGTTCCTATTAAAAAAACCATCATGTATGGCTTTTGGAGCACAAATATGAACAATTATATTCTTCTTTCTATGTATAGGTTGGAAAAGAACTTGTTTGAACGATGTCAGGAAAAAGTGATCTTCCATGTCTTGTTGTCTCCTTCTCTTAGTGTTAGCTATCTTAGCTTGTTTTAGTGAGGTAATGATATTATGGTCGTCACTTTAAATGATAATGTCCTTGACTTCATGCATTCATGGTTCAACGTAGTCGATAGATGGGATCGCCACAAATTTCATGTGGGCACTCTCCCAACGCTCAATAGGGTGACCAGCCGCAAGAATGATATCACTTTATTCATCACGAATGACAATGCCAATACTGCCCATATAAGATGCAAGGAGAGCCCCGAGCCCCATACACATTGACTTCGAGCCAACTGTTTGGGGGGGCAGTCGGGGGGGCGGGCGGCGCGAGAGGGGGCGGGGGGTGGAAAGACAAAGTGGGTTTTGCAGTATTCTATTAGATTGGTTGGTTTGCATTGCTCCTTAAGTTGGAATTTATGCATTAAGGTCAGGGCTTTGAGAGTAGTGGAGGCAAGGACAGTAGGAATACCAAATGTCCTACCATTCTTTTTTTGCATTCTTGGCGCTCCAACATTGATACACCACCTTGCAAGAAACCTTGAGAATTCCAACATTGTTATTGTCAGTTTTGTCGAGCACCTGCATGGTTTCATAGGTGTCATGAGAATTTGGGATAAGGATACCTCATTGCTGCAGACCTTGCATTTGGTGGTAAGGTGATCAATATCTTCGTGGACATTACTACCCCAAGGGCAAAGCATATCAATACAGAGACCTATTTTAAATAGCCAACAATTAGTTTGTAGTGCTTCAAGGGTAATTCTCCAACAGAAGAGTCTTTCACGTTGGTGAATTCTGGCAAGCTCAGATCTTCGGGCACTAAAGTGTGAACTTATCTAGCTGCCCTGATCCTCCCCTGTATAAAATCTTCTCGGAGGTCAGGCAGAGCGGGATGGTAGACGACAGTGACAAAGACGACAACAGTGATGGTGCTAACGGTGATATGGTGGTGGAGTATTAGGCTCCCTAGCTTTCTTTACTTTCATTTGTGTTTCGTTATGTTTGCGTACCCTTTTTTGGGATTGTATTTTCTTTTTGTTTCAAATCATGTATGAATCTTCTTTTTGATTAATGGAAATTATTTTCTTGGTTTATGCTGCAATTTGAATGTTTTACATTTGTGCAAGCACATTTTGGTTCCCATTTTCATGTTTTGAACATATGTCAACAATGCTGAGTTTCAGCTTAGCATCGCGACACCAAGCGTAGCGCTAGGCATCGTAGCACAACACCGCAACATTTCTTCGTAGCTCCATAACATGGAGGCATCCGAGTGTTTGCCTATCGGGATTTAATTAGGGCGCTGCGGTGCCCCTGCCTAGCGCCTAAGCGTTCCCCTCGCCATGCCAATATCCAACACTGCCTCATGGAGGAACCCAAATGTTGTTCCTCTTGGGAATTAATTCCAGGGAACCGACGCAGCCTTATGATGCTGCAAATCCCTCCCTAGGCGCCTTAATGCCCTAGAACAACGCCTAGGCACTAAGATTACCCATTAATTGACCCTTTGGGATCGATCGATAGCGTCACATCCACAAGTTTGGGGCCACAATATTATTGAAGATTATTGTCGGCGTTTTAAATCACATTGCTATGTGGCAGCTCCGCATGGTCCGCTTGACACCTGGCATCCTAAAATCAATTTTCCATTCTCGAGGCTATTAGTTGATGAGACATCGACGGTGACGCCATGTCAGCAGCACCGCATTGTCAATTGTGCAAAGTCATGGCGCTAAATTGACACGTGTTAGCGCCTCGCGACACAAGCTTTTATTTTTTGACTGATTTAGCTATTGCGTTGTGCTCTAGCCCGGTAGTGCCAACCAAAGCAGCACTGTGACACTAATGTGTGGCAACTTAGCGCTGTTGATGTGGCAACACATGTCAATCGACTTGTTAGACTGGTTGATGTCCCATTGCTCCTTAAGTTGGAATTTGTGCGTTAAGGCCAAGTCTTTGAGAGTAGTGGAGGCAAGGACAGTAAGAGTGCCAAATATCCTATCATTCTTTTTTTGCATTCCCGACGCACCAACATTGATACACCACCTTGCAAGAAACTGTGAGAATTCCAACATTGTTATTCTCGGGGTTGGCGAGCGCCTGTATAGTTCACAGTTTCATGAGAATTTGGGATAAGGATACATCATTGCTACAGTTTTTTCTTAACTTCAACATAATACTTGCATTTGGTGGTAAGGTGATCAATATCTTCACGGACATTGCAAACCCAAGGGAAAGCATATTAACAGAGAGACCTCTTTTAAATAACCAACAATTGGTTTGTAGCTCTTCAAGGGTAATTCTCCACCAGAAGAGCCTTTTGCTTGAGTGAAATTTCGGGCAAGCTCTGATCTTCGGGCGTTACTTAAGTGCAGACCTATCTAGCTGTCTTGATCCTCCTTCGTATAAAATCTTCTCGGAGGTCGGATGGAGTGGGATTGTAGATGGCGGTGAAAAAGATGGAGACGATGATGGTGCTGACGATGATATGTGGGTGGAGTCTTAGGGTTTGTTTGGCGCGATTGCGAGCTTCTCGAACTTTCGAATTGCTAGTTGTCTTGTCTGAGAGCTATCTATGAGAAAGTTAGCTGCACTGTTTATTGCGGAATTGTGTGAGAATAATTAAGTGGTAATTGCTTCGAAAAAATGACTATTCTACCCCTGTTTATTGAAGCTATTTAAAACAGAACTATGACAACGACATATTTGATAATTCAGAAACAAAAATTCATTTCAAAACATAACAGAAGTACGAATACACCACTCACTTAGTAGTGAGAATCAAAAGTGCTAAGAAAAAGAAAAAAATACTATTTTGATACTAATATTTGAAGAGGTGATCTTAAAATTGTGTCAATTATAGAGGATCAAACTTATGAGATAGAATAAACCTTTATAGAAGATTAATGGAACTTAAAATTAAATATATCAATTTCAAAGAACCAAAATAGTTCCTACCAAGTAGATTAAGAAAATTAATGGAAAAGTACAATAAACATAGAAATGTTTTTATATGACATTCCGTTTTTATATGACATTAATCTTAAGTAGAATAGAATAACATTAAACATTGAAGCTGAAACTAGGATGATAGGTGTGAAATCCCATGAATCATATTCAGGTACTTCGTTCAACCAGACCAGTTGAAAGGATGCAATAGTTGCTAGTGCCTTGTATCCAGTTCAAAGCTTTCCGCCCGATGGTTCACGAGAAAGGCCTCTAAACCCGTCGGAGAAGAGTTTTGAGGGGAGTAGATCGTCGCTCGGGAAGAGGACCTTGACGAGGGTTGGGGAAAAGGAGATGTGAGACGATCTTCGCTCGGGAAGAGGAGGAGCTTCGGAGGTCGGGGGATCTAACCCTAGGTAGCGTGAGGGCACCAGCGTAAAAAGGATTTAACGTCAATGCAAGGAAGTCAGGCCACTATTACCCAATAGCTTTACGCGTTCGGACTGAATCGCGGCAGGCGGTGGAGGAGACGCCGCCCCAAACACGAGAAATTCGTGGCGTGGTGCCGTGCAGCTTTCTGAACGCTGCACCAAACAGACCCCTAGGCTCCCTAGCTTTCTTTACTTTTATTTTTGTTTCCCTTATGTTTGTGTACCATTTTTGGGGAATTTATTTTCTTTTTGTTTCAAATCATGTACGAACCTTATTTTTGATTAATGGAAATTATTTTCTTGGTTTATGCTGCAATTTGATTGTTATACATTTGGGCCAGCACATTTCGGTTCCCATTTTCATGTTTGAACATATGAAAAAAATGCTGAGTTTTGGCTTAGCATCGCAGCACCAAGCGTAGCGCCTAGGCATCGTAGCACAACACCACAACATTGCTTCGTAGCTCTGCAACATGGAGGCATTCAAGAGTTTTCCTCTTGTGATTTCATTAGGTAGTTGGCGGCATTGACATAATAATTTAATGCATATTAATTAATGAGTTGTATTTTTTTGGTCATTAATGCGTAGCATTGACATAATAATTTAATGCATATTAAGATTATAATTGTTTACTGAGTCAAATTTACGGATGAAATTAGTGATTTCTTTAGGAGAAGAAACGTTGTCGGTTGATATATCTGACAGGAGAGATTTAGTTTATAGGAAGATGACCATTGCTGCTAGGTATTATGATTATAATTTCTTGGTACTATTTTCTTTAATTTTATGATATAATGTTTGGTACTGATTTGAGATGTTTATAGACTATTATTTCTGGATGTTGTAATTTTTGTGTATTGCACTTTGTGGATTATTTGTGTCTTTTATATATATGGAAGTTTTAAAATATATTAAAAGTAAAATAAAATGTTAGTACTATTTGATTGCAGTTTCTGACTTAGTTATCTCAAAGCTATCAGGTTGGGTCGTAATAAATGTGATATATGAGAAATTAGGTTTGATCATGATAAAAAAGAGTCATTGAGATGATTAAATTTATTCATAAATTATAATCTTAATAAATGGTTAAATTGTTTTAATTAAAAATATTTTTTATGTTATTTCAAAAATATGGATAATCAAAGGGAAGAAGCTAGAGATAATATGGTAGAAGTTATTACACCCCCACAGATTACTTTAAATATAAATGTATTTGCTGAGATAATGAATGCAATGACTCAATTGATTAAGAACTCTTAGACTCAGGCCAGTTCCAGTGTGGGAGACCATATGGACAAGTATTTGAAATTATTTCAGGATATGTGATCACATCTTTTTTGGAGTAGGTCCGGTGGATTTTGAAAATTGGTTTCTAAGAGGAGAAAATTCTAAATGGGTTGTCTTGTCCACTTGATAGGAGTTGCACTGACTACTTTTGCCTCAGAAGAAGTAAAGCGATGGTGGTAATGACAGTTGCAGGAGAAAATGGGGATATAGCCAGCTATATGATATAGTGGGTCAAGTTTGTGAGCACTTATAGAGATTGGATGCACCAAAATCAGCTAGTTGGTAAATGCAGGACTAATTTATCAGGTTGATATAAAGTGATCGATCTATTATGCTGTATGAAGCTGAATTCATTATGCTCTCAATCTTTGATCCCCTTTTTATTATAAATGCATATGAGATGTGCCACTGATTTTTGTCTGAATTGAAAGATATATCATTAGGCAGTCATTGATTCCTTTTGGAATTGATAATTATTTTCTTTTAGTGGAGATAGTCATGAGGGTTAGCTGGATCTAGAAGCTACTCAGAGGAGGAGAGATTCAGAAGAGGAGAAATTCAGAGAGATCCAAGTTTCCTTAGGAGCCACAAAAAATATTCATTTTGGTTAGGAAATGCCAATGCTAAGAATGCCAGATCCAAAAGTATTGGCATTCAATTTGAGGAGAAGAAATGAGACAATTGTCAAAGGTCTTATAAGGGCGAGTGTTCGTCTGGATCTAACCCTTGCTTTTGGTGCTACTAAGCTAGGATATATGGCGAGAAATTGCCCTAGATTTGGACAGGGGTTCCAGCTGTTTGTAGGAGTAGTGCTGCCCCATCTTAAGGAACTTTGGCAGACCGAGGGTAGTTTAATCTTCAGGATCAGTGCCAAATGTAGGTTAGACACAGTAGAATGTCCAACCAATAGTATTTGCACTTTCACTGAAGGAAGCTAAGGACTCCCTCGATGTTATCACAGGTATGTTTCACTTTTAAGAATTTTAATTCAACACACTTTTAATCATCATAGCATTCATGTCATGTCTTTCATAATACAAAGTGAGAATCTAAATATACTATTAAGTCAATTCTAAATGTTCTATGTAATGATTTTAGTGGTAGGTATCATATATCTCAAAATACATCAATAAGAGTATTATTTGACTCGGAGTATCACATTCTTATATAGCTGAGTAATTGTCCATGGAAGCAATTAAATATCATCTTAAGGCTTGCTAGATGATACTTTAATGGAGGTTAATCAGTTATTTGAGGTGAAATTAATGATTGGTTGAAAGGATTTTGATGCACAACTTATTGTGTTACGTTTGGTGGAGTTTGAGATGATTTTAGGCATGGATTGCATGTCTAAAACTTTTTTCACCATTAGTTGTAATAAAAGGACTGTCAAAATAGATGCACCCAGGGAGGCAGAAGTTAAATTTTGTGGTGATAGTGATATGAAATCTATGATACTTATCTGTTTGAAGACTTTCACATTGTTGAATCATGGAAATCAATGTTTTATTGCTCAGGTAACAGACACATCTAAGGAAGTACAACCTTTGGGTGATATTCCGGTGGTGAGAGAATATCCAAAAGTCTTCCTTGATGATTTATGAGGGCTATCACCGATGTGAGATTGATTTCACCATTGATCTCTTACCAAATTTCGAGTCTATTCAAAACACCCAATAAAATAACAATCAAGGAGTTGCAGTTGAAAAATCAGCTGCAGGAATTGCTAGATAAAGGATTCATCAGACCTTGTACCTCACATTGGGAAGCTCAAAATTTGCATTGACTACAAAGAATTGAATAAGCTCTCAGTTAAAAACAAATATCCACTGCCGAGGATCGATGACTTGTTTGATCAGTTGGAATTTTGTATTTGCAAAGATTGATCTAAGGTTAGACTATCACCAGTTGAGGATTAAAGAACAAAAGATAGCGAAGACGGTTTTCATGACAATATATGGGCATTATGAATTCGCAGGGATGCCTTTTGGACCGGCTAATGCTCCAACAATTTTTATGGATCTAACGAATAGGATTTCTAGTTAATTTTTTGATACTTTCATGATTGTTTTAATGTATGATATTTTGACATATTCAAGGGATGAAGCTAGCTATAAAGATTATTTACATGCTGTGCTACTGGTTTTGAAGGAGAATACACTATATGCCAAATTTTCTAAATTAGAATTTTGGTTTAAAAGTGTGGCTTTTCTTGGGCACGTTATTAATTGAGATGACATATCTATGGATCAGAATAAGATCAAGGTAATAGCGGGGTGGCTAAGACCTAATGCTGTTATTGAGATCAGGAGCTTTCTTGATCCAGCTGGTTATTACAAACACTACAAAAATTATGTGCATTTGCGGCGAATATATCGGATGCAAAATGATGGCAAATCCAACGATAATATGGGATTATCATCACATTTGAGTATGTCTTGCATCCGTTTTTTTTTTCGCAGGTAAAATGTGGGTCGATAACTTAATTTATGTCGAAACATTTAGGCATTTCTTTGCATTGGATTTACGTCTTTGTTGCATCAATTAATATCTAGACTGTTAATATGTTTACTTTGAGTCGAAATATCTGATATAAGTATTTTACATCATATTTCCAACGTATTTGCGGTTGAAAATATCGAAGCCCAATAAAGAAATAATTGTCATGGCTTCGTCGGAATATTCGGTGTAAATCAAACGCAAACTTGCATGCAACAATAATGTATATCACAACAATGTATTAATGCATTACATCGTCTGTTTATAGCTCAAACAAATACCAATAATGAAAAGTAAAATAATATAACAAGTAGTCCGGATTCTCAACAATTGTATATGTACCCTACTTGAGCTCCCACCCTCCTCTTTCTTTCTTGCCACCCGCATCCATAGCTCATCAGTGGTAGAATTTCTATCATTGGTGCTGGCGGATGCCATAGCTCGCCAAGTGCTTCTCCCGAAGCTTCTCAAACTTCTACATATTTAAAACTAATAGTTGTCATTTTGAATAGTAAGAGTCAAAATAAATTTACAAAAAATAATTTTTTACTTGCATTCACCCACCGGGAGTGCTCGGATACCCATTGATGCGTTTCCGGCACCGATGGGTACAAACATGCAACTTCGCAATGGAAAGCTCACGGCTCAACTCTTGGACTGTGTAGCACAGGAGAATGGTTAACATTACATAATTACATTAAACATTGCATTTTTGAATATTTATAAGAATCTTACCAGCATTCTTTGGTGCTCTGCATGAAAGACCGATCCTTCAATATGGAGCTTAGCTCCTTAGCCCCCTCAGTCACCCAGTTCGCTCTATTGGTCTGCCTTTTCATTTCATAATTGGGAGAGGCGCAGGCTACGGTCAATTGAGCCCGAGCTTCTCACCAATCCAGGTAGGCCACTCTCCCTTCCCCCTTTCGGCAGGCTTTGGTGAACATGTACCCAAGCTGAAGCCTGTCACGAATCTCAAAGATTCGTCGGATTTGGTGGTGGTGCTCTGGTAGCTAGGATAAGGATCTCTGCAATGTAAAAAATAATTCATGTTTGTTAGTCTAACAAGATAAATTAAATTTATAATTTTGATTCAAATTAAATGATACTGTCTCAAACTCTTGAGAACCACATGTCTCGAGTGGCAGCAAAGATCTGCTTTTAAGAGACATACGGATAATCTCTGTGATGCAAGTCATGGGCAGCTTATGGGGAATGAATCTACATAAGAAAAATTGGTTACTAAAAAATATATAAAATGAATAAAGAATATAATCTAATGTTAAAGATAACTTATGAGTCCCCTTCAGTTGTATATGTACCCTTACAGGGGTGGGAGTCTAGATGCTAGGCTCATCGGAGGAGGCGGCTGGAGCTCAAGTAGGAGGTGGCACAGAATTAGGTGTGACTATAGTAGGCGGGGCTGTAACTAGTGGGGGAGGAGCGGGCGTCACAGTAGGTGTGGCAGCGGGCGTCACAGTAGGTGTGACAGTAGTAGTTGTGGAAGAAAATGACCCCATCCCGCTTCGGTAGGTGGGCTCTAAGGTGCCTAGAACACAATGTCTCTCAGATGGCTACCACCTACAATACTTGCAACCATTTGTAACAAGACAAAAACTTTAATAAAATTAGTACCGACAACAAAAATAATCATGAACAGTATACACAACTAAATATAGGAAGGTGCAAAACATTAAACATGCAATAAATACGCCTAGAAAAATAGCAGAAGTAAGAAATAAGTAGTAAAAGTAAGTATGGAAAGGTGGATAATCAAAGTAAGACATCGCAATTATGTCTAAAAAACAACAAAACTAAAAAAAAGTAACAATAACCACTAATCTGAATTTACAGACCATTATTATTAAGTTTCATTAGATAAACTCATCTTCGACGATGAACTTAAAATTTATTCTTCTGTCTCATCATCATTGTCATTTAAATCGCGAGGAACCTCTTCATAAATCCTCGTGGTATCCTCTTGGGCAAACATTTCATTGTTTGTACCGGCGTGAATGCGAAAATCCGACTGACCTTCCTATTGGGAATGGGTTCAATGATACTTTGCATCTCAATAGTTTTTCTTGGTTTATTCTTTATAACCACAACCCAATCAACTTAATTTCTTGTTCTACCAGGGTATAGAAGGTAATAAACCTCGATAGCTTGACATGCTAGAACAAATTGATCAAACTTCGCATATCGTTTGTTTATTTTGAATTCGGTGTTATCATAAGGGTAAGTGTTTGTGTTCGCGACTGTGCTCCAACCAGATAGCATCCCATAGGAAGTGAAATCATTAATTTTCCACATAAAAATAGTTTTTTGTTGAAAATTTTGTTTTGTAGCGATGTCATAAGTAGACACACCTGTTTTCCATAATATTTGAAGCTCGTCAATCAGAGGCTATAAGTTGACGTCAATTTTCCTCTTTGGGCTATGTAGATCTGTATGATCAAAGTTAGAAATAAGAACGACACGGTCATGTATATATGAGGGGCAAATTGTACGACATAATGATTACTAGACAACATGAATACACGGTTACGGCTTGACTGTACTAGATAAAACCATATATACATAAGCCAAGTCGAACATTGCCTGCTTCAGTTGTGAAGTCTGGATGAGTAAGATCGAAATATCTCGAGTCTTCACCATGTGATGGATGACTCAGTGAATCAACATCAACAAATCCTGTACTCTGTCACGTCATGTGTGGAGCTGTACGTATAGAACTAACAACCTTTGAAGTTGGGGTATGAGCGAAGTAAAAAAGACATTTGTATGAAAAATTTTCTAATTTTTACACTTTCTTCCTCTTTGTTTGAATCTATCAGCACTGCAAATTTGGCAATTTGTTTCAACTGCATCAACCATGTATAATATATCATGAAACCTTTAATACAACAATCTATCTTATCAGATTATAACCCTAACTTTAACACTAACTTTTTCGTTCTCTATTTTTCATCTAGAAATAAATTTATTGTAGAGTTTGTTTCTTTCAATAACATTGTTATCTGATTGAATGCTTCTTTGGGTATGTTAAAAATCAGATTTGATGCTCAACATTCTTCGCTTCACTTATAACTCTGTATGTGTAGTGCAACCATTCCATAAAAGGTTGTTGTGCAACATTGAATAAGTCATAGAACTACTGCAATTCGTTGTTCGGTGTTTTACTTTTGTGTATAACACTTTCAATAAAATGAATTATGTGAGCATCATGAATTATTTCTTCGTATGTCCCAAGATCGAATTCTTTTGTTTGAGGGCCATAATTTGTTGAGGCACCAACTTAATCACGTTAAACTTTTGGTTCTTGCTCACCAGGTGCAGTCCAATACCAATAATTTGTGCTTCGCACAAAGACTTCAAAACTTACACTCTAAATGGTAAATGAGCAGTTGTGATGCGATTTGCATAAATTCCGCTACACCATTCAAAAACTCATCAGTGAGTGCTTTTCAACAAGGATATAATGTGTTATACATCAATGATCTCAAATTTCAAATATCAATCTGCAACATAAATGTAACTTTATGGATCAGTTAAAATAGATAATTAGGCGTACGTACATTAAGGTAAAGGTTTGGTATGGCTTACAACCAGAACCAGACCTTTCATGTTGCCGGTTCATGGTCTAGCCTGTCGGTCTGGTCCAGTTTTCTAAACCTTAGTTATCCCACTAAGCGAGGTTGGCTACGTGAATACTTTTTCTCCTTCGAGTCCTACTGAGAGTCATATTTTTCATTTAAATCTAATAAATTAAGATATTTTTTTATACATAATGCGCAAGTCTTTTTTGGTCCATCAAATGGTTGATGGTAATGTGAGTAAACCATCTACTTTTCTATCACACAATAGGCCCGATACATTTCTCCACTTCAACCAACCAACTTGAATTCTATTAATTACATTGCCATCTATATCACCATTAATTTGAACAAATGGTCCGAGATATTTAAATGGGTCACTCCTTTTAAAAATATTAGATATAAAAATATATAAAATTAAGAGGCATTTATATGCATAGCACACAATTCTCATCTATCTACATGTCTCACACCAAAACTTCCATAATCACACGCATAACACACAATACATAAACGTAAGAAGTATATATATACATACCACATAATTCCTCTGTATGTAGAAACCTAACTCCTAAACTTTATTTTTTTACATTCACACTAACTAAATCTTTCGTTTCACATTAAAAATAACATTACCCCAATCCCAAAACAAATGAAATGCACCATTTTATGCATAAGTATGGTGACATATGTAAAAATTAAAGTTTAGCTGTTAGAGATGTAAATACATAAGGATTAAGTTGTATGTATATAAATGCATAAGATTATACGTTGAGTTTGGAGAAGGAATATTTTGCCAGAGTTTCACTAGTGAACCATGTTCCCTATCGTCGGATAAGTTAGCTTTGAGAGGAATCGCCGAAGTGCTAGAGCGAATGGTCGAGAGAGGAAAAGAAAAGAAATGAGTGCTTTTCTTGCACGATTGGTATATTAGGACATTGGTGTCGGCTCTTTGGCAGATTTGCGTCTGATCTTGTTTGATGTTGTTAAGCGACTACGCGAAAATTTTTTTCGAGGCCATTTTAGTTGGAGTTCCTTCGGATGAGCGTTCGATATTGTTGGACGTTTATAAGTGAGGTTTTGCATCGCACATTTTGACGCAGGTTCGACGTTAGCTTCACCACAACTTTCCTAATCCCGTCCGACGTTTTTGTCAACCAAATTACGTTGAACAAGTCGACAAACCTTGTCGAAAATATCCTATCCCGAATAACGTCCACGTTCGACGCATTTCAGCCGTATATCTGACAGTAATGTATTATTCGATGCAAATTTCTGAAGCTAAAACACACCTTTCATGTAGTGAGAAGATTTCTATTAGTCTTTTCACATATTGCCATGCCATTATCAGGATTGATTTAGAAAGCAACAAAGTATGATTATTCAGATCGTTGTGAGGTTGCTTTCCAGAAACTGAAGACTTGTTTAATGTTTTCTCCAGTGTTGGTTATTCCTTCTGGCTCAGATGAGTTTAAGATTTTAGTGATGCATCTTTGAAAGATTCGGTTTGTGTATGCAACATGAAAGGGTTATTGCTTATGCATCACAACAATTGAAGAATCATGAAAGGAACTATCCTACACATGATTTAGAGCTTTTAATAGTTGTGTTTGCACTTAAAATATGGAAGCACTATTTGTATGGAGTTAGATGTGAGGTATTAACTGACCACCAGAGTTTAAAGTATATTTTTACTTAGAGATAACTGAACTCGAGACAAAGGAAATGACTAGAATTTATTAAAGACTATGATTTGAATATTTAGTACTATCTGGGAAATGTAAATGTGGTGCGTTGAGTAGGAATAATTTAGGTAATTTGAATTATTTATTTACCAAGTAGGAGCATTTATTTTAAAGATTTGGAGAAATTGAAGATTTATGGTGATGACAGTATGGTTCAATTAAATCAGTTGACAATTTTATCCATTTTGAAGGGCAGAAATTAGGATTCATTAGCCCAATATAACAATTTATAGAAAATTCTGAAACAAGTTAAGGAAGATGTTTTGCAGAAGCATGTGTTAGATTGGGATAACTTAAATGAAATATAAAGCTAAGGTTCATGTTATAGAGGTTGATAATCCGAGGAACGAAATTCTTGAGGAGGCCCATTGTACTGGGTTGCCTAAAACATCAGCGACCTGAAGTTCCACTGAAGAGAAGTGTGACAAAATTTGTGGCTATGTGTCATTAATGTCAACTAGTGAAGCCAAAACATTAGCGACCTGGAGGTCAATTATAGACTTTACCAATTTCAAAGTAGAAATGAGAGGAGATTGTTATGCACTTTGTGATTGGATTGCCTAGATCACATCAGGGTCGTGATGCTATTTGGGTAATTGTTAATAGATTGACCAAGTCTGCCCATTTCTTACCCATTAGACAAACAATCAATGTAGACATGAGTAGATTTATATGTGAATCAAATTATGAGATTGCATGAAGTACAAATTTCTATTGTCTTTGAGGGGGATGACTGATTTACTTCTAGTTTATATAATAAGGTTCATGAAACTTTGGACACTCGACTGACTTTCTGTACAATATTCCTCCTTCAGACGTATGACCAGTCAGAGAGGACCATTCAAACATTGGAGGATCTACTAAGGTTGTGTCCTTGACTTTGGTGAAGGTTGAGAATCACATATTAATTTAGTAGAATTTTCTGATAATAATAGTTGCCAAACTAGCATTAGGATGACTCCATATGATGTTTTGTATGTTTATGTTGGGCGAAAACAGGAGAACAAAATATAGTTGAAGCCGACTTGGTTGATGATGCTACTAAGAAGATTAGACTGCTCAAGGGCAAGACTAAAGACAATGCAAGATAGACGAGGAAATATTATGATGGAAACACAGACTAGGGGAGTATGAAATTTAAGAGTTTGTCTTTATCTGCTTTGAAGTGTTTGCAAATGTTTTGAAAGACAAGAGTATTGAGCCCTATGTGGGCCCATATAAGATTATAGAGAGGATTGGGATGGTAGCTTACATATCAGTATTATCAATTTATATACAAGAAATGCATAATGTTTTTCATATTTCTTCACCGAGAAAGTATATTACAGATAAATCTAGTAGGGTTATAGCAGACATAGTTGATATTCAACCTAATTTGACTTATATTGAGAAGCCTAAAAGAATACTGGATTATGATTTGAAGAAACTTCGTAATAGAGAGATTATATTTATGAAAATTTTATGGAAGCACGAATCAGGGGAAGGAGTCTACTGGAGAGAGTCTTTGAGATGTAAGAAATATATCCACAACCTTTTATTTGAGTATCTTTACTTTCATGATTATTTTTAAGGATGAAATTTTTATAAGGAGAAATAGTAATAACTGAAAAATTTTAAATAAATAGAATAAGCATATAATAATAATAATAATAATAATAATAATAATAATAAAACGTCAAATAAATTTTAAGTTATGCATCACTGCAGTTACGACTTAAGAGAGTATCCCTCATTCGAACCAATCAAACAGAATGAATGAGCGAGGGGAAGAGCAGAGAAGAAAGAAGGAGGAATGTTTGTTTCAACCCCTAAATTTTTGGCTTGTCTGTGATAGAACAAGCCATAACAGTAGCGACAGAGAAGTAGAAAAAGAAAAAGAATAAGAAGAATAAGGAGTCATGTCTATCTCTTATCTGTTTCAATGTCAAACCCTACCTAGAGGAGGCGATATCGTGACAGCGTGTGGTATTTTGTTGTGCCACAACCAAAGAAAGTAGAATCATGCCTTATCAAGCGACTTCAAATGCTGTTTTGTTGGGTTGCCAAATGAATTCGTGTCGTTTTCGCGTGTAGAGGAAGAGAAGGAAGGTGGTGGAGGTGGCGTTTGCTTATTGCCCTGGGTAGAGCCACACAGCCAAAGACAAGAGAGTTGAAGCTCGTGCCCTATTTGTGGAGTTCAACCGACATCATGTGGAAGTAGGGGAAGAAGGCTGCGACTCGCGTAGAGGAACATGCAGGTTAGGGTAGCCGAAAGGTTATAAAGTATATTTGAGATTTTAAATAAATTAATTTATATATTGTTTTATAAATAAACACATACACAAACGCACACACACAGATGTGTTTGATGTAAGATTTTATTGAATCAGGATCAAAATTATTTAAATCCTGAAATTCAAGGGAGGAGTAACGCGAATTACTTGTGCGAGGAAAATGAAAGAATTTCAGGAAACCGAAAGATTACAAAGTCATCTTAGAGTTTTTAATAAATTATTTAATGAATTTGATGTGCGTATGTGTTTGTTTGTTAATTAAATAACAAATTAAAACATGATCCTTTAATCAAAGAACTTTTAATTCGTACTACTGGGAGGTAGAAATTATGGACTTCATATAATAAGGATAAGGTAATTGTTGAGATTTTATTTCTAGTAAGTAAATAATTGGTAACATAAATGCTTATGTGAGGTTTAAATAAATCAGGAATTGAAGTCTAATAAATTATTGGATTTAAGAGAGGCGAATCTAGACATTCAAAGAAGAACAAGATAAAAATTTACGAGTTTTATATGTTAATTTTATAAATTAGTTTCATTAAAGATGAAAATTTCATATCAACAATTTTATGAACGAAAGTGATTTTAATTTACCAAGCAATTGAATTAAAGGATGATAGATTCAAAAATTGTTTGTGCTATAGAAAGTGAAGTGAAGGGTTAATTTTTTTAAGTGGTCTTTTAAGTCAAGGTAAGTAATTATTTTCTTATATGTATTAAATTAATATTTTATTAAAAATATAATTATTTTATTAATTGGTTTAAAATAAATATTTCACACGTATTTATTTTGAAAGTCTGAAATATCTTATAAATGGGAGGAAAATAACTGACATATGAAAGTATATTTTAAAGAATTTTAATTGATATGAAATGAAATGTAAAGATTTAAGTCATACAGGATTACCCCCAGATGATACTGGCAGGAAATGCGATGTATCCGTGCAAGAAAGGAACTTGTGAAGATGTACGCTCGAGTGTAAATTTTGAGAGTACCTTCAAGTATATTTTTTAGAGTATCTTTGGGTATATTTTTAGGATTCTTTTGGTTATGGCAGTGATCCTATTATGACTCTTAAAAATATAATACTTAAATTGAAATGAGAAGAGATAAATTTTAAGTGAAGTTTAAAGTTTTATAAAATAATGAATTGCATTTTCTTTTGAACATTTATGCATAACATTGACATAATAATTTAATGCATATTAAGAAGTTAAACTTACTGTTGAAATTAATAGTTTCTTTTAGAAAAAGAAAATTTGTAGTTTAATATGTCTAACAGGAGGGATTTACTTTACAGGAGGATCACTGCTGCTATGTATTATGATTTTAGCTTTTAGTATTATTTTCTTTCAGATTATGATATATTGTTTGGTGCTATTTTGAGGATTTTATAGACTGTTGTTTTGTATATGCGTATCTTGTGGATTATTAGTGGTACTTTTAGTTTTTGAAAAGAATGGAAGGTAAAATGAAATGTTAGTACAGTCCAACCCTAGTTCTTGACTTTGTTAATTTTAAGTTATTAGACTGGATCGTTACATTATAGATGGCATTCGTATCCGAATTGGAGGATAAAATAAATTTATTTTGTTATGGGTTCAAAGTGACATCCCACAATGATGTATCATTGTGGTCAATTATATCTTGGGGATACCCCAGAAGATTCGATTAACTGTGTTATGCTTTCTTAATATGACCCTATAAAATTAGTACGCCATTGAGATTTTCATCGTCACAATAGGGGAAACCTCCTGCTGTCATGACAGAGCTAAGCAACTGAGCAGAGGGTGGACTGTCGTAACTCAATTGGTAACTTGTCCCTCAACAAAGATGGCCTACAAGATAGCTACAAGAACTCAACAAAGAAATACAAAGGGCCTCAAGGGGATAACCAACGGTAGGTGAGGAAATGTCCTAAACGGGTGGAGCCCCATTATATTTTTATGGATTTGTTATCCCAGGCTATTAAGTCTCTATGTCTACATTATCAAGAAGGTAATTGACCCAACCTGACCTGAGACCCCTTGTCAGCTCCTCATGTGTTGCATTGTCCAAGGTGACCCTGTAGCCTTAAAGTCAGAAGAAGAAATGTCTTAGCTCCTAAGACTATTTGGATTGAAAAAAGTAGAATGACCGAGATGCGTGCATAATGGAAATAAAGTGGTTAACTTAACTAACATTATCAAGCCTCCCTACGAAAGACTTGCACTCCTATCTTAGCCTAGTTAACCTCAAGCACCATAAACCATGCTAGACTATCACTTTTTTATTACTACCACTTAAGCGTATGAAATATTTTCTTGGTTAGTCGGGATGTATAAACAAGTATATTCTCCTTGGGATATGCAATGTTATATACAATATCTATAACAACTCTAAGCGTGGAGACCCTATTAATATGTTTGAGGGATATAACCTCGCAGTTATGTATCATTGTAAAACTCACTCGAAGGCCATACAAGAAAATAAACACAGAAAATAAAATGCTCTTGTTAAAATGATACAATTTTAATCCTAAATTTCATTTGAGTAGATTTTTGAAGTTAAAACTTTTTGTAGAAAATTTTTCTATAAAGAGCCTGTTCGCACTTGAACCCATGCAAACCATAATAATAAAAATGAAAATCAATCACACGTGCAAAGAAAAGTAAATAAGCCAAATTAATAATAAAAGCTCGGGTACCGCTGGGTTAATAATATATACCAGAAAAGAAAAAAATGGCGGTTGGGCACCGCATAATACATGCTTGATTTTAAATCTTGCTATAAGTAGATTTGAAACTAAGGTACGAGTCACGAGCATCTTTTCTTGGTCCTTTCCACACAGTCCCCACGCATCAAGCTCCTCGGGATTCATGCTCGTACTTTATTTTCAATACAGACTCTTCTAAGACTTTACATAAATACGGTAGTAAAATCTAAATAAAGACTTTGCCCGGCTCCCTGTAAGGAAAATCGCCTCTATTATATTTGTGCACATGTCTAAACTTGGTAAACACACTAAAACAACATGAATAACGCAACAACTATCACACAAATCATAACAATAAGCTTGCATATGAAAAACTAACTACACCTTAACCTTAGTTCTGGACAAGCATCTGCAGAGTGTTGCCTAAGCATACATCTAAGTGACAGTCGTGTGGTGCGGGGCTGAGGGGCTTCCCCGTAGGATCTTAACAGGGTCACAAAAATTGGCCCGGTCTCAAGCATCTGAATGATCTAACACTCGCTATGTTGAGTAACGAATGTTAACTCATAACTATGCTAGAAACGATTCTATGAGATTTGGTAGTAATAGGATAAATCGTGTTGACTATTTGGACAAGCCAATAGGTGAGGCTCATTTTCTTATTACTACCACAGGTCATACTAGGGTCTACGAAGTCCCGCAACCTAGTTGCTGACTTATGCATCATAGATCTATATGGAAAGGTGAGCAGACTCAGTTGGACAAAGTGAGCCGCAAACTATATAGAAATGC
The DNA here is from genome assembly GCA_022702705.1 of Papilionanthe hookeriana x Papilionanthe teres. NCBI lineage: Eukaryota > Viridiplantae > Streptophyta > Magnoliopsida > Asparagales > Orchidaceae > Papilionanthe > Papilionanthe hookeriana x Papilionanthe teres. The sequence continues at coordinate 10,746,906 of CM040421.1, read as the reverse complement.
GTTAAATCATGTCCCTGTGGTTTAGACCCCTACGATACGACACAAAATGTCAATATGATGTGAGGAAGGCAACAAATGCATCAATTACATGCAAAGAATGTAACGAAAGCCAACTATGATCCAACACATGATGGATTATAAAACACATACAAAATACAATCTTTAATCAGAAGGATAGCACAACGGTGTTGTATGGACGGTTCCGAGGTGTTGACCTTTTGTCATAAAGGAGGACAAAGCTGGCATCACGACACCATTAGGGGACTGCTGTAGCGCCAACCACTGTTATTTTAGTTACAATAGTGGCAAAACTCCCATACACGACATGCAATGTAATGATGTAACTCATGGAAACATGCAAGCACACAACCACTGAAAATGATTCACACATGTATAACACAATGCGTGCACAGATGAAATGGTGGACACCCTTTAGAGGAATGAGATCACAAAGCTGCACAAGTGAAACTGTGGTATTAACCCTTTGATCTGGATGAAAATAGCGGCTGGCACTGTGATGCCATTGGAGTGACGCCACAGTGCCAGCCACTGTTAACATTACACTACTAGTGTAGCAGTGCTGACACACTGCACCTAAGAAGCCTTCACAACCCTAATTAATTGTGGGGCTCCGATACTGTCCGAACGCTTCTGTTGTAGTTGGCAGATTTCTCTTTGCATGGCTTCCAAATAAAGTCTTGGACCTCTCTTTATAGATTTCTTTTTGGCAGTATTGTGTCCTTTCCTTCCGATCAAAGTTCAGCGGATGTAGGAAATTAAATCAAAGGTTGGTTCAAGTTTGGGGTTTTTGTGGTTGATGTCTTATTGGATTTTTGATGGAGGTAGGAATATTGGATATTTAAAATTTAGGGTTAGGTTTAAGAATTATAACAAGCAAGATATGGGTATGGTGTGTGTGTGTGTGTGTTTTTTTTTTTCCTTTTTTTTTGGAATTTTGAATTTGGGACAAGAAAAAAAAACCCTAAAAAATGTAAGGCTTGTCGTGCTCAAGTACCAAATGATAGTTTTAGGTTTCTGCTTCTGATTTGCTGTCCTGTCCCTGTTCATGTTATTTTTTAACTGCCATCTATCCTCCCCACTAACATAATTGACCTATAACTTTTCAAACCCTTTTATTGCTTTATCACACTGTCGATGATTATTCAACTGAAAACTATGAATAGACAGCGTGTGGGAGGGAAAAGGTGGTGGGACTTGTTGCTGGACGTCAGATTAGAGGCTCTTGGTAGCTTTCTCTACTGAATGCTGCTGTCAAACACGAATCGGTGTGGTGTGGACGGCGAGGAGAATCCATCACCTACTCCTAAATAGGATAAAAACACATCGCTTGCAAATGGAAACGATACAATACTCCAAAGAACAAAAAAATAGAGATTACTATCTTCACAATACATAAAATCAAAGCTAGCTACCTAAATTGTAAAATACATATATATATAGTCTCCTCATCAACAATACCTGATCTAGGAAGAACGAAATAGGAAAAAAAAACAGAAATAGAAGGAACATAATTATGTAGAATTGATAAGGGAATGTCATCCCGGCTCGTCCTCCCACCATCACTGGAGTTTTGCAATCGGCGGAACCACACGACTGCGACATATTGTGGAAATGGGATCATGGATTCTGTGCAGAACGGCCCTGCACCAATGCACTTTGTGAGTCAAGCATTTTGACAGTGCCTGCAGTAGGGTTTGGGATTTAGTATACCTTATACTAGTCAAGTTATCACTTTCGACCTTCTTGGCTTTTGACAACTTATTTTGGGATCTAGATTAAGATTCCTTTGTAAAGTGAGGTTTTTCTCCTCCTGGTTGCTCTATCGGGATATGACTAGAGGAAAAGTAATTTGAGATATTTTGTTTGTTTTAAAAGATGATTGATCTAAATGATGGATTCTGAAAAGCAAATATTGTGCTTGCTTGGTTGCACCTGATTCTTCCTTCAATTGTGTACAAGGATGCAAGAGTTTGGATTTTGTAACTTTCAGACTATCATGTATTAGTTCATGAATATTTAAAGTTTGCACGCATTGAGATGACTGCTTAGCCGTGGGGTCTATCAAAGTCAAACTAAGATTCCATACTCTTTACCAACACAAAAGGAGGATTCCTGCAAATTTGAGATTTTATTTTAGGATATTGAGAGGGTACTTGATGATTCTGTCAGTATTTGCGTCTTATTGTTTTTACCATCTTGTGTGACTTGCTACAATGAATTAGAGGTTCCATGTTCTTCACTGGCTTCTAAAGAATAATTTATTTGAGTTTTGTATTTATGTTAGTTGTTTTTTGATTTTTATGATCTTTTGACGCTGAGGAGCAATTCAATCATTTTATTGTGCTGTAGGATCCACCAAAACAGTTCGACTTTTCCACATTTTATCGACCACAAAGAGGGAATAATTTTATTATAATTTTGGTTGATTTTAGGGTAATTAATTTAAAATTTTAAGTCAAGTTTATGATGTGGCGCCTCAAAACACATGTTGCATTTGATCCAAAAGATTAGGGGTTGATTCAATCAAAACAATGGCTTGATAGGGTTTGGCTCACCTGATGGATCACAATGATGTATTTTGATTGGTGATTGAAGGCCCAGTGCCCTTTTCTATTATTATGGGAAATGATAGTACTTTTTGCCAAAAATTTTTTTTTTTTTGTTTTGTTTGATGAATCCATTTAAATAATTATATCTGTTATTAAGCATACAAATGCCATTAAGTGCTTCATTTTTATTTAACTTTTGATCGATTTTATTAAATTTATGGATTTCTTCACTGAATTTGATTTTATTAAATGCCTTGAAATCAAATTCTTTGGAAGTTTTGGGTTCGTTCTGCTCAATGCAATTTTTGATTTTTTAATTATCATATCAACTTCTGTCATTTCATTTTTGTAAGTGGTTTCAATATAGATTTTGTTAAATTGGTTAGTTGATATCTTTTAATTAAATTTTATAATGATTTGCTTATGCAGCACTGCATTTATATATGATTTGCTCATTAAATTGGTTGATTTTAGGGTCTTGATTTCAATATATGATTAGTCAAATTGTTAATTAGTATTTGTTGATGTAATGAATTTGATTTTAATCTTGGTTCATTTTGGTGATTTCAATGAGCTTTATTGGTCTGAATAAAAGATTAAAGTTCATATTACGACTTAAAATTTTTTATTTGATTTTATTTACTTAGGTTTTAAATTTTGGTATTCAAATAAGTGTCACACTAGAAATGTTGTAGGTGTTATTATATATAAGAGTTTGAATGATAATGTTGTAAAAATTAATAGAATTGGTGATAGAGTTGTGACGCTAAAGATTGTTATTGATATTAAAATTTTTAAAGTTATAAATGCTTATGCTCATCAGGTGGGTTTAGATATTGGTTCAAAAAAATTTTTTGGAATGACATAGAAGAATTAAATAAATGACACCTCTTGAAGAAAAATTTTTATTATAGGAGATTTAAATGGACATGTTGGTAGAATGATAGAAGATTTTAGAAATATACATTGTGGCTACGGTTTTGGAGTGATGAATGAAGAAGGTAGAATCACATGAGATTTTGTTTTATCTTATGATTTTATTATTACTAATACTTTATTTAAAGAAAGAGATGACATATTATTACTTATAAGAATATGTATAATAAAACAAAAATTGATTATTTTCTTATGAGAAAAAAATAGTCGGGAACGTAAAGATTGTAAGATCATTCTAAGTGGAAATTTAAGTACTTAATATCGATTATTAATTCAAGATTTTAGGATGAAGAGTTGTAAGATAAAAATATAATAAAAAATTATCATAGAATTAGATAGGGGCACCTAAAAGATAAATATATATATATTTTTTGAGTAAACTCAAAATTTCATGATTTGGGATGTTCATAAAGAAATTAATTATGTGTGATAAAGTAACAAATACTATTAAACAAGTGGCAAAAGATGCATTTATGGAATAAAAAAAAAATTATAAATAAAAATTGTTGGTAGAATAATAATGTGCAAGAAAAGTTAAAATATAAGAAATTATGTTATAAAAATAGTTTAAATGTAAAAATTTAGATAACTAGGAAAATTATACGGCGGCCCGTAGGAAGTCTAAGATAACAATTGGGACACTAAAAATTCTGCTTTAATGATCTATATAATAGATTAGATATTATAAGTGAAAAAAAAGTGAAGATTTAATTTAAGTAAAGTGTATTAAAGATGAAAATCAAAGGATCTTTCTTTAGAGGAAGATATTCAACATAGGTGGGTTAGCAATTTTGCTTAAATTTTCAATGAAGTTTCTAAAAATACGATCGACCTTAGTGATCTTAATTTCGTTAATAATAATAAGAAATTTTATTTTACTGTCGCATTATTAAGAAAGAAGTTGACGAGGTTTTAAAGAAAACCTAGGATTGAAAAATCAGTAGAACCTGATGATATCCTAATTGAATTGTAGAAATAAGTAGATGTTAGAGTTTCTTGGCATACTAACCTTTTTAATATCATTTTAAGAACTAAAAAGATCAAAGGAGTGGAGGAAGAGTATTTTTGTCCCCATTTTTAAGAGTAGAGGGGATTCGCTAGAGTGTGAAAATTATAGAGGAATTAAATTAATTTGTCATGCTTTAAAATTATGGGAGCAAGTAATTGAAGTTGTGGGAGAGGGTAATTGAACATAGGTTAAGATGTGATACAAAGATTTTTCATAATAAGTTTGGATTTATGCTGGGCAAGTCTATTAAGAATGTTATACATTTATTGAGGGGTTCGATGGAAAAGTACAGAGAGAGTAAGATGGATCTACATATGATTTTTACTGATTTATAAAAAGCTTATGATAATGTTCCAAGAGAAGTTTTTTAGAGAGTCCTAGAAAAGAAAGGTGTTGATATGACTTATATTCAAGTCATTAAAGATATCTATAGTAGAGTTGTTACTTGTGTTCGGACAGGAGGAGGATTGATCAAGTGTTTTCCTATTTCAGTTGGATTTCATCAGGGACCGGCTTTAAGCCCATTCATTTTTTCTTTAGTTATGGATGCTCTTACTGGACATTTACAGGTGTATGTACCTTGGTGTATGCTTTTCGCTGGATAAGACTAGAGAAAGGGTTTACGAAAAAACTTGAATTATGGAGGTCTACATTGGAGTGTAAAGGCCTTCGTTTGTGCAGATCTAAATTTGAATACGTGGAATGAAATTTTAGTAGTAGTAACTCTAGTGACAGAGTTGTAACCATGTGTGATCAAATCATTAAAAGGTGTGAACATTTTAGATATCTCAGGTCTATTATTCAAAGTGATGTTGATATAGATGGGGATGTTATTAGTAGAAGTCAGGTTGGTTGGTTGGTTGAAGTGGATGAATGCATGAGACTTATTGCGTGATAGAAAATTACCGCTTAGATTTAAAGAAAAAAATTATAAGATGATGGTGAGATCTACATGCTTTATGGTGTAGATTGCTGACCTTTAAAAGAGAAGCATAAAACAAAGTTAAGTGTTGCTGAGATGAGAATGCTTATGTGGATGAGTGGCTTGACACTTAGAGACAAAATGCGAAAAGATCTATCCATTTAAGGTAGCTACAGTGGCTCACAAGATTAGAGAGGGTCATCTTAGATGGTTTGGTCACGTTAAACGTCGACCATCTGATGATCTGGTTAGGAGAGTAAATGTTTTAGATTCGACTTATGTTTAGGAAGACAGAGGTAGACCTAAAAGACTTGGGCGTAGTGTATAAAAATGATTTAAATCTATTAGAATTAATTGATATTATGACACAATGGAGAAAATGGTTCATGTAGCCGACCTCACTTAGTAGGATAAAGGCTTTCTTGTTGTTTCTTTTGTTGTTATTTTTTATTTTATTTACTGAATTAAGTTGATTTTGATGATTGCTTTTGTTCTCTGGTTAAGAATATTTAGTTTTCAATTCGACAACTAAATGTTTATTTAATAAATTTGGATTTGATGGGTCAAATCTTTGAGCTATCTGATTGGGTTAATTAATTTTTTGATTTTTTTTTAAATTAATGCTTTAGTTTCATTTCATAAATTTGGTTTTGTTAAGCAGAAAATCATATTTATGGTCTTTTTTGTATTTATTTCGCTTTAAACCTAATCAATTATATTTGTAATAGTTTAGTTTTGCTTCAAACCTAAATGGCTATCATAGTTTTGATGATAACTAATAAGCCTTGGCTTGTGTTGATACTTTTATTAATTATTGGTTGAACTCAAGATCAGTGAAGTTGTAAGCATAAGTTTGGAATTAAAAACTATTGGAGATCTGAATCTATTTAATTTAAAGTGATCACACTCATGAAGCAAAAGATAATTTATTTATTTATACATTTTTTTAATTTTTTTTTAGAAGTTTGAAGAAACGAAGATAATGACCTACATCATGCATGCACATGAGATATCAAAACATTTTCTTAATTTGAAATTCTATAAGAGGTATTTTTAAATCTCCAATCTCTCTGGATAGTTTGAAATTGCGTTAACAGTTTTTTGGTCTAGGTTTTTATAATCTGAATTTCTTTGAATTGATTATGTAATGATTTGAACTGTTGATTTTGGCAAGCTAGTGTGATGTTATTTTCAATTTTGATAACTTGGACTCAAGCTGGCTATATGACAAGTTAAAATAAGAACAATACTTTAGAGTAACTTGAAGTTGAGTTTTCACTAAATTGGATATTGGTTGAGTTTGATATTTTGTCCTTTGATTTAGTGAATTTCTTTAGTCTGTCTAAAAATAGTTTTGATGTGGATTGAATAGAGTCGTATGTAAGTGTCATTATGAGAATTTGATCATAAAGGGATAGTATATCTAATCTTCAACTTCAAAGAACTTGAAAAGAAGCTTCCTTTTATAATTTATACATCTGATTGTGAAGGGTAGGAGATTGAGTTTTGCAACAATAAAAACATTAGAAAACATACAAATGTAAAATCCAAATGGACTTTTAATTTTCATCTCTCAATTTTCATATATCCTGAAAATGATTGAGATATTGAACATTTATTACCTAACTATAGTATTATATTACTTTTTTCCACTAAAATATCATGAAATGATAATGGAATTGTTTCTTATATTGCATATAAACTATGCTAAGTTAATAATATTTGTATGCTCACATATGACGCTCAGTTCCACTTATCTTGTGAGCAATTATTGCCATGAGCTGTGAGCTAGGAGGAGCCAAAAGGTTGCAAACTAAATTTTGAAAGGGAATCCATTTTTTGTAATTTTTTAAGGAGTCGACTTTGTATTGAGGTTGATGAACTTTTAAAACATTCATGAGTGATCATTTTGAGGTACAAGATTAGTTTGAGTTGGTAGGAAATAAAAGTTTATGTAATTTGAGGATTTAGTTTTTATTTGATAATGTATAAAAGATTGAGATATTGGGGTGATCAGTGTCATGAAACTTATCAAAATTCGTTGTTCCTTTTATTTTGATATTGTAGATTTATTATATGGTGTATTTCTATGTCCATTGCTTATTAACTCCTTATAACATGCTATAGGACTCGTATATGTGAAGTTAGCAGACATCTCTTCATATTGATATTTGTTACTAGATAATCTATTGTATATCACATGTTTACTTGTTTAATGTCATTTTATGGTATTTTTCATGTAATACAATTCTCATGATCTTTCATATATATTTAAGTAATTACTTGAAGTCTTTCTGGTGCACTATTCTTTATAAATATAGTGTCTACATATATTGATGCAAAATATCTATAGCATGTTTATGATAATACTATATATATTTTAAATAATCTATAACATTAATTCTAAAAGGAAGTTCATGAAAGGCCATATTTAGAATATGTTGGCAAGTTATGATAACCTGAGTAGAAAGAGGTAAAAGTGCTGGCAGGCTAAGTCGCCATCATTTTAGGCTTTCAAGCTTGAAGACACTTACCTGTGAAGGTGATTGACCCAACCTAACTATTAGATATTTTCCAGCAATCATAAATTATGTCATATTGAATTAGTCTTCTTCATTTCAAATTTAGGAAATAAAATTAAGATTCCTATATAAACGATTTTATGTGTTGGATTAGAAACTTTCAGAACAATTCTTAGAAGTATAAGGACTTCTTATAAAAGAAATGAATGAGATAGCATAGTTATATACAACCATAGCTACTCAGCTGGACTTATAATAATATTTTTGGTTCATGGTGACCACCATTTAGCATATTAAGACCTTTGGACACATTAATTAAAACTATTTCTATGCTGGAAGCTCTAGATTAAAGAACATGATATGCAATTCATGTTATCTAATCTTAAGGAAGACTTCTATTTGTATACAGACTTGGCCATGTTATGAAAGTACACCAACATTTTGAGGTTTTGATCGATGGCATGCTCTTTTATGTATCATGTCTACGAGATAACAATATAGCATTTTCATTGAAACGTGGGTCAAATGAGAGAGAGAAAAAAAGTGAAAACTGAAGAGAGAGAGAGAGAGAAAGAGATAAGAATATTTTTAGTAGTATATAATTAAAGTTCATATATACATATAAATTAATCAAATATATGACAGTCGATTTTTATAACTAATTACAAACATTATTATGTAATATTTAAAATATTAACATATTCAATCGTTCAACGCATGCCAAAAAAGACCAATTCAAACACAAGTGCTAACATTCAAAGCGTCCCCACGATTTACGCACATATAATCCATTTCGTGAGATGGAGCTTCAATAAATTTCGTGAGATGGAGCTTCAATAATTTTGTTTTTTATTTCATTGGCAAATATTTTATACAAATGAAGTCCTCACACTCACGAAATCACATAAATAATTTGACAAATTATCATTGTACTCATTGCAGCCTCTAAACATGATGAAAAATATGATGCAACTCATGGAATGAAATTCCAAGCTAAAAGATGAATTAAGGGGACCTCGAGCGACCGGGCCAAAATGTCATATGATCGCACAAAGAACACATAGATTGAGCTTGATCGATGGCTATCGAAACTGATAATGATCAAGATTGATTGATGACTACCATACGAGACACACAAATGAGTCTAGGAATGGTACGTGGCAAAAATATGGTACATAGTGGTGTGCCCTTGATCACTCTCTTATGATGCTGACAAACAATCCCTGGGCATTAGTTGGGGTTTCCTCGTACTCTCACCCTTGACGTTGATGGTCAATAACCCACCCCAAACTTACAAATGAGTCTAGGAATAGTATGCGGCAAAAATAAGGTACATTGTGGGTTGCCCTTGATCACTCTCTTATGATGCTAACAAACAACCCTTGGGCTCTTGATGGGGTTTTCTCTTCCTCTCACCCTTAATGTTAATGGTCAACAACTCACCCACACTTCTCTCCCTCTCTCTTTCACTACCGACGTCGACACCAAATCCTGACTCTCAACATGGGGATGCCGCGCTTATCTCCCTCTATTTTCTCCTTGTATGAATCCTAAATAGTCTACAAAAGGTGGCAAACAAGTTGTAAGAAAACACAATAGGCAAACAAAATAGTGTGCTGTGATAACCTATAAAAGAATAATATACAGGCCATTATAGTGGTGGCTGCTAAACACTCCCTGAAAATAAAAATATAAAAAAAGACAAAAATGATGTGTGTATACCCAGTTCTATATTAGTAATAGGATACAACTTAAAGATTTCCTCTTCTCTTAGCTTACGCCACTTTGTTCATCTTAAGAGATCCTAGTTATATATACACAATTTTTTCTTGATTACAAAATGTATTTTTACACTATAACTCACGCCTCTTATAAGAAATAAAAATTTTGAATTCACAACCAAGCATGAAATTAAAAAAAAATCAGTTAATCTATCCTCAAACAAGTAATTGGATGCAAATAAGTTTGAATTAAATTCCTTTACCTTTTTCATTTTAATTTTTTTTTTACATTTCCTCTCTTTCAATTCCTTCAAACCAAACAAGTCTAAGGTTATGCTTAATTCTAAGAAATCGGAGTGAATGCGAATGCATTTTACTTAACAAATTTTTATTGACTTTTTTGGTTCCAATGTAATTTCTAGGTAATTATATTTATATAGGAAATGTGAACAAATGAATTTTTCATTTAAAATGTCCTAACAGACCCTAGAGAATAGTGGATAAGGAAAAATTTATCAAATCAACATTCTGACTTGTGTTCTTTCAAAAGAAATAAAAAATTCGTTTTCTCATCAAACAAAAAGTGTAAAAAAAAAAATGTCTACTCCATTTCTCTTCTATCAAATTAAGTGGTCAAAACTAATTTCAATTCAATTTTCTTGCTCTATTTTCTATTCTTTCTAACCAAACAGAGACTTGTTTTCCGTAATTCAAATGTGCCTTTAAGCTGCATAACAGTTGGAATAAGATCAGCCTGCATCATGACACAGTCGTAGACTGCTCTTGTTGAATGACAGACTCAAAAGCAGCGACAAGCAATGCTACCTTTCTCTTCCTGGCTGGTGCCATTCTTCTTAGTGTGTTTCGAAGAGCATAGTCTACCATCCACTCCTCAGCTGTCTTTCTTTCCTCTACACTTTGATGCTTGAGGTTGACCACCTCTACTTCTTCCTCTGGTTTCAATGGAAGCAATAGAGGTGGTCGGGGATTGAACTCTCTTGCATTTTCCTGATTCTCTGCTGTCATCTTTCTCATGTTGCTGTATCTTTCTCTAGGCCTATTCGTCAACTCTGCTAAGGGAATTTCAGAGATAACTGTTGCAGAATTTGTTACATTTTCCTTTTCATTATTCAATCCTTCGTAGCTGTCTCTATCCTTATCGCAATTTGTTCGTATACCCAGCTCTGAATCATAATTTGTTTCAAGTTTAGAACGTTCACAACCTTCAACAGCTTCTGTATTAGCTTTCATGACAGGCTCCTCACAATTAACTTCAAAATTTTCCAAATCTGCTTCCAGTGAAGAATTGGTTAGCTCAACCCCAGATTGTAAGCTTCCATTTACGGATTTCTCAGATTCTTCTTCATTTTCACAACTGAAATTTGTGCTTTGCTGAATTTCATGATCTACTTCAACATCATCAGCTTCAGCTTCAGGCAGTAATTTTGAATCAGCATGGCTACTTGTCCTCAGAGTGTTCTCTTGCCTCAGTGTGAACTTGAAACGTTCGGCTTCACATTCTAGGATGCTGTCTTGTGTTTGACCTAGGAACTCGTCAAAGTGCTGTGAAGAATTGCTTTGGTTATGTAGATATGGCCCTACTTCTTTCTCCCAATCAACATAGCAGCTTTTGCCTTCTTCAGTGTCTAAATGAGCCTCTTCTTCCCTCTCATTCTCAATATATTGAATATGTTCCTCAAACAACTTCATCTCTTCTATTGAAATCTCGCTGTTGTTGTCTAGGTCATCTTCAAAGCTAGTGACTGAGTAGGATTCCTGCAACTGATTTGTTTCATCATGTTCTCCCAGTATAATCCAATTGATTCCCTTAACAATATCTACACTTTCAACTTCATCTTCACTTCCTTTTGGTTTGAAACGATTGATTTCATTGCGACCATTTTTGCTCACTGACAACCGTTCTTTTTTCTTCACGCTCTTTGCTGATTGCTTTCTGGCTGACAAAAAACACTTCAATGCAGGCAAAGGCATTTCATGTTTTTTCTGGCCATGTAAGGAACAGTATTTGTATGAGCAAAGTGTCCTGTTTGAAACGCGATTGGATTCATGAAGATCCAAACTTTCTGGATTTCTGGCTATTTTAAAGGTGGATGAACAGGTAGCCCTGCTTAAGTTCACGGTTGGGTGAAGACCCACCCCTGAATTCTTCTTCATGGAAGATCTCACTGGCTTTAAACCCGAAGTCCTTACCAGTTCTTTGTCAACAGCTTTACTTCCAGTGTGGTTGGAAAAAGAAATCGAAGTCTCCAAATTATTCATGCTTTTGATCTTTCTAGATGAAGATAAGGAGTCAGTAGATACCTGAAGCTTGTCCTTAATTGCATCAAATCTGTTCGTGCGCTTCATTTGATTTGGCAATCCATTAGTAACTTTGGATGGAGATGGCTCTTTCTGCTGAGCCGGGCTGAGTCCCAGATGGCTGGATTGTAAGGGAGCTTTCCTGAAACCATCAGAGTCAGCTTCCTTCATGGATTTCTCCTTCCTGAACTTCTTAATTTGATCTCCGCCCTTCTTAATTTGATCTCCGACGCCTCCATCTCCACCTTTTTGCTGCTTGAAAGGCATCATCTTTCAGGCTTCTCGTCCAAAGATCCAAGCTTCTCAAACGCCTGGTATCACAAAGTTTGGGTTTTGTTGTTGCAGAATTGGATGGCTTTCATCACTTCTGCTTTAATAAGGTGCATAAATTGCTTAAATCATGAGAGTTTCAAGGAAAGGGGAAATTTTTCTAATGTGGCTGAAGGGAAGAACTGAAATTGCGGTCTTACAAGAGATTCCTTCAATTCTGGAAGCATTGGATTTGGTTTTTATGGAGTTCAATTTATTTTATTGCTCTGCCCTTTAAGCCAGGCCGGCCATGTTTGAATATGAGGAACTCAGTCTAGTCTCTTTATTAACCGTGGCTGACAAGGTAAATTATTTAGTTTTTTGTTGAAGAAATTGCTGTCTTTTTCTTTCCTCTGATGGAAGCTAGTGTTGGGAGAAGGTAAATATTTGAAATAGTTTAACAAATGATGGGGTATGAGCTCTGTTTACCATAATTAATTAATTTAATGATCTTTGTTTGACAATTGGGTATTTTTACATTTTCATTTTTGTTAAATGTGATCTACTGCATAAATAAGAATCTCAATTAACCATTTAATAGAAATGATGATTTGTGAAATCGTCGTTAATCTCACTAAATTTTTTATTTTCATTTGACTATTATTTTGTACTTTTGTATAATTTAAAAAATTAGTATCGAATTGTTCTAGTCCTTTTGGTTTAAAATGATGACATTTAAGGATTGTTTGGTTTGCTGAAAAAGTAATGCATTATAAAATGAATTTAAAGTATAGGTAGTGTATTGCATTTGGAATATTTTAAAGTTCAGTTCAGTGTAAAATAAACGCACAATCTTATCTTTCTTATTTTGTTTGAAGTTGAATGAAAATAATATAGTTGAAAGTATTTGAGGTCTTATATAAATTATTGGTGGCTAAGGGAATGGTGAGTGGGCGGCTACTCGAGGTGGTGATGGTTGGTGGTGGCAGCGGTAGGAAATGATTGGCTATGGCTACAATAGGTGATGACTGGTGACCGGTAGTGGGATGGACGTTGCTTGTGGTGGGCAGTGACCAGTTGTTGCAGGGGCCGACCAATGGAGGTCGGTGACAAGCGGCAGCGACCGAAGGTAGCAGTAGTGAACAACAATTTACATAGAATTGGATATTTAGAATTTGCTTAAATCCTGTTAATTCCAAATATACAAAAAATAAAGTAATGAATGACTTTTAAATACATTAGTGTTTTTGAAGTTCTTTCAGACCAACTGTCTAGATTTTCAAAACTCCTGTAAAATAAATGCAATATAATCTTTTTGCAGTCGATCGACAGCCCCTTAGAATCTTATATTCACAAATGGGATTATTCATATGTTTGAAGTGTTGCTGAAAGTATTCAGAGTAAATGAAGTTATCCGGCATTTGAATTTATCATTTTATTTAAGGCTGTAATGAAAACATTTTTTGTTAATCTCGGAAATAAGAATCATAGTAAATTTTTTAAATTTGATATTTGCTATAGATGGTTCATTTTGAACCTGGATGAAACAAGTTTAGCTTTTGTTTCTTTTTTTTGAAATGCTTTATTTGAGAAATGCAAATATATATATATATATATATATCTATTATTGTATGATCAAAATATGATGAGCGGAATCAAGCGTTCTTGAACGGGACACATGTCAAATAATCATTTCGGGCAAGTGCGAAGAGCTATCATCAACAAGGTGCGGATGATCCATTCAATTGAACCAAAAGGACCGACAAGTAAATAGACAAAAGATTCGCTAAACCTTGGAGCTAACCGAACGGAGATCCGAGGGGTAGTGATATAGTCATAGTAAGTTATCTTGACAATCTTGGTGGGTGACCAACAATAGAAAATTTCAAGGGAATTATCAATATTTCATAATGCTTCTACTTACTATACGAATTGGAACAGTAACGTGTAAAAGAAAACATCAAGAGGAATGCATAGATATGTTATTGATATTATGCTCTAAAGTCTCTCTCGCTCCTCTCTCTCTCTCTTTGTTTACATTATTATTTCGGTGTGGTTTACGGATAAATCTTTGTTCAATATCCTAAAATGTGCGGTGAGTAATAAAATATATGATAAATAAGAAGATGAGTGACTTAAATCAAAGTCCTCAATCTCAGGAAAGCCTCGAAAACTTGAACCAAACTCGTGAGTTCGTAACCACCATATCAACGAACTGAATGAGTAAATGATGGAGGCGATCAAAAATATACTTGTCCTGGAAAGGGTGCAACTTCCAAGATCAACATCTCATCACTCGTAGAGGGTAGCTGCCCTGAAAACTATCAGGATCCCTCCTACCCACAAACCAAAGTAAGGAACTTATTGTTCGATAGCGCGGGCTCCACACCCTTCGACCATCGCAGATATGAGCACATGAAGGCACCACAACCTGCACAACCCGTGAATGCCTTCTTTCAACAAATATCTGAATTCGAACCACTCGAACAGTTCAATATCTTGACGTTAGAACCCTATCGGGGATGGACAGCCTGGTCGAGCATATTTTCTTCTTGAATCAGTGGCATGCCTACTCAGGATCAAGGATGAACTCATGTATCACATGTTCCTCACAATACTCAGAGAGTCAGTCATTTGATGGTTGCTTGAATTGCAATTAAGAGGTTGACCGCCTCTTTCAAAAGAATGTTCGTAGCTCAGTTTACTAGCTCACAAAAACCATAGAAACTCACAAGCCCTCCTTCAACGTATCAAGGATAGGGCGAACCCTTACACAACTGCTTTCAAATGGAAATGTTGTATAAGTTCAAACCTCCATTGTTGCACACGTTGCCCTTGCATAAGGACTCAAAAAGGACTCTCCTGCTATGTTGCAGGCCTACAGTGGCTTAAGATGTTGGTCGGGTTGTTAATATTGGTTAACAATCATATATCTGTAGAAGAGTATAATTTCTAATTTGCTAAACGGTCACAGTGAAAATTGGTGGCAAAGGAATAATCTCATCTGCCCATGAGGGCTCAGTTTGAAGGGTCGTAGCCATCGTTTGAGGGTTGGGTGGCAGATAAAGGGGATTACCATGATGATTGCTCCCATTATCTTGTGTGATGGATGAATCAACTCAATGAAAGAAGAAGGCTACCGCCCTCAACCCACTCCACTAAAATTTTCGATGCCAAAAGTAGCAGTAACCATCCATCACAAAGACTTTTTCAAGAAAACACCGCCCCTGAAAATAGGGAGATATCTCAGAGACACCAAAAAATACTACGCGTACCACAAGGACCACCGACAGAACATAGAAGAATGTCCACGACTTCGTAGCCTGATTGAAGGTCTGATCAAAGCTGGGAAGCTCAAAGAATTTGCGGCACCTGAAGCTGTGACTCAACAACAAGGGAAGACGCTGGTTAAAGGAACTTTCAATACACCTGCCTTAGTTTAGTTGGTCCACACCGTGGATGTCGCACTTGCCATCTTTGGAGGAGACGGTGAAGTTGCCCACCATGTCAACTTATAAGAAAGAATGCTCAGAAGCATGTTGGACATCCTTATCCCCACAATACACCTCACAATACCTATCGTTGTACTTCACCAATGAGGACCTACCAGCTTGAGGGAATCCTTACAATAATGGCATCGTTGTTATCGCCCTCTTCACCAATTTCTAGATTAAGAGCATACCCATTAACATAGGGAGCTTCATAATCGTTATTTTCAAGTTATTCTTTGATAAAATAGGTTTAATCTCCAATTGTCTCCAACCCCTAAATCGCTATATGATTTATTAGGTGATAGGAAGGAAGCACTTGGAACACTTGCTCTACCAATTTGAAGCGCAACGGACTTCATTATAGTCAATGCAACAATATATAACACTATCTTTGATCAGACTTTGCTCAAAGCTTTTGAGCTGGCGTATCAACTTACCACATGGTCGTAAAGTTTCCAATCAATGGGGAGGCGGTTACTATACAAGGAGATCCAGATCAATCATCTGTGCACTACTTACACACAACCAACACCATATAGCAGGAGCCCCTCAAACTTGCACCCATTGGGGAAATGTTCTAGAGGCTGCCATCGAAGAAGTCTCCTCCACAGATGTAGAAATAGGTAAATATTTTCGGCTAAGTTTGGCTATTGATGCAGGATATAAAGATATACTAGTCGGCCTAATGCAAGTAAACCAAGAAATAGTTGCCTGGTTAGCCATGGAGATGTCAAGAGTGTTTATTGATATCACCTGCTAGGGACTGAATATCCATCTAATTGCTTGACCGATAAAGTAGAAGATGAAGTCAATCATGATTACTTTGGTTGCCCAATATGCGAAGAAGTACAGAAGTTGCGGGAAATTGTCAATGTTCAAGAAACTCAATACTCAAGCCGGATTGCTAATGTGGTTATCGTCTAGAAATCAAATGGTAAATGATGAATGTGCGTCGACTTCACCGACCAAAACACAACTTGACCAAAGGATAACTACTCCCTGTAAAGGACTGATACGCTCGTGGACTCATCTGTCGGACATTCAGTCATGAGTTTTATTTTGCCTTCTCAGGCTACCACCAAATAAAGATGCACCTGACCAACACAGAGAAGATAACGTTTATAACCATAGAAGGTGTTTATTATTATAATTTAATGCGCTTCGAGCTAATAAGCGCAGGGGCTACTTATCAACACTTCTTGAATGTAATTTTTACCCAATAAAATGGAAGAAAGATTAAAATGTATGTAGATGATGTGTCGGTCAAAAATAAAACGCTTGAACAACATATAAAAGACTTTCAAAACTAATCCTTTCCTATCAATCGACATTGTGCAGACAATCCAATTGATTGAACCAAAAGAGCCAATCGAGTAAACAGATGAACAACTCGCAAAACCTTGAAGCAATCGAAATGGAGAGCGAACGAGTAGTGATTCGACCATAGTAAGGGTTATCTTGACAATTACGATGACTGACCAGTAATAGAGAATTTCAAGGACATTATCGATATTTTGCAAATGCAACTTCTAATTGCAATAAATATAGGAATAGTAACGTGTAAAAGGGAATTTTGGGAGAAATACAGAGATTATTAATGATATAATGCTCTTTCTCTCTCTCTCTCCTTATGTATACTTATTTCCTAGACAGACAAGTACGGGTTCAATAATTATTATAGTAGATTTATTTAACAAAATCATCATATCTTATTGTTAATGCAATTAATCCATAGGATTAATAGACTAAAACTTTTCAAGTTCAAGATCCATTTATTATAAATGAGGCTATTATTTTTTGAATCTGTGTGAAATTTTAATTAAAAAATTGTGCTTGATATTATTGAGTTAGTTTTGTATGTATAAAATTTATTATTCTGCACAATTTAAAATTGAGCAAGCAAGCATAAAAATTAATGTCCTAGTATTTATATAGTTTGAATAATTAGGAATTAGTCATAAAATCTATAACTATGAAATCTGTTTAATTAAATTTTACAAATCACAATAAATTACATAGATTAAGTTGGTTAATAGTATATATATAGTAAATTTAATCAAAGGAATTTATTTTATATTTATATAATTAAATATGATAAAATATCAATTATATTTTTTATATTTATCACAGGGATTACAAAAGGAGTATAATTTGATTGTTTTATTACAAATACTTTAATGAATTCAATTGACTTAGAACCTACAAGTTTTATATTTGTAAATTTATAATTGTGCAATACATGATTAATATTCATAGAACATGATATATGTTTATGAGTCTCAGTTTTTGTATGACCAACATATTATTTAATTAATTATTTTTACATTCATGCTATGAGTGAATATCTCTAATATTAAGTGTAATATTTCTGAATTGAGAAGTGATAACTATAAAATTTGAAAAGAGGAATTCACATTTACTTTGGGTGATTGGACATTGATTATGCGATTAGAAAAAGATGAATCACTTGCAGTAATTTTTGCCCGTTCAATTGATGTGATCACACTTTATGAACTTTGATGACAATCTAATCACGTTAGTTTAATGTTCATAAAAATAAGAATATTTGGCTTATATTCATGATTTAGTTTATTGATATAACACTGTTAGAGAACTAGTTAAGAAAAAAAATGAACAATTCAATACTTTAGACAAATGTTTTACTAGTACCTAATTATGAAGTTCTCACCCCTATTGCTAACGAGAATAAAAGGTGAGCAAAAGCACATAATGTTAATTTGGACTTTGCATCCTAACTTAAGGCACTTTAGATTGATATATCTAAATCTTTTATGGTGCACTATTTTTGAATAACTTCTATATCATTATGATCCTTCCAAAATTATAATACACATAAGAATAAATAGCCAATCAATGTCTTTTTATTATGTGTGTTCAAGAGGAGGGGAGGATAATCATGATAATAGGTGAATGTGTAATGTTAGCTACACCCAGAAAGGATTAGAATTAAAATCAAATAATAAATAAAGAAGGACTAGGTATTTTTTTTCTATAAGAAAATTAGATGCAAGAAGAATGATTGCATTAAATTCAAAATTGGCTTGACAAAAAAGGTATTTTTTTTGTTCTATAAGAAAAATGGATCATGAAGAATGATTGCATTAAATTCAAAATTTGCTTGAAAAAAAAAGGTAAAACAATCTCATTTGTTTGTTATGAATTTAATGGGATATGATTTATAATATCTTATTGGTTGATTCTGGTTCTATATTTCATATTTTTAATACTTTACATAATATGAAATACATAAAAAGACAGTTATAAGTAACACATTTATTGAGGTTGCCATATGCACTCCATGTACAAGCTATTGTGACATGATATCTAATACTTATCAGTGTTTTTTTTCTTAGAAATGGAAACTATATTTTAAGCATCTAATTTTTCTAAAATTGTAAATTCAACTTTAAGGCATGTAATTTCGGGTTATTACATTAACTTCTTAAAACTTCTTTTGGATTGTTTCTTAAATTTAAAATTGTTCAGAATAGTATTTTGTCTGATAAACTTTTATATATTGATTTGTAAAATAAATTTTTCTATGATTTAATTCATATTAAAATTGTTATTAAAATATATCGTATAAATAAAAATTCTTCTTATGTTTTGATACTAAAAATAAAGACATATATCTATAAATAAAAGTAAGGGATTAATAAATGAAGGTGTACATTCTAATTTAAATCTCACTAATTGTAATAATTGTACAAATTAAAATGGGTAAGCAAACAAACAAAATATAAAAAATATACTAAATGGATTACAAATATATTTGAGATTTTACATACAAATATTTTTTTTTTCTAGATATGAATAATCACGGTCCAAAATATTTTATCACCTACATGTCGGCATGCGTTTTGAGGTGTTAGTTTAATTTAGTGTATATTTTTATTTTTATGGACTCATCTTTTAGTGTGACAAAAATATAGCCTAGATTCAACCAAATCACTTCGGGTTTATTTTTATGGACTCATCAAGGTGAGACGAACCTGAACCTATCTATACAGCTAATACACCATAAAATACAATATAAATACATGGAGAATCGAAATAGGCTCGGGATAACAAGTGAGCTCAATAACTTTTGTCTGAGAGGCGAGGCCTCAATCAAATGGTTGTCGCAGCTTCGATTGGCCCCAACGAACCTCCAGATCAAGCCTCCTGCCTTGGTGAAATGTCTAGACCTGAATTCAACCAAAGTTGATTTCAGGTATTGATTAAAGTCTGTTGCGGAGGCTCTCTGTGATGGGGCTTTGATGGGAAAACTTCTTCTTTCAGTGTGGGGATGGTGTGGGTGCAATTAATTTTGGTTTGGTGCTCTGTGGAGCTGTGGTGAATTGTGTTCTGGTTTTTGGCTTGAATTTCAATTGAGAAATTGGCTTAGGGCAGTGGGGATGAGTGGCTGAAGACGGTGGGACTACACTTAGGAAGGTTTGAGGAAGCTCTGGTGAGGTTTTGGTAGGGTTTCCTTAAGAAAATTTTAGCACCCTCTCTTGGCCGTGGAGAGCTTTATTTATGGCCATGGCTGCCTGGTGGAGCTTAGGGGGCCAATGCGGGTGGAATTGTCTGCTTAGGTGGAGTGCTTAAGAGCTTAAGTGAGCCATCAGAGCTTGACACATTGGATGGGTCAATTGGGTTAAGTTTGGCTTGGGGTGGCTCTCGGTTTGGGCTCTTCCGGCTACTAGGCTGGCTGGCGAGGTCAGGGAAGGTGGCCAGTGGTCAGGTGAGCAAGAGTTCAGGCCATCATGGTGATGAACTTAAGTGGCTAAGTGCTCATTGCAAATCTCTATAAGTTTTAACCATTTAAGAGAGGGGATCGCCTAAATCATGGGACCTTTGGTCCATAGCTCAACTAGATTGGGCTAGGTGGATCTAGCTCAGTCCTATGGGTTCAATGGTTGGCTATGGTGAGCTTGCTTTGGTCACATTTGGTTTAATTTGGTTAATTTGGCTCATGGGTTCAATTTGGGTCATTTGGGTTCACTTTGGGCTAGGTTGGGTTCAATATAGGGTTGGGTCCAACTTATTGTTCAAAATGATGTATATGATTATCATAAAGTGTTTGAAATGGGGTTGGAGTGGTTTTAAATAGGTTTGGGGAGGCAATTTGGCTTGATTTGGGTATGTTTAGCTTGGGTTTGGGTTAGGCTAGAGTTGGTTCAAATACCAATTGATGGTTTCAAATGGTTTAGGGGGATGTCTTGAAATATTCTTAACATTAATTGGGAGGAAATTTTAGGGTTAGGTGATGCGATGTGACTTTAAATATGCTTTAAAATACAAGAATTTGATATCACTATTTAAAAGATCTAATTCCTGGCAAATGGCTTCAAAAACTTGATGTGCGATGTTTACTTTTATTATTTTATTAGATTTAACTATTGTAAAAGTCACAATTTTAAACGCAAGTATACATATCGTTCAAGTAATACAGCGCTCTAGTGGAGTCTTGGTTATCGATCCCACAGGGATAATAAAAATAAGAAGTAAAAATATATAAATAATATTTTGAAATTTTCTTATGCAAATTATATATACCTTTTTTTAATATATATATATATATATATATATATATATATATATTCAAATTTAATTAACTAATAACTTTTACTAAAAGAAAGTAAGCAATAAGCAGGAAAGTAAAGTAAGTAGTAATTAAAATTTAATGTAATTATAAAAACGACTTTCTCCTTTTCCAACTAATCCAAGAATTATGGATTAATTATCTTTTGTAGGGAATTAAGATTATAATATTGTGCCAAATAGAAGCATTCATATTCTTTACCCTTTGGTCCAGGTGCAAAGAACATTGACTAATATATAGTTAGGCTCGGGATGTGTTATTAATAGAATGGGTTAATCTAGACTCACACTACTAGATGTCCAAGGGTGGCTATGGTCGGCCATACCAAAGACTCGTTACCTTTCTATAAACCAAATTATTAGAATTTAGTCTGTTACTCTAAAAACTAATTAATTTTACGCCCAATAAATAATATCTTCCTATTTATTTGCACTTCACCTTAAACAATCCGCGTATAGCTTGCGATTACCTAAGGATTCATGTAATATCTACTAGTTAAAAATTTATCTCCGGATAGGTCTCAAAATTCTTCAATAGGTTTTAACAAATTAAATGGCCAATTTAAAAAGTAAACTAAGATCAGGTATTAATATCATCACAATATTTTAAAATATTTTATATTGAATTCTCCTACGAAATTTAATTAATTTATAATCTTTTCATAGTTGAAAGGAGAAAAATAACTAACTACTCAAAACTCATTAAAATAACACAACAAAATATATTTATAAAACTTTGAACCAAAGTACAAATACTTATCTGAAGTGTTCCTTCAAGAGCTCCGCTGACTTCTACTGACTCCAACACAATGATGAAAGACTCCAACAACAATTACACATAATAAATACTCAAAATAAACTCACTAGATACAAAATAAAGTGGCAACCTAAGTATGGAAGAGACTAAAATAGGCTAAAATGGTAATGTGTACTAAGAGGGGGGTTTTGGTGCGATTTTCTCTGTAGAATGGGCTCCTATTTATAGAGCTCTGAATTCCGACCAAGGGTCGCTTAAGGCACCTCTTCAAAATTCGTCCAAATTCAATGTATCTTCTAGAAGGTAACCGTCGCGCCTAGGCGCCGGATCGGCGCCAGGTGCCGACTCCGCGACCAGGTCGTTCACACCTCTTCACTTTGGGTCACACCTCTTCGCGATCCAGACTGTTTCCTTGTGTCCAAATACATTGTATCACATGTCCTATATATTAAAAGTAACTTCCAGTCTTCTAGAAGCTCCAATAACCGCTTAACACCGTCAAAATAACTACCTAAAGTCATCAAAAAAACTTAACAGCGTCTGTATTGAACTGGCGCCTAGGCGCTGGACTCTAGCGCCTAAGCGCCAGGCCAATAATTCCAAAAATTGTTCCATAAGCTCCATTTTTGCTCCTTTTTACTCCTTTTTTCCTTCATTGACTCTTTTTAATCATCTACATCCAAAAACATGAAAATACCTTTCATTAAAACATAATATCCTTAAGAATTGAATCATAAATAAGGCATAAAAATGGATATTTTTAGGTAGATCATTAGGGCATTCAATTTGATGGATTTTGAACATGTGATCAATTTGTGGTAAAATTGGGATTTTAGGTTTGATTGGGCTTGGGTGAGGTTTGAGCTCAAATTGATGGTTCAATTGGGTGTAGGGGAATGTAATGAATAGTTTAGGACTAAAAATTGTGGGAAATTGATTGACATTAGGTTTAATTTGGGGGAATTGGGCCATATGGTCAAAATTAGGGCTTTTTTGGTTTAGGTTTAAATTGAATTCAAATGTGGGTCATGGACTTGGATTTGGTTTGAGATGAGATTAAGTATTGTAAATTTGAGTTTAGAATTGAAATTATGGGGAATTGAGGTAAATTTGGTGGACATTGGAGGTAATTTAGGCATTTTGGGCCTTATGGGGCAATTTGGGGCTTTTGGTAAAAATGAGTCAATTTGGTCAAATTAAGCCCGTGGAATGGTTCAAAACTGAAACTGGGAATATTTGTAGGGTTTTGGAAATTTTTGGGATTTTTGGACTAGGGGGCATTTTGTTAATTTTGGGCATTTTGGTAAATTTGAGGTGTTTTGGGTATTTTGAGTAGTGAGGAATTTTTGGGATATTTTGGTAATTTTGGTTGATTGTGGGAATTTTGGACAAAATTAGATTTTTAAGGGTAATTTAGTCTTTTGGTGGAGTTTACGGCTAAGGGGTCAAAAATTGGGATTTTTGGTAAAATTTGGGGTTGATTAAGATTTATAACCCAGTTGAGTCATAGTCCAAGGGAATTCCCCATTTGGATCCTACATGTGTTGGTAGTCAAACCTTAGCCTGGGGCTAAGAGCTTGGTGAAACTACTCACATGAGTTACAAAAAGATCAGGGGATCAAGTGTAAGTGGTTTGGTGTGTTTAGTTTAGGGTTGAGGTAGTGTGTGAAAGTGCAAGTGTGTGTGTGTGCTAGCTCCAGACCAAACAGGGTCAGTTCTAAAGCTTAGCCATCCTGTAGGGAACTCCTATTGAGCTTTCTTATGTTTGGTCTCATCCTTTTAAGCATTTTGGAGGTTAGACTTTAAACATTTGAATACTTCAAGTGAAGCAAATAGTTGTTTTGATTTTCTATGGGTAAGGGTTTCATTGCTAGTCTTCTAAGATAGTCACCAGAAAAGTCTTATGGCTAAATCCTAGGCTATTCTAAAGAGAGACTAGACCTCAACGAAAGTGAGGTTAACACTACACTTATGATTACTCATGATATATGAATTGCTAATTATTTCATAATAAAACTGAAGCATTAGATGTATTTAATTTTTTTAATATAGAAGTAGAGAAATAATAAAATAAATCAAATTAGAAGATCTAAGAGAGGTGGTGAGTATTATGGGAGATATATTGAAGATGTTTAAGTGGTTGGTTTGTTTAAAAAGTTTCTTTAAGAAGAAAAGAATATTGTCTAGTATAGTTCACTTGACTCACTTGATCTGAATGGTGTGGCTAAAAGAAAGAATCAAATAATAATAAGCTTCATGATGAACATGATTTGTAGCTTCAAACTACCTAAATTCATGTGAATTGAAAACCATAAAATTATAGTGCACATATTAAATTGCATCCCAATCAAAGCATCTCCTAAGATAATTTTTGAATTATGAAAAACTTGAAAATCAAATTTTGAGGCATGTACACATAAGGAGATGTTCGTGTGAAGTAAGAGTTTATAATCCACCAGGGCAAAAATTAAACTTATGGACTGTTAGTGAATAACTTATTGGATATGTTGAAAAATCCAAGAGTTGTTGATTTTATTGATTATTAATGATACTAATACTATGTAATCAAAAAATACAATTTTTTATAATGATCTTATTAGTGGGAGTGATTTATTATTGGGTTTAGCTCCTAGAAAAGTGCGTGTGTGTGTGTGTGTGCACGCGCTTGCACCCAAGCTCTTATTTTAAGTGAGGTTGATTGTAATACACAATTATCTTCATGTCTAAACAGGCGTTTGACAACAAATAATTGAGATTCCACAAGATATTAATAATGAACTAATATATCTAATTACCGATAAAATGTCAAACATAGTTTAGGAATTAGCTATTTAAGAGGAGGATGATAAAATGTTAAGACAATCAATTAAAGAAAGAAGATTGAAAATTATTTTTTATTATATTTTTATATTCAAGAATTGGACTATAATATTGAAGTTGATAATGATCCTAAAATATAGTTCTAATCCATGACGTTTAGAATTTGATTTATGGTATGATACTGACCCACGCTAAATATATGCGTACTAAAAATTCAATCCCCGACAACGGTGCCAAAAACTGGACCTGCAATCCGCTGATGACAAATATAATAATTAATGCTTTCAAAATGTAATAGATAATAATAGCAGCTAGTGTATATAAATATAATTTTATCAAAAATATTTTACACACTAGGGGTACTACGCAAGTATACGTATCATATCAAGTAATATAGGGCTTTGAAACAAAGACCCCGTATCGATCCCACGAGGAGTGAGTTATGGATTTTTAAATATTTTAATTTTATTTTTAAGTATTTCTTTTATAGTTATAAATTTGATATTTTTAATTTACTAGATGCAATAATAAAGCAGTAATGAAATAATTAATATAAATAACAATAAGACGATAAATTTCTTCCTTTCAATTAATACAAGATTTTCTAAAATAATGATAGTATTCGTGGAGAATATAAATTTATGGTATTGTGCCAAATAGAAGCATTCATATTCTTTACCCTTTGATACGAGTGTAAAGAACATTAGCTAACTTTATAGATCGAGTCCGGATGTATTGTTAGTAGAATGGTTTAATCTAGGCTCACACTACTAGATGTCCAAGGGTGGCTATGGTCGGCCCTACTAGTGACCCTTTCCTTCTCTATAAACCAAATTACAAGAATTTAGTCTGTCACCCTAAAAACTTATCAATTCTATGCCCATTGTATAATATCTTCCTATTTATTTGCACTTCACCTTGAATAACCCGCACAAGGCCTTCGACTACCCAAGGATTCATGTGATATCTACTAGTTAAGAATTCATCTCCTTCTAGGTATCAAAACTCTTCAACAAATTTTAAAAATTTAAATGGCCAATTTAAATAGTAAATTAAGATCTGGTATTAATATCATCACAATATTTTTAAATATAAATAGTTTCTAATTCTCCAACGAATTTTATATTATCTTATTTATCTTTTCATAATTGAAAGGAGAAAGTAAACTAACTACTCAGAACACATTGAATTTAAACAATAAAACATGATAATAAAACTTTGAATAAAATTACAAATACTTATCTCAAGTTTTTCTCCTACCGAACCTCTGAATTCTTCTGACTCCAAAGCAGATAATCTTCAAAAGTACAAACTCTTTAAACTCTCAATACAAACTCTAAATAAAATAACTAACTAATTTATGAAGGATAGTAAAATGTGGCCCTAAAGTATCTCTCTAATCCTCTCTCTAGATGGGGCTCTAGATAGGGGGGTGATTTTTTTTGAAGGAGTACCCTCCTATTTATAAGCTTTAAGGGTTGCCTCAATGCACCTCTTCAAAATGTGTCCACATTCAATGAATCTTCTAGAAGGTGTGTCTGGCGCCTAGGAGCCGAAATCTGGCGCCTAGGCGCCGGATTCTGCGTCCAGTTCTTCGCACCTCTTCACTTTGGATCTCACCTCTTCGCAATTAAAACAGTTTCCAAGCGTCTTACATTGTATCACATGTCCTATAAACCAGGAACAACTGCCAGTCTTCTAGAAAGTCCAATAACCGCTAACACCATTAAAATAACCATCCAAAAGTCGTCATAAATCTTGACAGATCCCGTATCAACCTGGCGCTTAGGTGCCGGATTCTGGCGCCTAGGCGCCAGATCAATAATTTTGAGAATTTTGCATTTTGGCTCCATATTTGCTTCTTTTTGCTCCTTTTTGCTCCTTTTTCACTTTTTTTTCCTTCTTGAACATTTTTTCATCACCTATATCCAAAATCACAAAAATATCTTTCATTAAAGCATAATATCCTTAAAAATTTGATAAAAATCAAGGCATAAAAATAGGTATTTTTTCATGGATCAAAATCCCCCAAACTTAAACGTTACTTGTCCTCAAGTAACCATTT
This sequence comes from Papilionanthe hookeriana x Papilionanthe teres, assembly GCA_022702705.1. Lineage (NCBI taxonomy): Eukaryota > Viridiplantae > Streptophyta > Magnoliopsida > Asparagales > Orchidaceae > Papilionanthe > Papilionanthe hookeriana x Papilionanthe teres. Next base: position 10,719,918 of record CM040421.1, on the reverse strand, counting down.
TTACTATATAAATGTATAACATTTGGAATGAAAGATAAATATTTAAGACTCCTTGTAATTTTTGATCTTATAATGGCTTTAGTAAATCATTAACCAAATTTCACTAACTAAGTTTAATTTTAAGAATTTAAAGAATATTCAACTACCAAATCATAAGACTTCAAAAAATTTTCATTCATTTCGAAAATAATAGAAGTTTGTTATATTAAGATCACATAGATTATTTATAAGAAAAAGATTTTCATGAAAAATCTTTCATAAATAAAGATTCATGCATAAAAATTAAGTAAAGTGCTAGTTTTCTTCATATAAGATAATTCAAGTGAAGCCAATTTTTTATTAGACATATCCTCAAGCTTCTCCTCTTTTTTTATTTTTTTTTCACAGTGAGGATTATTGTATCTAGATAGCCTGCTGATGATTTTGAACTTCACTATCCTTAACTTATATTTTCAAACTTTTACATTTTCACTTAATTTTTATAACATGAATAGAATTTCAAAAAGACTTTCAATCTTTTCTTTTTCGAGTTATAATTTTTTATTTCTTAATACTTCTAAAATTCAATTATTTCTATTATGAATAGAAAAATTTCTTAATCTTATTCTTCTTTAAGTTAAATAATTATATTCTTAAAATCAATCGAAGTTATTAAAATTTTGGTTAAGTCCACTAAATTATTTATAATTTCAGAAATTTAGGTGATCTTAAATAGATTCTTCAATCCTTATGTTATGTTAAGATTTTTTAGAAAATATTAGTTTATTAAGGACAAATAAAATATTTTCCCTTCCCCAAACTTAAGTTTTGGTATGTCATAAAAAAAATAAAGTATGAGAGAAAGAACAGTATAATTTAAAAAGAAATTTTATAAGCATGTAAAAAAAATTCTAGAAAGAAATATAATTTACTTATACACATGTTTTTTATGAATATTACAGAAATAATAAAGCATATAAAAGTAAGCAGGCTAAAAAAATTTTTTATAGCAGTAGTTGAATTAAATAATTACATAATTAACAGAAATACAATAACATTACTAACTATTCTAGAATACTAAACAGTAGGTTGAAACAAAAATAAACACAAATTCATTCAAATTTCAGTCTGCAACTAAATATCTAAAACAGTCTCAACATCAAACACTTCATACAAAGTCTCATAAACAAATCTAAACTAGCAAACAACGAAACAACAATCGATACTAGCAAACAAAAACTAAACTAACAACAGACTCAACATATCTCGTGAGGTAAATCAAGGCTACTAATCACCGTTCGTAGCCTCGTCATCGTCATCACCAAAAGAAAATTCCACCTCCTTAGGATCAACATATGGTGAAAATCTAGGATAGGTGGGAAACTGAATATCATGCTCACCCTTCAATAATCTAACTAAAGACTCTGAATACTCAGCATCATACTCACTCTTCCTCTGGGTGTAATCAGATAGGTGATCAATTTTCTTATCCATAGTATCAACTCGCAGAGCGAGTTAGAAATAACTCATTCTATCGCTCCAACAATCGATCATGCATCGATTCCCAAAAACTAGATGGTGGCTCAGCAGTAGAAGTAGAAGGTCTGGAAGTGGAAGCTCTATCTGGAGTAGGTGCAGAAGTAGAAGGGGTTGTAGATCTCTTCCCACGAAGACGATCATAGATACTAACATTTTCCTGCCCACTCGTTTGGTAGACTTCAACTTCTCCTCGTAAATATCAGCAGTGACTTCATTGTTCACACATAAAGTATAAATCAGGGATGGGGATTCTAGTCCTACAGAAGTACTGGATCTAGCAGTAGACTCCACAGAATCATAAATAATACTGCCGACATCTATCGGCTTCCTCTCCTGAATGCCGTAGTTTAAGATAGCTCGATCTCTAGTCACTTCGCTTAGGTTGTTGGAAGGTATAAGTCTTGCAGAAATAAAGTAATGTCATGCCTTTGAAATACCATTTAACTTAGAAAATTTGAAATTTACCCGTTTATCATTCCAGATCTTCCAAGCTCTAGTGCCGTCAGTCAAATAAGCAATAATCTTCTCAAGATCTCCCTCAGATGGAGATAATTCAGAATAGTGGAACTCGATGGTAGGTGGCAGTCCATAAAAAACATTGATCCTTTCTAGTGTAAATTCTACTCCAACACCTTTGACGAAGACTTCGTAGTCTTTCGCATCTAAAAAGTTAGCATAAAATTCATGCACGACTGAAATAACAGCAACAGCGGTGAAATAACAGAATCGTTGCCAGTTGTGTGCAACGATCGTGTTCTCGATCATTTCACCGTGTAAAAGCTTCGCTCTGAGATAAATTTTTTGGACGTCGCAAATTCGTGATATCGAAAATGCACTGCCGCAGTCGCGAACTTGCTACTGTCAAAATTTTCTCGTGTCTTTCCTCGCTTAGATTTCGGTGCCATCTAAACGTGAAAGAAAACACAAATAAATTAAGGAATCAAAGATTTAAACTCTTTTTAAGCTTAAGAAACTTAAAATGAGTTTAGAAATTCATGGAGAAACATTAAAAATCAAAATTTTTCTCAAAATTTCGGTTTTTAGCCAAAAATAAGAAAAACTATGGTGAAAATAAAAAATAAATGTATTAGAGTGTAGATCCGACTTCGAGATGAAGAAATCAAGTGATTTCGGGCTCAAAATCTTGATGTTTTGACCTCAAAATGGATTTAGAAGGTGGGTTTTCGCAAAAAAGAGGAAGGGGATGAAGCTTAGGCGTTAAAAATGGCTAATGGGGGTTTAAATGGTGATTTTCGGGTAAGCAGGCCGAACCGGCGCCTAGGCGCCGAATTCTGGCGCCTAGGCGCCAGACTCGCCTTTCACTTTAAAAATTTTATTTTCCACCAAAATTCATAATTTAAACTTCTAATTACTCATATAAGAGTATTGCTTCAGTTTCCATCTTCCAAAATATTTTCCAAAAATTTTAAAAATTAAAAATTAAATCCACCAATTAAACACAAGTATAAATCAAACTCTTCTAAATTCATTCATGATTTTCAATTTCGGGCTCAATACAATTCAGATAAGTATCATAACATGATCTAAGTTCTAACAACGATCAAACAACACAAATTTGAAAGCAAATACAACACACATTGAACATGAAAGCAAACACACAAACAAACACAATCGATTCACTAAATCGATACAACGACACACTAGTATAAATCACAATCTCACCATATCACTATCTAATTCCCATTATCTTCACAATGGAGATTGCTTCGCCTACTCTGGGAAGAATAAGTAACGCTCTCGAAAAATCCGTAGTCGTTTTCTCATCGATCCAATCGTTCTTCGCATACATTTCCACTCGAGCATCTTGATAAGCCTCTAGATGATCAAATTGAAGTTTTGTCTGCCATTCTAGATGTTCAATTTGATGATACATCTCATGGAGGCGATCTCCAATGCTTTTAAATTTCGCTTCAAACTTATCTAGACGACTAGAAATTTTCTCCAAACTTACGACGATGAAACCATCGAAGTAGGGTCGAGGTTCCTTCGAGACCTTGTCTCTAGCCTCTTCTCCAAGATTTCTCCTCTCCATTTCTTCAAAAATCCTTTGTAATCTCTCAAGAATGGAGTGTATGGGTCAAAATAATGACTGTATAGAGATTGGGGACGAAGATAGGGTCATTTATAAGAGAAAATCGTGTGAAAAACTGAAGATTTTTGGTTTTGCACGATCCAAGAATCGTGGCGCTTAGCGCCAAATCTGGCGCCTAGGCGCCGGACCCATTGACACATAGTTTACTCTGGCGCTTAGGCGCCCGAACCATGTTCGACTCTGTTTCGCCTAACGTCAAATTTCAAAGTTCGTTCTCCAAAATAGGTAATTTAGAATGGTAAGATCAATATAGACTCAGTAACACAAATTATAAGCAATCATAATGAATGTTAACGGATCTCCTTTTTACTCACATATGAAATAGAGTGATCCAATGTCTAAACTTTATATACTTCGAGATAATTTTTAGCTTAAGTCAATAGAGACTTGTTAGCATCAAATTTTTTAAAGTAATATAAAATTAAACAAGATTGAGGCTTAACCTTACATTAAAAATGTAAAAACCCACAACAGAACGAATAACTATGGGTTGCCTCCCACAAAGTGCTTGGTTTAACGTCGTCAGCCCGACCTAATTAAGTTTTTAATCAGGTAGACTCAACTCATAAGCCTCTTTATAAATCTTTTTAATATCTCCCAAATAAGGCTTCAGTCTTAATCCATTAACTTTAAATTTTTTTTTCTTTTTGGGATCTTTAATATCCACAGCTCCATAATGGTATACTTTTTCAATTATGTACGGTCCTATCCATTTTGATCTTAATTTTCCAAGAAAAAGTCTTAAACGAGTATTAAATAATAATACCTCTTGTCTAGGCTCAAATATTTTTCCTGAAATTTTTTTATCATGTAATATTTTCATTTTCTCTTTATAAATCCTTGCATTTTCATATGATTCATTTCTTATTTCATTCATCTCATTTAATTGCAATAATCATTTTTCTCCTGCAGTATTCAAATCAAAATTAAACTCCTTTATCGCCTAATAAGATTTATGTTCAAGTTCAACAGGTAAGTGACAATGTTTACCATAAACTAACTGGTAAGGTGACATTCCGATTGGGGTCTTATAAGCTGTCTATAAGCCCATAATGCGAATCAAGTCTATCAACCCAATCAGCTTCTTTTAGGATTAACATTCTTCTCTAAAATTCTTTTAATTTCTCTCGTTTGATACTTCACCATTCCACTTGTTTGTGGGTGATATGCGTTGCAATTCTCGTGTTTGATTCCAAATTTTTCCAATAATGATCGAATTCTTATATTTCTAAAATGACTTCCACCATCTCGTGATAATTACCTTAGGCATTCCAAATCTTGAAAAAATCATATTCTTTAAAAATTTTGAAACACTTTTGGAATCACAGCTAGGTAAAGCTACAGCTTCAATCCACTTTGAAACGTAATCAACCACTAATAAAATATAAGTTTTTCCAGATGATGTTACAAATGGTCACATAAAGTTTAAACCCTATATATCAAAAATTTTAACTTCCAATATATAGTTTAAAGGCATTTCATCTTTCTTGGATATATTTCCCATCCTTTGACATCGATCACATGTTTTCACATAATGTCTCTCATCTTTAAATAAGGTTGGCCAATAAAATCCTGAATTTAAAATTTTAAATGTTGTTTTATCTATTCCAAAGTATCCTCCAAATTCGGAATCATGACATTTTTGAATAATAGCATAAGTTTCTTCATAAGGTACGCATCTACGAATTACGGAATCTCTTCCTAATTTAAATAAATGAGGATCTTCCCAAACATAAGATTTAGCATCATTTTTAAATTTCTTAATAAATTTGTTATCCAATCCATAAGGTAAAATATTGCTAACTAAATAGTTAACTATATCTGCTTACCAAGGTGTTTAACATCCTTGAATAACATACAAATGTTCATCAGGAAATTTCTCATTTATATTTTCTTCAGTAATAACATCATTCTTAATTCTAGATAAATGATTAGCAATTTGGTTGCCCGTTCCTTTTCTATCCACTATTTGAAAATCAAATTCTTGTATAAGTAAAATCCATCTTATCAGTCTAGGTTTAGCATCTTTTTTTAACATTAAATATTTAATAGCGGAATGATCAGTATGAACTATGCATTTGGTACCAAGAAGATAAGTTCTAAATTTATCAAAGGCATATAATATAGCTAAAAGCTCTTTCTCAGTAGTAGTGTAATTTCTTTGAGTTTCATTAAGAGATTTACTAGCATAATATATAACTTTGAAAATTTTCTCATATTTTTGTCCCAATACAGCTCCAATTGCAAAATTAATTGCATCACACATTAATTCAAAAGGTTTATTCCAATTAGGTGCAATAATTATAGGTGCAGTTATTAATTTTTCTTTTAAAATATTGAAAGCTTTAACACAGTCTTTATTAAATTCAAATTTAGCTTTTTTTCCAATAAATGACAAAGAGGTTTAGCAATTTTAGAAAAATCCTTTATATATCTTCTATAAAATCCAAGCATTGACCTGTAAAACTTCTCACATCGAGAATGAGTAGTAGGGGGTTGCAGTTCAGCAATAATTTTCACTTTTGCTTGATCAACTTCTATCCCTTTTTGTGAAACTTTGTGACCAAGTACAATGCCTTCTGTGACCATAAATTGACATTTTTCCCAGTTAAGAACTAAATTTGTTTTCAGAACTTTGGAAATATTTTCCAAACAAGACTTAAAAGAAGTTCCAAAAATTGAAAAATCGTCCATGAATACTTTAATTCCTTTGTCAATCAAATCACAAAATATTGACATCATACATCTTTGAAAAGTTGCAGGTGCATTACATAAACCAAAAGACATTCTTCTAAAGGCAAATGTTCCATAAGGACTTGTAAATGTTGTTTTCTCTTGGTCCTCGAGAGCTATAAGTAATCGATGATAACCGGAATATCCATCCGGAAAATAGAAATATGAGTGTCCAACTAATTTGTCAAGCATTTGATCCAAGAAAGGTAAAGGAAAATGATCCTTTCTAGTGGCGTCATTTAACTTCCGATAATCGATGCAAATTCGTCATCCAAAGAATCTTGTCTTGTAGGAATTAGTTCATTTTTATCATTGACAGTGACATTTACTCCTTTTCTTCGAACATAATGAATAGTGACTTACCCATCGGCTATCCGAAATAGGATAAATAATTCCAAGCATCTAACCATTTTAAAATTTATTTTTTAACAACCTCTTTCATGATAGGATTTAATCTTCTTTGTGGTTCAATAGTAGGTTTAAAATTTTCTTCCATTAAAATTCTATGCATACAAATGGAAGGACTTATTCCTCTTATATCAGAAATAGTCCAACCAAAAGCTTTCTTATAATTCTTTAATGCGCCTATTAATTTTTCTTCTTAATCTAAACTTAGCTCAGAAGAAATAATAACAGGTAAAGTTAATGAATTTCCAAGAAATGCATACTTTAAATGTGAAGGTAACATTTTTAATTCCAAATTTCGGGGCTTTTTTAATCGAGGTTAAAAGTATATCATTTTGAGTTATGTCTAAAGTTTCCCGATTATCTTTAATATAATGAGTTTTTTTAAGTAATTCTTCTTCTTTTAGTTCTTCATTTTCATTAGTTAAAAATTCAATTTCTTCTTCGAGAATGATTTTACATTTTTCTCGACAGTGTTTTTCAATTATAAAATCAAAAATATCCATACGATAGCATTTTTCTTTGTCAGGATACTTCATTGATTTAAGAACATTGAATTTAATCTCTTGATTATTAACTCTCATAATTAATTCTCCTTTTTGCACATCAATAATAGCTCGTCCGGTAGCTAGAAAAGGTCTCCCTAAAATAATTGGCATTTCTTTATCTTCTTCCATATCAAGTACAATGAAATCCACAGGGAAGATAATTTATCTACTTTAACAAGTACATCCTCTATAACTCCTTTAGGGTAAGTGATAGATCTATCGCTAACTGAAGGGTTACAGTGGTGGGAGTAATCTCTCCTAAATTCAACCTTCGATAAATAGAAAATGGCATGAGATTAATACTTGCTCCTAAATCACATAATGCTTTTCCACAAAATTTATCTCCAATAGCACAAGGTATGGTAAAACTTTCAGGATCTTTAAGTTTCTGAGGTAATTTCTTTTGAATTATTGCACTACATTCTTCACTTAATGCAACAGTTTCAAAAGCTTCAAATTTTCGTTTCTTAATATATCCTTCATAAATTTTGCATAAGTTATCATCTGTTCCAAAGCTTCAGCAAAAGGTATGTTTATAGTAAGTTTCTTAAAAATTTCAAAGAACTTAGAAAATCGATGATCAAGCTTCTGCTGTTTTAATCTTTGAGGAAAAGGTGGTGGTGGTTTTTCAACTTCCACATTAATAGAAATATTAGTTTGATCTTGATTAGGAGAAGGAGTTTCTTTAGGTTTTTCAATCTCTTCAACCTCAATCTCTTTTTCAATTTCATTATGTATTCTTTCTTTTAATTCCTTTCCACTTCTAAGTTGTACGGCCTTTAACATGTTCATGTTCTTTTCCAGTTTCTTTTGGATTAATTTCAACATTAGTAGGAAGTGTTCCTGGAGGTCTGTTATTAATTAAATGAGCGATTTGTCCCATTTGATTCTCAATATTACGAATAGCAGTATTTTGATTTTGTAATTCATAACTCATTTGTAAAATTAATTCTTCTATTGATAACTTTTCTGTTGATTATTAAATCCAGGTGGTTTATAATTTGAATTTACTTGATTATTCCAATTTCCAGTTGGATGGGATTGATTATTACCCCATTGTTGTTGTTGGTTATTCCAGTTAAAATTAGAGTGATTTTTCCATCCAGGAGTATAATAATTTGAATACGGATTATTTTTACTAGCAGTAGCTTGTAAAGTTTCAATAGTTTGAGAATCTTCAATATTAGATGAGTTGTTATGTGATATGTTGATGGCAAAATTATCTAATTTCTTAGATATTGCAGCTACTTGTGAAGCTAAGATAGAAAAGGCTTTGTTATCTTGAATACTTGACATTCTTTTAGGATTAATTCATTCAGAATGCCATTGAAAATTATTGTTAGTCATTTCTTCAATTAAAGTATAAGCTTCTTCAAATGATTTAGACATTAAAGAACCTCCCGCAGCAGCATCAATAATTGATTTTAGTGATCCAATTAAACCATTATAAAATATTTGAATAATTAACCAATCAGGTAAACTATGATGAGGACATTTTCTTAATAGTTCTTTAAATCTTTCACAAGTTTCATAAATTGTCTCCCCGTCAAATTGACTAAATGAAGTAATATCATTTCTTAATTTAGCAGTTTTAGAATGAGGAAAATATTTAGCAAGAAATATTTGTGTCATTTCAGCCCATGTTTTAATAGAACATGTTGCTAATGAGTTCAACCACATCTTTGTTTTATCTCTTAAAGAAAAAGGAAAGAGTCCAAGTCTAATAAGCATCATCGAAACATTGTTATATTTAAAGGTAAGCACAAAGTTCTAAAAAATTAGCACGGTGTAAATTTGGATCCTCATTTGGTGTTCCTCCAAATTGATTCTTTTGAACCATTTGAATGATAGATGGTTTAAGCTCAAAAGAATTAGCATCTAAAGCATGTATTTGAATACTACTATGAAGTTCATCAACTGTAGGGTTAGCATAATCCCTTAATGGTTTGTAAACATTTTGTTCATTAATTTCAATTGGATTTTGTAAAGTGTTATGTAAATTAGCCATCTTTTGGATTTTTTAGTTTGTTTTCCTTTTTTAATTCTTTTAATAGTTCTTTCTAATTCAGAATCTAAAGGTAATAATCCTTCAGATCCAACACTACACATAAAAAGTAAATTAACAAGAAATAAAATCTCTACTTATTAATTTTTTTTTATATTTTTTTATATTTTTAATTTTTTTGGTATTTTATATTTTTAATAATAAAAGAAAATGAATAAAATAAAATAAAAATATTTAAAATCTAAAGATTTGCTCTCCGCTCCTCCCGTGCAATCGCGTCAAAAACTCGACCTGAAGCTAAATATATGCGTACTAAAAATTCAATCCCCGACAATCGGTGCCAAAAATTTGACCCGCAATTCGCCGATGATAAATATAATAATTAATGCTTTCAAAATGTAATAGATAATAATAGCAGTTAGTGTATATAAATATAATTTTATCAAAAATATTTTACACACTAAGAGTACTACGCAAGTATACGTATCGTACCAAGTAATATAGGGCTTTGAAACAAAGACCCCGATATCGATCCCAAGAGGAGTGAGTTATGGATTTTTAAATATTTTAATTTTATTTTTAAGTATTTCTTTTATAGTTATAAATTTGATATTTTTAATTTACTAGAAGCAATAATTAAGCAGTAATGAAAAAATAAATGTAAATAGCAATAAGACAACAACTTTCTTCCTTTCAATTAATCCAAGATTTTCTAAGATAATGATAGTATTCGTGGAGAATGTAAATTTATGGTATTATTCCAAATAGAAGCATTCATATTCTTTACCCTTTGATCAAGGTGTAAAGAACATTGGCTAGCCTATAGATCAGGTCCGGATGTATTGTTAGTATAATGGGTTAATCTAAGCTCACACTACTGAATGTCCAAGGGTGGGTATGGTCTACCCTACTAGTGACCATTTCCTTCTCTATAAACCAAATTACAAGAATTTAGTCTGTCACTCGAAAAACTTATCAATTCTAAACCCACTATATAATATCTTCCTATTTATTTGCACTTCACCTTGAATAACCCGCACAAGGCCTTCGACTACCCAAGGATTCATGTGATATCTACTAGTTAAGAATTCATCTCCTTCTAGGTATCAAAACTCTTCAACAGATTTTAACAATTTAAATGGCCAATTTAAATAGTAAATTAAGATCTAGTGTTAATATCATCACAATACTTTAAAATATAAATAGTTTCTAATTCTCTAACGAATTTTATATTATCTTATTTATCTTTTCATAATTGAAAGGAGAAAGTAAACTAACTACTCAGAACACATTGAATTTAAACAACAAAACATGATAATAAAACTTTGAATAAACTTACAAATACTTATCTCAAGTTTTTCTCCTACTAAACCTCTGAATTCTTCTGACTCCAAAGCAGATAATCTTCAAAAGCACCAACTCTTTAAACTCTCAATACAAACTCTAAATAAAATAACTAACTAATTTATGAAGGATAGTAAAATGTGGCCCTAAAGTATCGCTCTAATTCTCTCTCTAGATGGGGCTCCAGATAGGGGGGGCAATTTTTTCGGAAGGAGTACCCTGCTATTTATAGGCTTCAAGGGTTGCCTCAAGGCACCTCTTCAAAATGTGTCCACATTCAATGAATCTTCTAGAAGGTGTGTCTGGCGCCTAGGCGCCGGAATCTGGCGCCTAGGCACCGGACTCTGCGTCCAGTTCTTCGCACCTCTTCACTTTGGATCTTACCTCTTCGCGATTAAAACTGTTTCTAAGCGTCCAAATACATTGTATCACATGTCCTATAAACCAGGAACAACTGTCAGTCTTCTAGAAGGTCCAATAACGGCTAACACAGTCAAAATAACCGTCCAAAAGTTGTCAAAAATCTTGACAGATCCCGTATCGACCTGGCGCTTAGGCGCCGGATTCTGGCGCCTAGGCGTCAGACCAATAATTTTGACAATTTTGCATTTTGGCTCCATTTTTGCTCCTTTTTGCTCCTTTTTCACTTTTTTTCCTTCTTGAACATTTTTTCATCACCTATATCCAAAAACACAAAAATAATTTTTATTAAAGCATAATATCCTTAAAAATTTGATAAAAATCAAGGCATAAAAATGGGTATTTTTTCATGGATCAGATACTATGAAAGATGAGATAAATTCTACGAGAAATAATAGAGCCTTAGTTCTTGATTAGTTGTTTAATAATGCACAAATCATAAGTTATAAATGGGATAGGCAACATAGAAATATATGAAGTAAAGCTCATTGCTAAAGATTCACTCAACAAGAGGGAAATGATTACAATGAGACTTTTTATTCTATATCTAAGAATGACTATTTCAAAATTATCATGTCATTTTTGCACACTTTAATTTGGACTTATAACAAATGGATGTGAAATTATATTTTTTAATAGAGAATTGGAATAAAAAGGTTTATATAAAGCAATCTTAAGGATTCTCTTCTAATAATAAGAGAATTTGGTGTGCAAGCTTAAGAGATCTCATATGGATTGAAATAAATCTCTAGCCAATGATAATTAAAATTTCATGATATGATATCTTCCTTTAAGTTTATAGAAAGTAACATAGATTAATATATATACCAAAATGTTAGTGGATGTAAAATTTTTTTCTGATCTTATATTTGGATAATGTTTTACTTGCAAGCAATGATAAATATATATTATGTGAGATGAAGTAATTTCTCTAAATTTTTTAAATGAATGACATGGGTGATGTCTCATATGTTATTGACATTAAAGTACTGAGAGATAGATTTAAGGATATTTTAGGTATGCATCAAGAAACCCATATCAACTAAAGTTTTGAGATATTTAGAATGAAAGATTACTCACCAAGCATAACTCCCATTATACAAAGTGCTTTAGTTAATGCTCAATAAATGACTTTGAAAGGTGGAAACAGAAAATATTTTATATGCTTTAGTTGTAGAGAGAATAATGTATGCTTAAATTTGCATAAGATCTGACATAACATATGTTCTTAGAATTTTAAGAAGAAATCAAAGTAATCCAAACATGCAACATTGGCGAGCTGCAAAGGAGGTGATTAGATTTTTTCAAGGTACTAAATATTACTTATTTTTATATAGACGAACTGATAGTTTAAAAGTGTGCTTACTCTGATTTTGAATTTGATTATTGTAAGAAATTCAACTTTTAGATATATTTTTATGTTTGTTGGTGGAGTTGTACCTTGGAGGAACAACAAACAGACCTTGACTATAGATGCCACGTTTGTATCCTATTGTGAGGCTACATCATATGGTGTATGATTAAAGAGTTTTATTTCCAGGCTTAGACTTGTGCATTTTATATCTAGGCAATTATGACAATTCAATAATAATTTTTGGCTAAGAATAACATGAGTGGTAATTGAAGCAAACATATTGATATCAACTACTTAACTATAAGAGAACATGTTGAGAATATTGTAGTTTTTGAATATGTAAGTAATGAATTAATGATGCCCAATTCTTTTACTAAATGCATGCGACCACAAAAATTTATAGATCAAGTAGGTCATATGGGTCTTGATTACTTTGGTTGATTTCCTGTTAAAGATGAATATTACGGATGAAAGTTTATATAGACGTGATATTCTTCATGTTTAGTTATTCATATGTAGACATTTTTAGAAATAAACATCATCAAGTTGGACTTAAATGAAACATATATTATCTTCATTAGATAAGATGCATAAGAGACATAATCAATTTGGTACATGGAAGATAGTTTTGCAGTATAGTAATAATGCATTATTTGATCAAGTGGGAGAATGTTGGTTATCACACTAAACAAATAACTAGTCCAAATAAATTCTTTATTATGAAAATCTTGAAAAGTAAATCATCAAAACAAATTTTATGTAGTTGTTTTGTAAAATTTCTGTGATAAATAAAAATATTAATAAAGATAAATTTTATTTTGGGTCTTTAAGCATGTGCTCTCTTAAGAAACATACACAATATTTTAGAGAGTAAAAAGGTTAAAAAATTTCAAAAGAAGTGATCAACAAGATTAAGGGACAATTGGGGCAGCTCTAGCTATTTGAAGAAACAGCTATGAAGCTGCCGAAGAAGAAGTTGTTGTTTAAATAACTGTGGTGGCTATTTCATGATTTTTTTTTTCTTTTAAAGTCAAATCGTTTTTTTAGCAGCCTCACTGCAGGTAACCAAGTCTTGTGAGAAAATGTAATTTTCAATTGGAGCTTCTAAGATGGAAGACAAAACACAGTTTTATGAAACAGGCAAAGTTGTGGTGCAGCACTACACTGTCACCACACCGCCACCGCACCGCCACCCCGAAACGCACCCTAAATCAATGACCGGATATATGTTATCACATATGTTAATTTTCACATTTTGTTATTTCATCATGTCTAAATTTGGAACATTTGTTTAGAATCGAATTAAGTTACTAACACTCGAAGCATGTCTTACACTTTATATTTATTTGTGTGGTTTATATAAGTAAATGCCTACAATTTTACATGCACGCTTGGTGAAATTATTATTGTTGTCCTTAGAATTAATTCAACTATTTGGTTCATATTGCGAATACTACTTGGCATTTTTGATTGATCTATTTTGCATTTATCGTATAATTTGTGTCTGGATATGTTTGATCAAAGTCGCTCTTCTTTTTTAGTGCCCTACATTTTTTTGGAAGTTGAACTTTAATGATAATAAAATTAGAAATTAGTGGTAGAGTCTGTTTTGAACTTGAGCCTCCTAATTGGAAAGACGACTTTCTACCAACTCTTTTATAAGCCTTGCAATACTCCACATTTCGCCTCTCAAATGAAAAAAATTTGCGTCTCAAGAACGTACGCAATAACTGCGTCCGGTAGTTCCGAGTCATAACAAGTGCTATAAGGAGTGCATTTTTACTGTTTTATCTCATGTAACCTCTTTGTAACCTTCTTGTAACTTCCGTGTAAATCCTTACATTCATCATAATCTGACACGGATGTTACACGGAAGTTACAAGAATGTTACAAGGAGGTTACATAAGCTAAAACACTGAAAATACCTCCTTATAACCTGCTGTAACCTCCTTGTAACATGGCTTTACGTATGCAGCGTAGCGTACGCTTGCCGGACGCAAATTTTTTCCCTCTCAAACACACTAACTCTATTTTCTTTATAAAATAAATATTTCTTGTTTTTGTCTTACCAAATTTGTTTGGTAATATTTTTGTTGTTGGACTCGTGCTTATGACACTTTGTCTGTTTGTCATTTTTTTTGTTATGTTTTCAAGATATTCTCAATTAAATTATGAAAATAATGTTTATTATTGTTAACGAAATAGCCTTTTTATTTATCTCCATTTAGGGTGTCATCATAGTTGTGGTAAAGGTAACGTTGAAGACAAATTTAAAAAAAATATATAATGAAGATTTACATACATACCATTGAAATTTTATGTATTTACACACACAACTACTAAAATTTAATTTTTGCACACCATCCATCTTATTCATGCAAGAAAAGATATTTCAGCTTCTGGAAGTTAAAATGGTAGTATTTTAGATGAGATATGAAAATTTTGAGTGGTATAAATGTAAAATACATAGAAATTGGGTGGTATGCATGTAGATGTCCCAAATAATAATAATAATTGTTGGTATGCGTGTGGGGCAGCCGAACTTCACTTAAATATTTCATTTTTATTTGTTTGTTACCACATAGATCAGCCATTTGGCATCGAGTTTAATGGTGCTAAGAGTAATGCTCATCGGTTGGATATTTGACTAATGAAAATAATATTTTGATTTATCTCTAGAGAGGTATGACATACATAACACCTAAGTTTAAGTTTTTAATTATATATCACTTCGGGATGTGTTTAGAGCAGGTACTGGCAGTGCAATGCCGCACTATAATTTTTTTATTTGGTAAAATTGTGTTTTGTTTGTTTTTTCAAAAAGCAGCAGCTGAATATTGAGTTTTACCACTAATCCTGGTTACGTGAGGTGGATGTTAGGAAGATATGGTCTGTCATTTTTTAAAAAATTGTAATAGCCATCATAGTTTTTTGAACAACAGCTTCTTGTGCAGCAGCTTCACAGTTGTTTCTTCAAACAGTTGCAGCTGTGCTAAACAAATCCTTAACCTATAAATGAAAATTGTATTTCATTTTTTTCTAAGTTAAAATTGTTGAGGTATATAGCCTAAAAAAGCACCACTGCCGTAAGAAGCAGTGTCAAGTAGTAGAAATGTGCGGCGTTCCTATGCCTAAACTGGTGTATCTATGCAGGGTGGCATAACAAAGTCGCAATAGGGCATAAGTACGCCACAACCGAGAGTAGTTATGCTATGTTGTTTCCTTCAATTCCACACCAAGAAGAGGAATAATTACCCCAAGGAGCGGCATATCTATGTTGTGTGTGGTTTTTCTATCCAATTCTTAAGTCTCGATTTGAGCGATGAAGGGTCTTTATCTCACGTGAGGCGTTTCTCGACATGCTTCTTCGTGGAAGGTGAATTATTGGGAGGGTAATTCAGACCGATTACTTCTCTTGTGAGATAGAAAGAAAGGTTAAAAGCGAAATTCCATATGTTCCAGTGATTGTAGAGATAAGGTTTTAGTGTGTATATATGTATGTTTCACCCTTTCATAATAAATTTTTTGGTGTGGTATGACTGTGATTTATTCATTTTTTCAGAATTTTACACGTAAATCATAGTATATTTTTCTTAGATTACTTTGTTGTTCTTTTCATTTGTATTTAATTTCAGATTTCTCATATTGGTGTTCTTATTTCTTATGGTGTGATTTTAAATGTGAACCAATCAAAGCCCAGAGTTTATATTCCATCCCAACAAATGGTATCAACTTGGGATGTTTGATTTGAGTGGGAACAATGGCCTACGAAGAGAGGTACAAAGTAGAGAATTTCACTGGGTCAAACTTTGTATTATGAAGCATATAGGTTGATGATTTTATGTATCACAAAAATAATATTTGTTACTACAAGGAATCACGAAGAAGCCTGAAGTGATTACTATGGAGCAATAAGAAGTGTTGGATCGAACGACCCTAGGTTTGATTCATATGTTATTTTTATCATTTGTTCCATTCAATAGAGTAATGAGAAAACCATGATGTATTTTATGGCTGCACTGAAAAATAATATGAAAAACCTTTTACTTCAAATAATATTTTTTTAAAAAGAAGAGGTTATTCAATATAGTAATGGCAGAAGACACATCTCTGGCTGAACACTTAAACAATTTTAACATTGCAACTAATCAATTGTGTTCTGTGGGATCAAATTTGATGATGAGTTTAGAGCACTATTAATACTGTCTTCATTGACATATAGTTAGGATGGATTGGTTAAAATGTGAGTAACTGTTCTGAGAATATAAAGCTGAATTTTGATAATATCGTGGGGTTGATATTGAATGAAGAAGTTCATATAATGACAACGAATGGTGAATATTCAGGTTCTATATTGAATATTGAAAATAGTATAAGAAATTGAGATAGAAATACAGGCAAAGTATATTCAAGTCTAGAAGCGAAAAGGTCAAGTTAAGCAGAGGAAATGACAAAGGAGCAATGACAATTCAAAAATTACTGTAGAGCTCTAAGGAAGGTTGGTGGTAAAGAACAAGAAATTAATCTCTCTATAAATGTCTCAACTAGAAAATTTAAGGTGAATCCTGGTTTTATCTATACGTAGTACCGAATCTTGGATAGTAGTTCTAGAGCTTCTTTTCATGCATGCCCCAATATTAGTGTTTAAAATTTACAGTTGAAGGTCTAAGCAAAGTTTATTTGGGAGAACAATGCATGTAATATCAAAAGAATAGGTGATGTGGATATCAAGTCGCCAAATGGAACCGTCTGCAAGCTCAATGAATTCAGACATGCTTCAAGTTTGACGAGAAATTTAATCTCTGCAAGCCAGCTGACAAAGTTGGGGTACATGATTAGTTTCACATTTAACTCATGGAAAGTGACCAAGAATGCAATGATGGTGGATTGGGGAAGCATAGAAGGAACTTTTTGCCTCATCAAAGAAATGACAGATGGAACCGAGGTGGATGTAGCCCGTGGCTCTCATGCTTGGCCATATAAGTGAAAATTGTATGAAGTCTACTTTTAATAAACTTCAAGGTTTGAAGTCTATACATTTAGATTTTTGTGAACATTGTTTATATGACAAGCAAAAGAATCTTTCTTTAAAGATGAGTCAATGGTGAAGTTAAAGATACTAGAGTTAATGCATACTTATGTATGGGTCATACTCCAATTTAGTCCATTAGAGGTTCCCACTAATTTGTCACATTTATTGACGATCACACGATAAAGATATAGATTTACATATTAAAGAAAAAATCTGGCATATTTGAAGTTTATATTTGAAGTTTCTAAGAAGTGGAAGCCATGATAACAAATAAGATATGCTTGAAGTTGAAGTGTCTCAAATTTAATAATGGAGGTGGGCATATTGATCAAATGTTCAAGAATTACTATGCTACTGAGGGGATCAGCATGAGTTCACTATTTCAAGAACTCCACAACAATATAATGTAGTTAAGCGCATGAACAAAACTATCCAAGAAGTATGAGGTTGCATGCATGCTTACTAAGAAAGTTCTAGGTAGAAGTAGTGAACACCAAGATGTATCTAATCAACCATGATCCATCCATATCTTTCAAGGAAGGCTTTTCTCTTCTTGAATTGAAATTTAGTGTAAGGGGATCCTAATTTTCTTTTCTTGCAAGTTTTCCTTAATTTGACTCTTTGTACAATGCTTATATAAGATTTATATATTGGTCTTCCTTCTACTTTCCTTGAACAATTGTTAATTTCATCTCTAATTGATTAATTATATTCTAAAGCTTGATTATTTTATGCTCTTGGCATTCTAGTAAATGAACTAGTTATTCAATGTTTGTTCGTTATTCAAAATTTGTTGAAGTTTGAGTGTGCGGCGGAGTAGCTAGTTCATAATATCTTGGAGGTGAGGGTCATGTTGAGCTATTGAACTAAGCAGTGAGAGAGCTATAAAATGGACTTGAAAAAACGTGGGTTAATGGAGCATGAAGTATTTGTTCCTTAACCTCTAAGATCATAAAAGTATCAAAAGCCTGCAATAACTAATCAAACAATTGGCATGTTATGTATGCAAAACTATAGTCACCCAATATTTGGAAACAGTTTTGTTACATGTTTAGTGGCAAGTTTAAAAAAAAAATATCTATAGAAATTGTGTTTCGGGCTCTTATTTTCGACTACCTGAGCATGCAAGCCCTTGCATCAGGTGAGGTGGGGCAATAATGCATGTTTGTTCATAAAATTAAAGCTGTAAAAAAAATTCATTAGTTTGTATGCCTTAAAACTATAAGTTTGTTGATATACAAAACATACTAAACGTTAACAAAAAAAAAATAATAATAAAACCATTCATATATCCTAGCAGTTATTTCTACCTTATATTCCAAACAATAACATCAATTTGTTCAACAAGAAAATCACAAATGCCACTTGACCAATTGAAAGAAGAGAAACTATGGGCATTTTTGGTAAAATTGTACAACCTACTAGGCTCATTGTTGTTGCTCGATGGAAAAAATAAGTCGTCAACAAAGACTTGATGTATAAATTTACAAAATGTGTAGAACACTCCCCTGAACCAACTTTCATCAACTCATTCCTTATTTGTATTGAGTTGACACTGGATAAGGAATACATCTCCCATTTAACGACTTTTCCTCTATTCAACATACCGATAATTAGGGTAACTTTGTGTTAATTGAAGCTTAAGCTTTTGCCAAAAAATTTGAAAACCTTTTGGCCAGTAGCCCAACATTTTCAAAATTTGTAATGTAAGTGAATTTTCTTGATGGTTTGGAGGCATGTCAAAGAATTTGAGGAAATGCAATTCCTTCATAATATTTTTAGTTTTTGCATTCATATGCTGAAAAATTATATCAGAGACAATTTTAACAGAAGAAGGCCAACATCTGCATGTCAGCGTTCTTGGGTAGCTTTCATTACAAAAGAATAACATATCAAGACAAAAAATATTAGTAGAAGAAATCTGACATAACAATGAATTTTTTCAAACAAAAAAGGTGCATAATATCATTATCTTTTTTATCACATAATTGATTCTATTGTGTGAAAAAATAACATTCTAAAATATTACCACCATAATACTACCAAAATATTATCATTTTACCACCATATTATCATCTTTATACCTTTAAAACATCAGCTGAGTTCTACAACAAAAAAATTATCATAATACCCCCACATTACAATCCTTATACCACCACAATACCACCATAATATCAGTACATTACCACCATAATATAACCACAATACTATTGAACTCACTTTTGTGAGGACTCACCCCACTCATCTTGCCCATGACTCTAGGCTAGGGTTGTGTCTTTTTGGAACCTACCAGGGCTAGCCCAGGACTCAAACCCTTGGTTGGGATGGCTTAGGATTTTGACCAAGTGAGGGACCGAAATTGACCTGTATGGGCAAGACATACCCTAGTCACCGAAATTAACCCAAAACCCTAGGAACCTTCCCATGAACCCCATAAACCACTTTAACCATGAAACTCAATTTGGGAGAAGGATCTATCTATATTGATCCCTATCCTCACCAAAGGCCTCCTTAACCCCACCAAAACCTAAGATGCCCTTCTGAACTCAAAATTGGGTGGCACCTTGGGATGCTCAAATCCAATTGGGGCTAGCCTAATTTTGGTCAAACCGTGACCAATTGACCGATTCCCATCCAATTGAGCCTCACCCAACATGTTCTTGACTCTACACCATGTGATGAACCCAATTGGCACCATAGGTAGTTCACTTAATTAATTAATTAATTAAGGGAATTATGAATATCCATTTGGGCCTATCATTTGGGAGTAAAACAGCTTGATGGTTGTGTAGGGAGCTTGGTCTTCTCTTATGGCTTTCAGGCTTCCTTCTTTTATAGCCATGAGAGAGGCGGGGGGAGCTTGACATGGCATGGGGATGCTTGGGTGGCTACTCAAGAAGATTTTCATAGTGTTTGGGAGACTTTTGGTAGTGGGGGGAAGGCTATTCCAAGTTTTGATGCCTTGGCCATGGTGATGCCAATAGTGGAGAGAAAGGCATGGAAGATGGTTTGGTTTGATTGGGAAGCCAATTGGTGGGTGGCTAAGACCAGCTTTGGTCTGGTCTTGGCTCCTCAAGGCCTGGTTTAACATTTCCAAAGGTGGGTCAAAGGGTCCATAACCAAGGTACCATGTGGCTTCCCTAATGGTGAAGTGAGTGGTTTTGTCCTCTAGTGCTTGGACTTGACTTAAGTTCTCTTGTAGTGTTATCCACATGTCATAGTGGGTTGGTCTAAGTTAAAGATAACTCATTAGGAAAGGGTCATGGGCTTCATGTGTCATGCGCTTTGAGTTGGATTATAGGTTTTTGGGTTTAGGCTAATGGGTTGGATCTAGCCCAAAATTTAGGCCCTAATAGAATTTAATAATCTTCCTAATTATTTAGTTAGTTAATTAGTTAATTAATTAAGTGAATTATGGGGTTTGATCTCATGGTGCCGATTGGATTCACCACATGGTCTAGTGTCATGACCACGTTGGGTGAGGTTCATTTGGATGGAAATGTGGTCAATTGGTCAAGATTTGACTAAAATTAAGCTATGGCCAATTGTTTCTAACCATCCCATAGTGCCACCAAATTTTTGGATCAAAAGGGCGTGCTAGGGTTTAGAGTTGATTTTTAGGGTTTTGTGGGGTTATGGAGGCCTTTGGTGAGGCTAGGGATAAATTTAGGTAGGCCTCTCTCCCAAGGTGAATTTCATGGTCAAAGTGACCAGTCTGATCTATAGGAAGGCTCCTATGGTTTTGGGTTTATTGGCATGACCCAGGACAGGTCTTGCCCATAGGGGTCAATTTAGGTATATCACCATGTCAAAACCTTAAACTAGCTCAACCAGGGGCTGAGGGCTTGAGCTTGCCCTAGGAGGCCCAAGAAAGTACAACCCTGGTCTAGGGGTTATGTGCAGGGTGAGTCCTCACAAAACTGAGGTCAACAAATGCAACCATAATGGTACCAAAATACCACCAAATTATCACCACCATACCAACATATTAGCATAACAATACAACTATATTACTACAAAAATTCCACCAAATTATCATCACAATACCACAATAATACCTTTATAATTATGGTGGTATAGTAGTGGTACTATGGTAGCATTATGACAACGTTATGGTGATATTATCGTAATTTTGTAGCAATAATGTGGTTCTATTTTGGTGGTATTGAGGTTGTCATGTGGTGAAATTTTGCTGTTATTTTGGTGGTATGATGCCGGTATTTATTGGTACTTTGTTTGTATTTTGGTGGCTGAGGGATGGTAATGTAGTGATGTTGCTGTGAAAATGTGGTGATAATGTGATGATATTGTTGTAGTATTATAGTAGTACTGTAATAATATATTGGTTATATTATGGTGGTTTAATAGTAATATTTTGGTGGTACTGAGGTTGTATTGTGGTTGTGTTATGGTAATATTGTGATGATATTATGATGACACTATGGTGATATTTTGATGGTATTGAGGTCATAATGTGATGGCATTGTGACGATATTATGGTGGTAATATGGTGATATTATGTTGCTAATATGATGATATTGTGGGGGCAATATGATAGAATTATGGAGGTATTATGCTAGTACAAATGAACCTTTTATGTTTTTCCTACCACATTTAACAAACAAATCTTATCAAATTAAATGCAATATATATAGTTAAAATGGATATTTTGTGTCTTTCCTAACACATTGGACAAATAAATCTTATCAAATCAAATGCATTATTCTACAACGATAAATCATGAATATATATGACTATATTAGAAGAGTTGTGGACAGTACATTGAACAAATGAGAAAAAGGATATGTAGCAATACATTTCTCGATTACATATGACTTAAACATGGAAAAAAATAAACATTGAAAAATAAATACAACCATATATTATCCCTATTTACCTGAAACTTTTCTTCACTTTTTCTTTGTTGGTATTTGCCTTGGTTGCTTCCATTCATGATCGTTTAGATTAACTAATTTGTTGGATCGTAGGTGAAAACCTTAGCTTATTTCAACTGCGTTTCCCAGGACCGGAGGCCAAACCCTAAGTCCTCAGTTGTGCTCTTTAGAACTCAGAGAGGGTGTGTGAGATTTTGAACAAGAAAAACCCTAGTCATAAAACAACAAGAAAACCCTAGCTTGAGAAAAGGAAATAAAGGTGGGGCCTGGGATTTTGAACAGGACTCTATTTTCTTTTTCCAATTAATGGGGTGGTTTTGGATCATGTCGCACCAAAATATCAATTTTTACTTAACAGCTGACATATTTTTTATTAGTCTAGACGTAAAAGTGCATCTAGACTTCACTCAATATTTATGAGTGTTGCATATTTGGATGAGTTTATCCGGTGCCGGGGCCGACAAAGGATAAGCTATCCACGTTGTAGTAGTCTGCTTTCTCCGCTATTTCCCCCTTCATCGTCTCCAGTCTTCGTCCGCTCCCCTCCTACGTTTCCCGCCTCATCCCACAGTAAAGTCGTCTTCTTTCTCCGCTATTTCCTCCTCCCATCCCCTCTTACCTTCCCCGCCTCACCCCACAGTAAGTCTCTCCTCTCGGCTTTCAACAATGGACACAATCACCGACAAAGCAAGCTTAGATCCTTTCAAGATTGGCCCCTCTTCCGTCATCAGCCGCACCATTGCCCTCCGTGTTTTGTTCTGCAAGTCAATCTCTCAGCTCCGAAGCAGTTTGGCGCTTCTTCTGCGCCGTGCTATCGGCTTCCTACACCCGCGCAACACTCGGGGGATTCTTGCTGCAATGATGCTGATGGCTTTTCTACTCCGGCGCGGCACCAATGTGCGAACGCGGGCTGAATCGGCTTACCGGCGCAAGTTCTGGAGAAATATTATGCGTTCCGCGGTGACATACGAAGAGTGGGCGCACGCCGCACGGATGCTTGACAGGGAAAATGCGGCAAGGGGTGCGAGCGAGTTCGATTTCTATGACGAGGAGATCGTGCGGAATAAGCTGCAGGAGCTGCGCCATAGGAGGGAGGAGGGGTCTTTGAGGGATATTGTGTTTTGCATGAGGGCGGATTTGCTTAGGAATTTGGGTAATATGTGTAATCCCGAGCTACACATGGGTAGGCTCCAGGTATGTTTTATTCATCGTTTCCAACAATATGTTCTTTGATTACCTTCATGGTAGATCTGTAAAGACTTGGTATTTCATTGAGGGGGCTGGAGATAGTTTGTAGCTTTTTTGGTGTCCTTTGATTGGGTGAAATCATTGTTGGTAGTTAGCTTTCTGAGAATTTTGGCTGTGGCCTAGTTGTAGGAATTTAGAGGACAGACATTGGAACATTTGTTAGATTATTTCATTGTGACTATAACTGATGGGTATTGATTCTGATTACTTGAGTTTCAGGACAGCTCAAGGATCTTACCCCAGAGGGGTGGCTATATTATGCTACATTAATTTGACAATAGTAATGATCCAGCTCCTAGCACTTAGGAGCCGTTTGGCTGCAAGTATGATTTAGTAAATCCATAAATCCACCTAACTATAGGGTTTAGTAAATTTGGATTTAATCCGAATCAAACGCAAAATAGGGCTTCTAAATCCAAAAATACCTAAATTCAAGAAACTCCTGCATTTTACCGTTTGGCTACATTTAGTAAATTCAGCGATAAATCCTTAAAAGGCACTAGCAAAGAGCCTCTTACAAGTTGGGCTGCCAACTTTTGTTTTGTTGGCTAGTTGGTTCTTGCGAGGTACCTAATGAGGGTCACTTGCACTACCTTGTTCAAGAGAGGATGCAAAGTGTGGGGGAATGGGAGTTGTGTAAACACGAAATTTGAATTTCACTTGAAATATACCAACTTAAAATTCTGACATTAATACATTAACAGAAGTTAAATAATATTGCAAGTAAAAGTGCTATGCTGAAGCTTAAATAATGTAGCAATTAAACAACTAAGTAAATACACAAACTCCATGAACACATGGCAGAGAAATGGTCTATCCAATATGAATAAAGTAATACAATGAGTATGTAAATAATTTTCCAAATATGATTCATTTTACTCAAAACATATTAGACTTTCAACACTGTCAATGTCGGGTCCCAAGCCTCAGATGTGAAAGTAAAGGGTTGCGTTAGATAGTCAACAACTAACATAAAAAATTTATTAAAAAAATAACATAAAATTTTATTAAAAAATTTATGTCATGAATCCTTTAAATCACGGTGTCAATGTTAGTGTGTCACTTGGAAGAGACATGATGTATGACCTAAATAAAGTCACTGCGTTGGCTTCGAAGTGTAATATTAAAAAAACAAGGGCTCTCACATATAGATCGAGGTTGACAAATAAGTTAGTTCATGAAATTAATATTATTTTAGTAACCTGAAATATAGGCACTCTCATATTTAAATTCATAAAATTAGTAGATATTTTGATTCATAAGAAGATAAATATCTTGTGCATTTAAGAAACTAAATGGGTTGAAGGATATGCTAAGAAAATTGTTAGTTTATGTTTTAAACTTTAGTATTCATATAGGAGTCATACTAAAAATAATGTGTAATTATATATAAGACGTTGAAAGTTAATGTTGTAAAAATTAGTAGAAGATTGAAATATAGCTCTAAACATTGTTATTGATACTGAGATAAGTGTTTTTGCGCACCTAGTAACTTTGGATATATGTTTAAAAAAAAATTAGAAAGACCTAGAAGCATTAATACAAATGATGCCTCTTGAAGAAATAATTTTTATTGGAGGATATTTAATTGAACATGTTAGTAAAATGGTAGAAGATTTTAGAAGTGTTTATGGTGGCTATGATTTTTAGAGTGATTAATAAAGAAGATAAAATCATATTGGATTTTGTTTTAGCTTATAATTTTTTTATTACGAATGTTCATTTAAGAAAAGAGATAACATATTATCATTTATAGGAATGAATCTAATAAAACACAAATTGATTATTTTCTTATGAAAAAATAGATCGTCAAGACTATAAGGTCATTTAAAATAAAAATTTAAGTACCCAACATCGATTATTAATTTTGAATTTTAAGTTGAAGGACTAGAAGATGAAAAATAGAACAAAATATTATTATATTGTTATATGGGAGCACTTAAAAGAAAATATTTAAATTATTTTTGCACTAAACTTCAAGATCATAAGATTTAAGATGTTTACAAAGAAACTAATACTATGTAGAATAAAATAACAAGTACTATTAAGTAAGTTGCAATAGATGTATTTGAAGAATAAAAAAGAAAAACTCTTATGAATAAACATAGTTGGTGATGAAATACTAGTGTGAAATATAAGATAATTAATAATTTTTTTTTTTTTATAAAAATTAGTTTAAAGGTAAATGTTTGGAGAATTAAAAAAATGTAAGGTGGCCCATATGATCTCTTAAAAAACAATTTGTGATATTGAGAATTCTATTTTTAATGATCTTTATAATATATTAGATACTAGCATGGTGAAATATATATTTATAAACTAGCCAAATAGAGAGATAAAAAAAATAAAGAATTAATTTAAGTAAAGTATATTAAAAATGAACAATTAAAGTATTTTTTTATGTTAGGATATTTACCATAGGTGTGAGATATTTTGATAAACTCTTCAATAAAGATTATAAAAGTACAATTGATATTAGTGATCTTAATATCTAAATAATAGTAAATTTTTTTATTTTCATCGTTGCATTAGTAAACTAGAAGTTGATGAGGCTTTAAAGAAAATAAAGTGTGAAAAAGTAGTATAATCAAATAATATTCCAATAGAAATGTGAAAATGTTTAGAAAATTTGATAATTTCTTTGTTTATAAAACTTTTTAATGTTATTTTAAAAACTAAAAAAATGTTCGATGGGTGAAGAGAGTCTTTTGGTTCCTATTCTTAAGAATAAAAGGGATGCACAAGAATGCAAATTATAGACAAAATAAGTTATTGTGTCATATATTAAAGTTATGGGAGAGCAATTAAACATAATTTATGACATGATATAAAAATTTCTCAAAACCATTTGGATTCATACCATGCAAATCTACTATAGAAGTTTAACATTTATTGAGAGGTTTGATGGAAAAATATAGAGAGAATAAGGAGGTTCTAAATATGATTTTTGTTGATTTAGAAAAATCATATAATAAAGTTCCAAGAGAAGTACTTTGGAGAGTTTTAGAAAAGCAATGTGTAAACATTGCTTATATTCAAGTTATTAAAGATATGTACACTAGAGTTGTTACTTGTATTTTTACACAAGGAGGATTGACCAAGTATTTTTCTATTGTAATTAGATTACATCAGGGGCTGGCTTTATGCTTATGTCTTTTTGCTTTAGTTATGGATGTTCTTATTGGACATTTATAGGAGGATGTATCTTGTGTATGCTTTTCGCCGACGATATCCTTCTTGTAGATAAGACTAAGAGAGTGAGAGTTTTAGAAAAATATTTAATTATAGATATCAATTTTAGAGTCTAAAGGCTTTCGTTTGAGTACATCTAAAATTGAATACTTGAATGTAATTTTAATAATAATAGATCTATTGGCGGGATTATTATAATGGGTGATTAAGTCATTAAAAGGAGTGTACATTTATTGTGTCTATTGTTCAAAGTGATGGTGATATAGATGGGGTTGTTATTAGTATAATTCAAGTTGGATGGTTGAAGTGGAGGAATGCATCATGCTTATTTTGTGATAGAAAAGTACTGCTTAGAATAAAGGAAAATTTTATAAGATGGTTTTGAGACCTGCAATGCTTTATGGCACAGGATGTTGGCCTGTAAAAGAGAAAGCATAAAATTAAGTTAAATGGTGTTGAGATAAGAATGCTTAGGTGGATAAGTGGTTTTACTCTAAGAGAAAAAATGCAAAACGAATATATCTGTGACAGGTTGAAGAGCCCAGTGGCAGACAAAATTAGAGAGTCGCCTTAGATGGTTTGGTCATATTAAACGTGGACCGTTTGATAACCCTATTAGGAGAGTAGATCTTTTTGATTTGACTTATGCTAAGAAATGTTGAGGTAGACCTAAAGACTTGTCAATGTTGTATAAAAATGATCTTAATTTATTAGAATTAAATGGAAATATGACACTCTATAAGACACAATAGAGAAAAAGGATTCATATAGCTGACCCCACTTAGTGGGATAAATGTTGGTTCTTGTTGTTGTGAAACATATTTGACATTTTACACTAGTTAATATATTAATTTAATCTAGAGAAGATACCAAACGAATAAACATATGATCTTGGCTTATTACTAAACTAAGTGAGTGAGTTTGTTACTGTACCAACTATCAGAATTAATTCACTAAAACATTAAGTTATACCGGTGTCCAAACTAAATACATTATTGTAATAATACTGGGGATTATGTTATATGTGAGAGTACTAATAATTTAAGTGTTGGTAAATTTATCCTACACTTACATGGTAGCAGAATAGGAATTAAATTCGCAATCACCATTTAATGAAATACTTGATTCATAAATGGCTTAGGCTATTCACTGTCTTTAAAGAAAGAGAAAACTCATCAAGCCAAAGTTCTCTTGAGCTTATGGCGATCTCGTTTTAAATAATAATTTAATCTCTATAAAAATGAGTGAAGAAATACAATTGAAAACTAAATAATCCAAGATATTGAAAGGGATAAGATATTACTACCGATGAATCATTTTGAGGATAAAAATTTAGATGAATACTTAATAAAATTTTCTTATAATTCTCTTTGAATGGTTTTGCAAGTAAGCTCTCAAATTCACTTCTCCATTTGTTTTTTTTTTTATCTTCACATATATGGACTTTATAGGCTTTAATATCGCTAAATTTATTTCTTAAAATCATAAAAAAAATTATTAAAAACTCCTTAAAAAAAGGCTAGTCAAAGTCACCAAATTGCTAGTGTGAGGCTATTACAATATCCTTAGTAACATATAATCTGTATCGATTACGTAAGTATTGGGAAAGCTATATGAGAGTTTGTCAAAGCATAATCACAAAAATAATGAATGTTGCATAATTGATAAATTTAATGCTTATATAGATGATGTATAAAGGTCCATGCTCAAGGAATTCATATATTTGTATAATTAATACTTAATTAACATATTAAAATAATTTGAAAATTTAATTTCATATATGAAACTTGTAAATACAAATATATTTTCCAACTTGCATACATATAATTAAGGAATAATGAAAAGTGTTGTGTAACTCAAAAGAATCCTCCTCCAAATTCACCACGGAATAGGATCGCCCAGATTTGAGAAAAACCGGAACAAATTTATGAACAGAAGCATAACAAATACAAATCAGAAAAAGTACACGAGACTTTAACGTGGAAAAACCTGAGAACAAGAAAAAACCACGGAACCATATTACTAGAAAAATTCCACTGAAAAAACCAGAGACTTTACAGATAACACACTCAATTTTCTCTACACTGAATGAAACTTACCACACTTCACTCCAACCCCTTCCTGTGAATCCAACAAGATAGATGCACGCCAAAATCATCAAAATTTTTCTCTCTGACACTTATCTCCTCACCAGGAGTTTGTCGTCGAAGAAACTATCGTGTACAGGAATCATAAAATGGGAAATAATCAAGGCATGCCATTCGAAGTAGCCCTTAAAATCACAAATCGGGGCCAACTACCTTGGGCGCAAGAGCTCCCGCAAGGAGGTGCTTGAGCGCCTGCAACTCGGGTAAGCAATGCCTAAAGGCGTAGGTGTGCCCAAATTGGGTGCTTGAGCACTCAAAGGGGGATGCTTGAGCTCGCCGTCCTCTGTTGCTCCCTAGACTTGGGCAGGAGCGCTCAATGCTCGGGTAGGCACTGCGTTGTGCAGTGTTTATGAGTGCTTCAAATCAGGCTCCACATCATAACAATCTCCCACTTGGAGACTGATAGCACCCAACACTTGTTTTTCATATTTGCACCTCCATCCGTATCGCTTTCATAGTCACCTACCGTGGTGTGGCTCACCCCCGGTCTCAACCTTCACGAAATCCAACTGAAGCCAAGCATAATTTTAGTTTCTTAATTGTCATTACCTTCGTCAACATATCTACAGGATTTTGAATTGTTTGTTTCTTCTCCATGAATAACTGTCCATCTTCTAGGAGAGAACGAACAAAATGATACACCAACTGAATCTATTTTGCCCTGGCATGAAAAGCAGTATTCATAACAAGATGAATCACACTCATACCGTCATTATGAAGCTTTCCAATCACCTACTCTTTGCCCAATTTTGTCATAAAACTCTGTAGCCAAATAATCTCTTTGCTAGCCTCAGCGATTACAATGTATTCGGCTTCCGTAGTTGAAAGTACAATGATATTCTGCAATCTGGAAACCTAACTCATCCGTGATTATTATGTTCATGCGTTCAACCACACTATTCTACTACGGTGTCCTTGGGACAATGAACTCATGTCTAACCCCCTCTGTACCACAGAAATTCCCGAACTTTTAATTAAGGTAATAACTCCCATTATCTGATCTGAGACACTTCAACTTCAAGTCTGTCTTATTTTCTATCACAACCTTTCACTTCTTAAAGATTTCAAATACATTAGATTTTTCCTTTATGAAGTAAACCCATACATTTCTTGTGTGATTATCAATAATCATGAGAAAATAGCTGGAACCTCCAATGGACTGAACTTTAGTAGGCCCCCATACTTCAAAGATATACTTCAGTTTTTCTGACTTCACCACTAACCCACTTTTAAAGAGAGACATTCTTTTGTTTGTCATCTACATATAATCTTCATAGAAATCTGGATCAATTGATTTCAAATCCTGGAGCTTATTGTGAAAGTAGGGACTTCATACCTTTCTTGCTCATATGACCAAAGCATACGGTGCCACAAACCTGCATCAACCCTGGTTCCAGCTACATCAATGCAATCAACCATTTCATTGATCAAGAGTGCATTCAATGTTGCCTTAAGGAATCACTAGTGCCCCCAGGTTACCTTCTATGGATCACTTATGAAAGAAGTCACGGGTTCTGAATTTGCCAGCTTGCTCACAGAAATAAGATTTCTTTTCAGACTTGGAATACGTTTAACTACAGTAAGGTTTCAGACTATTCCATTCGACAACCTGATATCAATATCACAATTTCCTATGATACTGCGGACCTTAATATCTCTTAGATAAACATTTCTTAGAGCTCTTTGAGTATAGTTTTTAAATAATTTATTATTGGGGCATGTATGAAAAGAGACACATGAATCTACTATCCAAGATTTAGTGCTTACTAGGGATAACACTTGCGAGTTAGTTTGGATTTCACCAGTGGAGATACTTGTAGAAAGATTCATTTCTTGTCCTCCACCACCAACTTTTCTTGTAACTTTACAGTCCTTCTTGGAATATTCATTTTTTCGCAGGTCCAACATTCTCCCCTGTCATTTTCTATGTTGACTTGGACTTCCATCTCCTGGACTTGGACCTGTCTCTGCTCGTATTCTTGTCCATAATCCTTCCTTTCTTAATAACATACAACGTAGAACCTGAAGATTCACCATTCGTTATTCTTCTGCGAAATTCTTCATTCAACATTAGATCCACAATATCATCGAAGTCTAACTTCGAGTTTTCTGAAGAATTAGTAACCGCCGTGACCAAACCATCCCAGCTGTCTGGCAATGAAGATATTATCACGTATGCTCTGACCTTATCATCAAACTTGATCTCCACAAAACACAACTGACTCGTTACAGTATTGAAATTATTCGGATGTTCTGTCACTGAACTGTCTTCCACCATCTTCATATTGAATAGCTTCTTCATCAAAAAAACTTTATTGCAAGTAGAAGATTTTTCATACATTTTTATTAGTGTTCCCATTAGATCCTTCGTGATTTTCTCATTTATTATGTTGAACGCAACATACGAGGAAGAGGCAACTAGATAAAACATAGTGTCGTTTGATCCAACACTTCTTATTACTTCATAGGCATAGACTCAGACTTCCTAATAATTCCTTTTAGTGTCAAGTAGAACTTTTTCTGATACAACAAATTCTCCACTTGCATCTTTCAGGATACGAAATTTGTCCCATGGAACTCCATTTTGAACCTTGCTTTGTCGACCATTGCTCCAACTCGAGTCGAACAATACTCTGATGCCATTGTGTTGTGAAACTCAGAAGAATTTCCTTCCAAATTCACCACGGAATAGGATCGCACAGATTCGATAAAAGAACGAACTTATGAACAAAAGCACAACAAATGCAAACCAGCGATAATGTAATATTGAAAACTGAGAACGGGAAAACCCATGCAACCACATCACCAAAAAAATTTCACTATGAAAAATCAGATACTCTCAACTTCCTCTCTACACTGAAGGAAATTTACTGTACTTTACTCCAAGCCCTTCCTGTGAATCCAACTAGAGAGACACACGCTGAAATCATGAAGATCCTCCTCTCCGCCACTTTTCTCCTCACCGGGAACTTGTTTTCAAAGAAAATCTCGCGCATAGAAATCACAAGACAGAAAAAAACCAAGACACGCCCTCAAAGTAGCCCTTAAAACCATAAATTAGGACTAGCTGCCCCGGGTGCAAGAGTGCCTGAAAGCGGGTGCTCGAGCACCTGCTGCTTGGGTAAGTAGCTCTTAAGTTCGCAGGTTCGCCCAAATTGGGTGCTTGAGAGCTCAATTGGGTGCCTAGGCGCCCAAAGTGGGCGCTTGAGCGCATCCTCCTTTGTTGTGCTCTAGACTTGGGTGCAAGGGTGCCCAGGGTTGGGCGCATGTGTGCGCGATGCTCGTGTAGGTGCTGCACTATGCAGTGTTTTGCTCCAAATTAGGCTCCACACCATAACAACAAGATTATAATTAAGCTTAATTTCTTCGTTTAGGTGATTAGAATCAATAAAGATATAAAGCCCTATAAAATAATATAAGATAATATATCGAAAATTTTTGAGTTTTTTTAATTGAAATCACACATATTTGGATAAAGATCATAGAAGAAGCAAATTAATCAAATGATCAAAAATTAAAATATAGATTAAATAATATCACAAAAAAGAAAATATAAATAACTTAGATAAAAAGAAAATCAACCTGATTAAATGTCCAAAATTTATAGAATGACTTTCGCATTCTTGAAAATAAGTTTGAATAAATTTAACCAATTTATTAGAGTGTTCATCATCTTTGAGTTCATTGGTAAGATCAACTCAAACAATTTACATGAATTCTACAATACATCTCACTCATTATTCCAATTTCACCTTGGAGCTTGATTCTTTTATTTGAGTCATCTTGAATTTACTTTGAGCTTATCCTCCAAGCAACCACACATTTAAGTAGTTTAATCAAATTAGCTATTCATTTTGATGGTCACTAGAATTGATAAACTCTAAAAGCAACTAAGGGTTTGTTTGGATGAACGTGCAGCTTTATTAATAAGCTAATAAGATTGCCGATAAGCACTGCCGTAGATAAGCTTGCCGCACAAAGAATCAGTCCAGATAAGTTGGCATCATTGCTTGATTTGTCATTGTTGAAAATAAATGTGTTTACGGCTATTTCTGGATAAATGATCATCCTGCCCCTGTGCAGTAATGTTGTGTGCAGCATAACTGTCATAGCAGTATATTTGATACTTGAAAAACAAAAATCCACTTTAGAATAGTACAAAAAAAAAGATATACACCTCTCTTAACATTGAGTATCAAGATTGCTAAAAAAAGAAATTAAAACTATTAAAATTACATTTAAAAATATGATAATATTAGTTAAAAATACAGACAACTTATCTCACGAGCTATGTCGTTCTCCAGGGATACCATCCAACCTCGATCACTGTCAGCAGTGGAATCTGTCAGACTGTCTGTCCACCGGAAGAAGTCACACTTCTCTGTGATTCTCCACGGGCACCTGTAGAACTGTCTTCCGTAGTTATGTGCCTGACGTGACGTCAGTAGGAAAGTTTGAAGCCCGCGGTGACAGAGCAATCAACGGGACGTATCTGAAATCCTAGAGCTCATTTTCCGTGAATGATTCAAAAGACAATTCATTAATCATAACACAAATTTAAATTGACAAAAGTAGTAATCAATTATAGATTTGTGCGGCCACAAGGTTTCAAAAATTTCAGTATGCCAATCCCACTGAACCTATCACGAAAAGAAGATAATAGCCTTATAAAACAGGGGTTCTTGGTTGCCTTTAGCTCACTCAATACCAAGCTCGTATGTGTCACATATGCATATGAAAAAAAAAAGATATCCAGAAGAACCCCAAAAACTGCCGCATCGAAAAGAAGAGAAGAACTTGGTTGTCTTTATCAGGATTTCACATGTGCCACCTACCAACAGCGACTAACAGGCCAACTAGAAGAACCCACAAGATCTAAAGTTTTATCATGGATCTCACAAATGCAAAAAAAAAAAAAAAAAAAAGAAAAAGAAACAATCGAAAATATAGAAAAAAAAAAACTATAAACAACATAAAACTTACAATATCTAAAATGTCAATAAAATATGGAACGTAAACATAAACTTATAAAATAAATCAGAATCGTTCAATCAACATCCAACAATGGCGTCTGTAATACATAACTCAAACGACTGAAGAAAACCCAACAATCCATAGGGAACAATAGTGCCAAAACGAACCATCAGAAACGAGGATCTTTTACAAAGATCCAAACAACCATCAGAAATGAAGATCAACTGAATGTTGTTGATCGATGAAAATTACTTCGTTCAATGGCCGCTACTTTTATGTATTTTACATATCTCACACCCAACCTTTCGTATATAGATGAATAGCACAAAATACTTTCACATTAACTTTGAAAATTTGGTATTTTGATGGATAACCGACGTGGAGCTTTCTATCTATTGGTACTATTGTGCTGCATTATGACATGAATTTATACTGACCTGAACATTATCTTGCATACCCTTAAAAAAATTCATAACGAATATTGGATGAACAATATGCGAAATAATGGTGAAGATATAAAAATGGCTTGGAGTGTTGATTCTCAAGCAACGCAAAAATAAAAAAAAAATGCGTAATTCATGAAATCTAGAGCTCAAACGACTAAAGAAAACCCGCTACTCCACATGGAACAATAGAGTCAAAACGAATCATTAAAATCGAAGATCTTTAACAAAGATCCAAAGAACTGAAGAAAACCCAACAGGTCAACAGATCCAACACAGCAAAATGGCTCAAACGAAAGAAATCAACATTCTCACATTTCGATTGCGAGAGAGGGGGAGGGAGATGCAGGTGCGGTCGTGAGATAGGGGAGGAAGAAGGTCGCTCGAGATATTGGGGGGGGGGGGGTTGGGCTGTAAATGGTGCGGGCGTAAGTAATAGGAAACGCGAGCCGCGACGCGGTCTTTTTGCACCGTAGCCCGAAAATGCATTAAACAAACGGGAAAAAAATGGAGCGCGGTTTGGTGCCGCGCCGCGCCAAATAATTGGCCCCAAACGGGCTCTAATTTGAAATATACTAGATGACTCCAAATATTTTCAAATCAAATAGTTAGATACATATGAACGTATGGTCAACATTTGTTGCTTGTGATGAAATCATGGAACAGGATTTTTAACTACTTTTAGTTTGCTATCTTTCATGACAATCCTTGATCATTTTTTATCTGGCATAATACTTAAGATAGATTTTATTAGATTATATGGCTACCATTTTTGAACTTTTCATATTAGTAAAAATAATATATTGTAATATCTCTGTCTTAAATTTGTCCCTGCATCTAATTGTGATTGTTTTACTTACAGATTGAGATGTAGTAACAACTCTCTCCCTCCCTCCCTCTCTCACTCTCTCTCTCTCTCTCTCTCTCTCTCTCTCTCTCTCTCTCTCTCTCTCTCTCTCTCTCTCTCTCTCTCTCTGAATCTAAATTCTAGAGGGGTCCTCTATCTCAAATTTCTTAGAGACAACATAGAGTGCTGTAATTTTTTTTTCTACTAAGTTCCACTGTCTAAGAAAAAAATGGGAAATTAAAAAAAAATGGGAATCTCTATTTTCATCTTATTTGATTAACTTGGTTTCTACAAACTCCGATTCTCTAATAAACATCTAATTTTGCTATTGAAATCACCATTCAAAATCAGCAATAACGATACTGCAACTTCCTTTCCCAGTTCAGTGTAGTTCAGAAACAAAAATTTCTAAGTGTAAGGATAATTCAGCACCTATCAAATCTTCATTCATCTGGAAGCTTTTGTCGAGACAGATTTAATTGTATGGAAATCTAATCGTATTGAAATTTTTAAAACAGCAATAAGTGAAGTCACTAAGACATGTAAGATAAAGTTAAAACAACATAAAGAGGTCTGCAGAAAATAACAATAACGCTTTTGTTCATCAGATTAGTGTCTGGGTGAAGTTTAGTGACTCGATTGATAGCTGGTTGTGAGCAGATTTTTCAAGGTGTAAGTTAATTCTTTATGTTTCAATTTAAAACTTAAGTGCTATTAATTCTTTTTTTTCCTTGCAGGTTCCCAAACTAATTAAGGATTACATTGATGAAGTATCAACCCAACTGAAAATGGTATGTAACTCTGATTCCGAGGAGTTGCCCTTAGAAGAGAAGCTTACTTTCATGCATGAGACAAGGCATTCCTTTGGCAGAACAGCACTTCTATTAAGTGGAGGTGCTTCGTTAGGTGCTTTCCATGTAGGTGTAGTGAAAACATTAGTCGAGCACAAGCTTTTACCCCGCATAATTGCTGGGTCTAGTGTAGGTTCCATCGTTTGTGCTATTGTTGCAACACGGTCTTGGCCTGAGCTTGAGAGTTTCTTCGAGGACTCTTGGCATTCACTTCAGTTCTTTGATCAGATGGGTGGGATTTTCACAGTGGTTAAGAGGGTGATGACACATGGTGCGGTTCATGAAATAAGACAGTTGCAGATGCTTTTGAGACATCTTACCAGCAATTTAACTTTTCAAGAGGCTTATGATGTTACAGGCCGTATACTAGGCATCACAGTTTGCTCCCCAAGGAAGCACGAGCCACCACGGTGTCTTAACTACTTGACTTCCCCTCATGTTGTTATATGGAGTGCAGTGACTGCATCTTGTGCTTTCCCGGGACTATTTGAAGCTCAGGAGTTGATGGCAAAGGATAGATTTGGAGAGATTGTACCTTTTCATGCACCCTTTTCAGGGGGACTGGAGCAGTCGTCCGGAGCTTCTACTCGGCGATGGAGGGATGGAAGCTTGGAAAGTGATTTACCTACGATGCAGTTGAAGGAATTATTCAATGTCAATCATTTTATTGTTAGCCAAGCCAATCCTCATATTGCTCCGCTGTTGAGGTTAAAGGAACTTGTGAGAGCTTATGGAGGCAATTTTGCAGCTAAGGTACCTTATTATCTATTAGCCCTCAGGATCTTTCATCTATTTCTTGCTAGCGGCAATTACATGCATCACACTCAAAACTTTGATATTTACAAATTTAACATCAACTTTTATTCATTTTTCAAATTCCACTCAATTATTAAAATATATGATAATATCCCAACCCATAATCTGTCAATTTTATCTGATTTTCAACGTTTTGATCGTGGTACGTATAAATGCATTGGTTCAGGAGTTTAAAAAACGGGCATTACATACATTCCACCCAATTCCTATGTATTTACACATCTAACACTTAAACTTCACATTTATACCACACAAATCTTTCTAATCACATGAAAAATACCACCATTTTAACTTTAGAAAACTGAAATACACCTTTTCATGCAAAGTTAAGGTGGTTTGTATGTGAAACATGAAATTTAGGTATTAGATATATAAATGCATAAGGATTGAGTGGTACGTAAATCTTCCTAAAAATGATCACTTGGGTTCTAGTTTTGTAAATAACAATGTTCCGAGTGATATGTATCCCTTCTAGATAGGAGCATGCTTGATTATTTGTGTTCTTCGTGTTTCAATCCCTTTAATGTTTGGTCTTAGAAGATTATTGAATTTGTAATAACTTCTTTTTTTAAGATTTTGCAACATTTTGACTTGGCTTTACTTTGTCTCTATTAAGTAGCTTGCTCATCTTGCTGAGATGGAGATTAAGCACAGATGCAATCAAATTCTTGAACTTGGGTTTCCTCTGGGCGGCTTAGCAAAATTGTTTGCCCAAGAATGGGAAGGTCATGTGACTATTGTCATGCCTGCTACACTGGCTCAGGTATTAAGCAAATCTTCTACAGTTAGGCGTGTCGGAAAGATAACTAATCTAAATAAAGTTCTTTGGTGAAACTAATATATAACCAGCATTTTTTCTTTTGTTTTCTCAGTATTCTAAAATCATACAAAATCCATCTCATGCGGAGCTCCAAAAGGCTGTCAACCAAGGCCGAAGGTGCACCTGGGAGAGGCTGTCTGCCATCAAGGCCAATTGTGCTATAGAACTTGCATTGGATGAATGTGTTGCCCTTCTCAACCACATGCGTAGGCTCAAGAGGAGCGTTGAGAGGGCTGCCTCTTCTCATGGGCTTGCAAGCACTGTAAAATTGAGTGCTTCAAGGAGGATTCCATCATGGAATTGTATTGCTAGAGAAAACTCATCCGGGTCACTAGACGAAGAAAGTTTTGGTGACCCCAGTACTTCGAACCATCAGAGCCATGCTACTGGCTCCTTGAGCAGATGTAGCCATAGCCAAATTATTATACATGATGTGAGTGATAGTGAATCAGAAAGCATAGACCTTAATTCATGGACAAGAAGTGGAGGACCATTAATGAGAAGTGCCTCAGCAAACAAATTTATCAACTTCATGCAAAATCTGGAAACTGACTCGGAGTTCATTAGTTCACAGAGGGATGGTGAAGTTGATGGTTCACAGTCCAATACCATTGGGGCTCAGCCGGAAAGAAGAGATTCTTTGTATAACAATTCAAGAGTTTCTACTGATATAAGTTCAGTGAACTCCAACTCGGGTTCTCAAGAATCAGTCAGCAGGCTTCCAATGGCTTCCACCAGAATCCTAGTTACTGAAGGTGATTTGTTGCAGCCTGAAAGGATTCAGAACGGCATTGTACTGAGTATAGTGAAGAGGAATGATTTGAGTTTCGCACAAAGAGTCAATGATTCTGAACAGCAGCAAAGATTATCTACAGAAGCTGATTCTGAGGAAATGCAGATTGAAGATGGTGATGCCAGTTCTACTTCTGATTATGGAGATGCAGATGGTTGAAGTTCAACTTTTATAAGCAGTGCTTCCGATCACCATTATAGTTGAAATTTATGCTTTTGTGGTCATGATTTGTGAAGAACCGAAGAGTTCAGGCTCATCGGTGGGCTCATTTTTCGCCTACTAAAGTGCATGATCGAGATAATTTGAGCATACATTCAACGGAGTCTTCCTTGAAACCTTTTAGTTCCCTCGTTTTCCTGCTTATAGAGAACTCAAATTGAGTTCTCCGGTCAAAGCGTAAGACAATCATAACTTGGTCACTTGATGAATATTGCTTTGATGTAATCCATGTAAATTCTGTACATCAAATTTTGTATATTGTAGGCAAAAGCGCATGCTTATTTTCAGGGTTTTGAAGGAAGAACTTTCAGTGATTTCAATTGTGCCATCGAAGTTTTGCTACAAGTAGAATACTTAGCTTTTTGTTGGTAGTTTTGTTTTTTGGAATCTTTTTAAATATATATATATATTAAGAAATTCTCTTTATATAAGTACTTACTTTAAACTCTACTCCTAATCTCTAAATCATAAACTTTTTATGATGTGCTAACATTTCTTTTAAAAATTACCCAAAACAATGTTAAGGAGTATAAGGAATGCACTAGTGAATTTGTACTTTACATGTTAAGCTCTTTTTAACTCTTTGACTGGCTGCTTGTGATCATTTTCTCAAAATAGTTAGTCTCTTGCTGCAAAAGAATATTCATTGGGTGGATTGGGTAGCATTTGTTATCAAAATGTGGCATGTCTAGGTAGCATCTCTATTGTGTATCATTATTATAGTCAATGAATTTCATATCCTTGTATACATCTATTTAGTGCAATTGTTTTAATCCATATATGCAGCAAAAGTAGCACATTTTTAATTAATTCTATAAAGATCGTTCTAAATGTTAACTTCATTCATTTGAGGAAATTTGTTCCTTAAAATTAGAATAACTAATAATTTCTCTAATCACCTCATATAATTTTGTTGAGAGCATTACCTTTTTCTTTTCTTTTTTAAAACTTAACGGGTTATATTTCTTAAATCTTCTTCATAATCTCATCTGCATTAATCTTCCTCTTTCCTCTTATAAACCCCACATTTTTTGGGCACCCTTAGAATCTTTTTATGCATTGATTTTATTTTGCTATTAATATAATGATTCTCATAAATACCAATCAATAATTGTTTTTGCCATGCATTTTTTTAATGCTCGCGATGTTTTATGCGATGTTGTAAAATATGATGGTGAATTTGTGGTGGAGATATGGCATGAGAGACATGCCTTTAATTCTTAAACTACTTACTTTCCCAAGCTCTTTATGGCTAGTCATGGTCATTGAATTAGCAATAGTTTAATTTCTTCATTTTATTTGTGTTTACATAGTTATTTCACTTTATTTCATGAATATTCTATTTCTAGCTTGATTTCTCCAACAAAATAATAATAATAATAAAAATCTATGCTCAAATTGTATAAAATGGTCTCATTTTCCTTTTCTTTGGCTAATGTAATGTGTTAGGGTGAGAAACATAAAGGGAGCATTCAAATTGTAAAACCATGTATAGCACAATCTTCATTCTTCAAAATGAAATGAAGAAGCAATATTAATGACCTAACACATAATAGAATAATAGAACTTGGGTGAAGGGAGTGAAATAGTATTAATATTAAAAAAAAAAGGTAGAATGGAAGAATGAAATAGCACTTTTTTCCTTCTCTTCATTTCTTTATTATTATTTTTTTATTTTTGTTTCTTGCTTTCTTATTTTTTGTCCACTCATTTCTTTGATATTATTATAAAATCATTACCACATGGGTTTTAACACATATGCTTTTACTTTACTTCAACTATCTTTGAATAAACTTGTGAGTCAAATGAACCTAACAAGGCGGTGATTTCGAGTTATCTCAATCTATATATATTCTCTTTAGTTATCATAAATTTTGGTGTTCTAATGAAAGTGGTATCATAAATCTTTGTGTTCTAATGAAAGTGGTTTTGTATTCTGTATATTTAAATTTAAAGAATTTTTCACGACAATGAGGTTTTCTTTTGACTCTTGCTTTCTCTGATGTTATACCTTTTTGTTTACTTTGTTTGGGATAATGATTTATTATATTTATGAAAATATACTTAGGATAAGGTTGATGGGGCTAATAAGCATGTAGTTCATTGGGCTTCTGCAAGCTTTATTTGACTTTAATCTTAAACCCTAATAGGGTTATCCTTTCTTTGAAGAGAAAATATACATGGATGGTTGGTCTCTCAAATGATTCCTTATCAATTTCTTTAACATTTTTTGTTTATCATTTCATTTAATATTATATTTTGTGATTTAGTGTTTATTCTTTTTCATTATAGTTTTTCTTTTTTCTCTATGTTTTCTTATTCCAAAGTTTTCTTTATCCATTGCAAATCTTAACTTTATAAATTAATATAAAGTTCCAATCATGATTAACATTAACGTGAACTTTTTAATTTTATTATTGTCTTTTATATTTTATTCATCATCCCTCTTTTTAAAAAAGCTATTGATTACATTATTTCGAAAAGAGTCTTATCCTAGCTTTCTTCAAAAGTATAATTTATTGTTTCATTCTTGGTAATCCAAAACTTGAATTTTGTTGCGCTTGAATTTTTAATCTTAAAAAGTTGTGCTCTCCATTTAATATTGTTAATTAGTGATAGTCTTCTTAATGAAGAATTAGATGTGAGGGAGGAGAGGGGTGTGGGCAAGAATAATTGGGTACAAGAGAAAGGAGGTATTAGAGAGAATAAAAAATATTTTGTTTAGGATAGGAGATCTTTGCTCTTATATTCTATAATCATTAATGCAAATAGAAGCTATAAATTTATTACTTATAGAAATAGAGTTAGAAGTTCAAGTCAAATTAAATCATATTTTTCTTTTAAAAAAATCTTATTAATTCTACATTGATTTTATTAAAAAAAAATTGAAAATACATAAATTCTAAAAAAATTCTTTAAAACATAAAAAATATAAATAGTTATTATCTTTTGCTGCAACAATTTTCTTGGGTTCAACAAAATTTTAGAAAAGTTTTATAGAAGTTCTTTTTTTTTTTTTGAAGTTTAGTTTCATGGTGGATGAGGCAAAAGAACTAACCAAATAAAAGCCTTCTAAAAAACTATCACTATTAATACTAATATTCTTATTCTTAAGTCCGGTCATTCTCACTCACTTGAATTAAAAAAAAAAAAAACACTCATCTTTTAAAA
Organism: Papilionanthe hookeriana x Papilionanthe teres; assembly: GCA_022702705.1. NCBI lineage: Eukaryota > Viridiplantae > Streptophyta > Magnoliopsida > Asparagales > Orchidaceae > Papilionanthe > Papilionanthe hookeriana x Papilionanthe teres. The sequence continues at coordinate 10,678,030 of CM040421.1, read as the reverse complement.
TCTTGGTTCCAAGCAACCTTCCACTCTCTCATGTAAACTATAAGATGGATAAGTACTTATAAATGTGTTTGACGTGATAAGGATAAAGATGACTTAATAAACTTGAGGACATAAATAATCCCTCAAGAAAAATGGGTTGAGAGACCAAGTTAAAATTAGTCACACTAAAACTATAACTCATCAAATCATACTAATATGACACACAAAGGATGATATTTTGTCTCAAGTTCCATATAATGACTAGAAAACCTTCTTGACAGTTGACGAGATGAAAAAACATAGTGGAGAGCTTAAGACCTTAAAGATCTTAAAGAGCTTCTTTGATATTGGGTTTATTAGAGGAGAAGAAAATGAAGATAAAAATCTAAATGAAAAAAAAAAGAGAGAACTATAAAGAGTGTTATGTGACCTTGATTGGGTATTTATAGAGCAACAAATTTAAAAAGAGTAGAAAAATATCTTCATAACTAGCTGCGCACCTACGCCAGGCATCAAATTAAAATATTTAAAATAAGATTTGCTAAATTATGTTCTCATATTTATTTAATTCCTTTGGTGGCTTCTAACCAATTAACATAAGAGATTGACAATGGGAACAAACAAAGCTTGGTGTGATTTTAATCCGAAGAGCAATTTCACAAGTAAAAACATGCCAATGCATCAAAAAAATTAAGAGCACATGAAGGGGAAATTAAATTTAGAATTTGAGGAAAGCAACAATAAAGTGAGGTAAAGACATCTTCAGTCATCTCTCCAAGTTGTGATTTCATCCTTAAAATATTTTAACTTTTATTAATGTGTGGCTTGCTTTCACCTTTTCAGTATTGGGGGACAATGGAACATTTTGGAGGATTATTGACCTTGAAGTTAGGAGAATAACACTTCCTTCTAGCTATTTAGAGAAGATGGAGGTCTAAAAGGAAGAAAAAAGCAAGATAGTAAACTCTAGCCAAGACTACCCTTAGCTAGCTCAATGTTCATGATGTTGATTTGTATTAAGAAGTCAAATAAAATTATTTCAATCATAAAGGACGCAACAACATATTGAGAGAAAAATATTATTCCTTTATTCTTTGGAATTTCATTAATGAAATAAAGGAATTAGCAATGTACAACTAATTTTAATTGGCTTTAGTGGAAGGCTAATTAGCCAGTTAAGTGATTTTGATACATTCAAGAATGGAATGAATTCACCTAAGTCACCTATGCAGACATACTTGGCCTTCCTGATAGGCTAAGCAAAGTCATCAATTTCTATGTTTACCTTGACTAAAGTAGTTAGCCTCGTCGTTGGCTAAATGTTATTTTCCTATGTGCCTAGCCCAATAATCTGATTAAAATGATAGTTTACTCAACAAAGTTAACCGGCAGAAGTTAACTGAGCAAAGTGAAGTCAACTAATGATTTATATGGGATTATTCATTATTTGGATATCATTTATGTATATATGATAATGTACTTAAAAGTGACGGCTACCAAGTTTTTAAAAAAATAATATATTCATGAGATCATATTTTGTAAATATAGAATTCTTATAGAGCTTTATCATAACCACACCTATAAATATATCGATATCCGGTAGACCGTACCTAAGGAATAGAGCGTGAAACCGAAGGAAGAAGATTGTGAGAGAGAATGAGAGAAGAAGAAAAAGAGAAGAAGATGAGGACTTGCCCCCTCGGGGGCAAATCGGGGTGTTCCCGGGCTCGTAGATCTATCTTATTCCATAAAAAATAAAACTTACAAGTGATGGGAGGCTCAAAAACCACTTTACATAAAAGGACCCTCATATTTATAAGTGATAGGAACGTCAAAAAGTAAATTATAATATTACTTTTGTTTTCAAAAGAATTTAGTAGATTATATTTTAGTTTTTTGTATTAGCGATTGTTCGGAAGGAAAATCCCTCCTTCGACATCCTTCATTCGGAGATAAAAGTCCTCTGTCAGTATCCTCTTCAGAGGGGAAAATTATTCCGTACAGACAACGAATGCAGTGCTGCGTACGGACAACGCAAATAACCACCCAATAATCAGCTAATAACTCGTAAAAACTTTATGAATAACATTAAAATGAAACTGCGAGGTTATTGACAGGTTATTAGGAAGTTATTGCAGCGTTATTTGAGCAATAACCTTCCAATAACCTCATAATACCCCGAATAACAGATAAAAAATATAAAAATGAAACCGCGGAAGTTATCGGCGTTATTAGGAGCTTATTTGCTGGTTATTCAGAATAATACCGCAATAACTTCCTAATAACCTCCCGATAATCATGAAATAACCGTCTCTGAATTTATTAATTTATTATTTGGTGATTATTTACGCTGTCCGTACGCAGCGCTGCGTACGTTGTCCATATAAAATAATTTTTCCTTCAGAGAGGAAATTATCCCTCATTTGAGTCGTGAGAAGTCAGACGAGGGTAGTTAATTGATGAGAGGCAGACTGCATATAACTTCAACATTGGTGCTGAACAATTTTGGGTATACAAATAAATTTACATTCAGATAAAATACTACAAAATAGTCACGATTCGGACGATGTTACTTGTCTAGACGTTTCGGTACGGGCGTATCGAAGGAAGACGCGTCGAAGTCGAAGTAGACGGGGCTTAACTGTAGACCCATACGCCTCATTCTCATGCTACCGTCTCATGGCTACGGCTAAGAATAGAATTATATGGCAAAGAAAAGAGTTGTCACTTGTCAGTAGAACGTGACATCAATTCACTCAATGCGTCAATCCACGGGATCTTCGGCAGCCTGACTTCATAATTTTTTGTTGGAATATCTTAATTAAAATTTTTAGAAAACAAACTTATATCTATTGTTTTTCTTAAATAAAATGTAATAAATGTAACATGTGATCAACTAATTTTCTTAAAATTGTAATTGTACTAAAATAAACATAATAAAATCAACCTATTTTGATTTAGATAAAAATATCCAGCCCAATTTTCTATATGTTTCTTAAAGCAAAACAAATAAAAAAAATTGACTTTTTAATCTTCATGTTGATATTTATGGTATTAATTATTTTTGGAGAAGTATTATAAAATTTTCGTTAAGATAAAATCTCTCTTTTGTATTCAAAAACTTGTTAGTAAAGTCCAACATAAAAAAATTGGTTCAAATATGATATGATTTGATCTCGAGGTAATTTTTTAATAATAAATATTTAAATCTCAATAAAAAGTTATTCATAGCTCAAATTTCAGTAAACTAACAGTTATACTGACCGATTCAATGAGACGGACCCAATGGTATTAAAATTAGACAAATCTGAGTAAAATCAAGCTCAGATCAAGTTGTTAAGCCACACTTAAAAATTTTCTAGACATATTTAGAATGTCAAACATATGTCGAATCTAGCAAGCCTATAGTCGAATCTAGCAAGCCTATATTCGAATCGAGCTTCTCGACAAGAAGAACCCAGCGAGCCCAATATTACTCAATTTTGACATCGTTAAGATACTCAAATGCATCAAATGTCGTCTGATCGAAGGAAGCTTTTCGGACCGTCCGATCAAAGTGGTTCATACATCTACTTTAATTGCATCCATAACACTATAAATATCTTCCCACCCCCTCATGACAGAGGAGAAAATGAGGCTTGACGAAGAACTTAAAGCTTTGAAAAGGTGCTGAAGTAACACTACCACTGCCGACTGTTTTGACTTTCGCCGATCATCATTGACAACTGTTGATCGCTGTCGATTACTACCAACCACCGTCGACCAACACAGACTGACGTCGATCAATACCAACAACTATCGATCACCATCGACTAGACGCCGCCAATCACTATTGGTCGTCGTCCGTTCCTAGCAACAGTTCATCAGCACGTCAATGTTGTAACTTGAAAAACCTAGTATCATTTCCGCATGTGGGATAAGTGGTTGGAACTGTAATCATTTTTTATAATGGAACTCTTCAGCCGGGTTAAACCCCCTAGTTATTCCCTTTCTAGATTTTGCACATAAAAAATTGTTGTGTCATTATTAGTTACTTTCTCTTTATTTAATGTGTGCTAAATCTTCGTATCACGTTAAGACGATAATTTAATACTCTCCTACCACAAATTTTCTAGCATGTATCAGTTTGATGTCATTTGTAGGAACTTCAATCCCATCACTGAAGTACTTGCGAGACAAACTACATGGCGACCAGACACAATATTTATGATAATGGAGCATTCCGTTCCAACAACCATCTTTTGAGGGAGTAGTCGCGAAACCAAAGGTTGTATGCCTCTTCATCTTCTCGTCGTAAGAGATGTTATCCTGCCGACAAAGGTGTGTTCGGTCATTCTCTGGAAGACTAAATGCACATAATGGAGGAGTCTAAACTAGAGATCATACAGCAGATATTCGGGCCTTAACAACCGCTACCCACACCATAAAATGAAGTCTATCACTAACTCAATGACCTAAGGGAAACACACCATTCATAAGGAAGACTTCCCCTTCCAGGTTGTGATGCTACAGTCCTATATACCGCAAGTTTCAGTCATTCATCTCATGCATCTCTCCAAGCACCACCACGCCTTGCTGTCATGCCAGTGATGTCATTAGTAAAGAGGCTGGACAAGTTTTTGTTCTAGCTTTTGAAATGGTTGAATCTGTTATCCTCGGTCCTAGGTGAAGTTTAGCTGGTACCCGAGTTGTAGTTTGTTGACTTTTCATAGGAGACTTGGTATAGTATCGGGGTAAATCGGTTTTCTGACAAATAAAAGTTTCTTGTTCAAGAAATCTTCTTTTCATTGTCGCAGAAACTGAATATCCTATCTTGTCTAAAAGTTGCGAGACGAACATCCTTCTTTTTGTGTAAGTCTTTTGAATACAAAATGTATTACTTAAATTAATGAGGATCTTTCTTTCTTTGAATGAGAAGATTGAGGCCCATTAGTGGGGACACATTGGAAGCTGCTTCCATCTTCTTCATTAGATATTGGAAAAAAATTATTCTCTTTTAGGAAAGCATTGCCAAAAATATTCTCCTCAGGTTAAGACACATCAAATTTGTTAACTGTTTTAATTTCATTTTCTTCTTTTTTCTCATGGCTGGACGGTTTCTATTTCTTCGTTGAGTACGAGTCAACTGTCCAGTTTTAGAGCTAGATCCAACTTTGTACATGGAGGGTGGCGGAATATCATCTTCTCGGTAAAAAAAAAACATTTCTTTCCTTTCTGATCAACTTCTTCTCTTTTTCATTGGTCTTGAGAATAGTATGTTTTGTAGAAGTTGCCTCAGACAGTACTGCCTTAGGAGAAGGGAATTCCTCATCAGAATCCAAAATAAATTATTTAAAAGGTTTAATGACTTCAGAAGCAGTTGTATTCATCTAATCATGTGGCGGGCCACGAAGCATTAATTCAACTTTATCAAATTCAGACCCAAATTTAATCTCTGATTTCTAGTGAGTAGTTTTGTCAATTGGTAGATTGGAATCTTGAGAGTAGGAAAAGATCAACTTTGGGAGATCCATTACATATGGAAATTCAGGAGAAAAATTTAAAATGTTAAAGTTCATTCTAGACTCATTTCATAAACTAAAAATTTGTTATTATGTCATTTTGTCTTGTCATTATTGAAATGTAAGATTTAAAATTTTGTTTGTCATGAATAACTCCTAGAATCAAAGAGTTAATTCTGATCGGGTAATATATAGATTTGAGAAAGAGATGATCCAATATGTCAAAAGATGGAACATCTCGGGATAGAGGATAAATGAATTAACCAGAGATGGGGAGAGAGAAGTCGCCAGCGGAGTCATCACTCTCTTATTACTGTCAGACTCATCGCTGCCGCCAATTCTCCGCAATTGTCAGAATGTCGTTAATTTATTTGTGTTGTTGTTAACGAGTCACCATTCTGTTAATCAGTTACATTGTCCTAGCCTTCAAATAATTTCTTCTCCCATATCATGTGAATGACCTCAAGATATCAATAAAATTGGGGGAGGAAGGAAAAGGGCAAATGAGAATGGAAAACCGATACAAAAAGTGTAGGGAGAATTCATTGTGATATAAATTGTAGAGAGAACTCTATAATGTTTGACTCCTGAGATATTCACACAAGGAAATCTACATGAATATTTTATAAATAGAGATTTAGGTACGATGCCTAATATGAGTTTCTTGTTATCTTATAATAGCAGGCTTCTATAGTTAATCACATCTTAAATGGTTAAGATCGCCTAAGAAAACTCTCGATTAAGGTCAATAATTGTTCTAAGAAAAATTTTAAGTGTCAAGATCAATGATAAAAATGTCAATGTTGAGTCTTAAGAGTAATAGATTTCTAAGAATCAAATACTACCCTAAAGTTCTATTTTATTTTTAATTTTGTTGTTGTTATTTTGTTTTGTTGTTGTCATTTTGTTTTGTTTTTGTTATTTTATTTTTTTGTTATCGTTTTGTTTTGTTATTGTGAGATTCATTGTTCAAGCTTTAGAATATCATCTCTGTAAAATAAAGTTAGTGTGTTCTAATAACATGTAAATAAAATCTAAAGCACAACTTGCCTTGTGTCTTCAACAATCCTACAAAACAAAGTTAGTATTATATATTATAATTTGTTGATGTAATTAGTTAAAATTTTAATTTTTAGATAACTCGATCAAGATTTCTATGGCTTCATTGTCCCGAGGTCTTTAGGATATTCAGATCTAATTAGTCTGAAAAGTATTTAAACCATGACCAGAAAATTCTTATCAGCAACCACAGATTGTGTCGTTCAAGAGATCTTCATTGATCTGAACACTGGGGTTCAAGTTGCGTTTGGTGATCTTTGTTAATTAGGGTTTCAATTAAGTTTTAATGTCTTTTTCTGATTTTAGGGGTTGTAAATTTTAGTTTATTTATGATTTATTAACCGATTAAGTTTTGTCATTGTGTTATTTATTTTTATTTTGTATGGAAGACCCGTTAGGATCTCATGGTTCTGTCATCCTGGTTTGATTATTCATAAGTGATTGAAAGATATTTTGTTAGCAACCATGGGTTACCATCTCCAGAATATTTTCTCAAACCACATTCTAGGGTTCAAGTTTAAGTTTTAATGTCTTTTAGGATGAATTTTTAAGTAATTCATGTTTTAAGGTGAATTTATGTCTAATTGATTTTGACTTTTATGTCAGTAGTTTTTTAGATTAAACTTAGATTTAGGTTTAATGTAAATTGAATAATAAGATTTAAGTTCACTTTGGGTTGGATTTAAAGATTGACTTAAGTTTAGGTTGGGTCAAGCTTAAGGATTCATTTTGATTTAGGTTATGGCTGGGTTGAATTCAAGGGTTAAGGTTACTTACATTCAGTTGGAGTGGAGCCTAAGATTTAAACCTAAGTTTTAAGGAGACTTAGATTCAATTTAAGTTAAACCTAAGGTTTAGGATTGCTTATGTTCTATTTGGGTTGAACTTAAGAGAGTATGGTTTGGTTCAACTTAGAGTTTTAGGTTCAATGTAGGTTGAATCTAAGAGAAATTGGTTAAGTTTAACGTAGATTAGACTTAGGTTTTAGGTTCAGTGTTCGTTAAACCTAAGTTTAATTGGTTAAGTCTAATATAGATTAGAAGTAGGGTTTAGGTTCAGTGTAGGTTGAAACTAACAGAAATTGGTTAAGTTTAATGTAATTAGACTTAGAGTTTAGGTTCAGTATAGTTGAGACTAAGTTGAATTTGTTAAGTCAAACGTAGATTAGACTTAGGGTTTATGTTCAGTGTAGGTTGAACTTAAGTTGAAATTGGTTAAGTTTAATGTAGATTGGACTTAAGGTTTAGTTTCAGTGTAGGTTGACCCAAAGTTGAAATGGGTTAAGTCTAATACAGATTAGACTTAGGGTTTTGGTTCAGTGTTGGTTGAACCTAAGAAAAAAGGGTTGAGTCTAATGTATATTAGACTTAGGGTTTAGGTTCGTTGTAGGTTGAACCTAATATTTAAGTTAAGTTCAGTGTGGGTTGAACCTGAGGGTTTAAGTTGGGTTAATATGGATTGAAACTAAGGGTTTAGGTTAGGTCTGATATGGATTGAACCTAAGGGTTTGGATTATGTTCAATGTGGATTGAATCTAATGGTTTAGTTAGCATATATTCAAGTCAGGTTGAACCCAAGATTTTGCTTTAACATATATTTAAGTTAGGTTGAACTTAAGAGTTTAGGTTAATTAATTCTGGTATATCTTAGACTGAATGAGGGTTTAGAGTGAATTAATCCTAATTTAAATAATGCTAAAAGGGTAATTAAGTATAATTTTGGTTAGACTTAATTAGGATTTAATATTCATTAAACTAATTTTGTTAAGGTTTAAGGAGTAATTAAGTCTAATTTGGGTTAAACTTAATTAGAATTTAGAGTTTAATTAAACCTGATTTAGTTAAGGTTTAATTGATAATTAAGTCTAGTTTAGGTTATACTTAATTAAGATTAAGATTAATTAAGCCAAATGTGAGTAATGCTTAAGGGTTTAATTAGGTCTAATTAAACCTAACTAAGGTTTAAATGTTGATTAAGCCTAACATAAGTAAGGCTTAAATATTTAATTAGGTATAATAAAGGTTAGATCTAATTAAAGTTTAAGGTTAATTAAGCCTAATGTAAGTAAGGCTTACAGATTTAATTAGGTCCAATTAAAGTTAGACCTAGCTAAGGTTTAAAGGTTAATGAAGCCTAATGTAGGTAAGGCTTAAAGATTTAATTAGATCTAGTTAGGGTTAGACCTAATTAAGGTTTAATGTTAATTAAGCCTAATGTAAGTAAAACTTAAAGGTTAAATTAGGTATAATTAGGGTTAGACTTAATTAGTGTTTAAAGGTTAATTAAGCCTAATTTAGGTAAGGCTTAATGGTTTTATTAGGTCTAATTAGGGTTAGACCTATTTAAGGTTTAAAGTTTATTTAAGTCTAATTTCGATAAGGTTTAATGATTTAATTAGGTCTAATTAGGGTTAGACCTAATTAAGGTTTAGATGTCAATTAAACCTAATGCAAGTAAGACTTAATGGTCTAATTATGTCTAATTAGGTTTAGAACTAATTAGGGTTTAAAGGTTAATAAATCTAATTTAGATAAGGCTTAGTGGTTTAATTAGGTCAAATTAGGGTTAAACCTAATTAGGGTTTATGATAACCAAGATCCAGGTCTTAGGATTGAAATAGGCCTAACTAGTTCAACTTAATATCCGACCTAATTTTATATCCAAATTAGATCAATTTTAAATCAAATGGTCCAAACAAAAATTTTGGGTTAAATTGTAAATTTTAAAATTTTAAATTAGACCCCTAAAGATCTAAGATGTCATTTTAAACCTTTATAAGGATTATAAAATTGGTTTTAGTCATCAAATTAATCTCCAAGGATTTTCTAACTAATGTTAATTTTAATTTCCAAATTTTTTATTTTATAATTTATTTATTAGAATAACTAAAACAATTTGCTGAAAATTGGATAATTCATTTTGGTGATTCTTCTTAACATAGGAAAAAACAGGGAAAGTTCTCAAAGATAGAAGGATTAACCCCTGTAAATTTTATGATTTTTTATTTATAATTATTTTTTATAGGTTAAATTACTCTACAGAGTAATTAATTAATTAAAATTTAATATAATTAAACTAATTTTATTTTTATTTTTAACATTTTCCCCTTACTCTATTGAGTTCAGGGATATTTTTAATTTTTTTTATGATTTTTCTTTGAAAGGTTATGATTTTTTAAATATTTTTGGAATTTTCTCAATTTTATTAAATAGAAAAATCGCATTTTACTATTTATCCAACAAGGTGCTAGCTCGATCCTAGGACCATATAAGCTCCACGGGATGACTTTTGATTGACGGGGCTTTTACGTGTGGCAGTGAGGTGGCCCACGGTTTAATCTATTTGTATGGATGATTTCGTGGTCCGACCTAATCTCGACCGTCCATTTTTTATACACGAAAATGGATGACATCAGGTCAGCGTCCTCAGGGGATGTTAATCTGAGAGGCATTCATTGTTACACAATAATATCTCCCCCGATTCTCCCTCGATTCTCCGTAGAATCTCATGGGATTTGTTCCAAAAGCTTCATTGAAGCAAGACGAAATATCCATAAAGTTATGTAAGCATGGTGTGATGGTTTCCTTCACAAAGTTCCAAACTCGAGCACATTTTTAGGGTTCAAGGCACATACTTGGTCTCAAAAGCAAAGCCTTAATTAAGCTTGACAGAAACGATCGCTTGGTCCTTCCAAAGCTTCTTCTTGGTCCAATTTGGAATGAAATCAAGCCAGGGTATGTTCTAGCTGAAATGGTGATATGGCTTCAGCTTGGAATGAGTCAGAGCATGCGGGAGAGGCCAATTTTCATTTGGATCTTCTTGGTGAAGCTCAAGGAAGCTTTTGGAAGGTTTGGGTGGAAGTTTTAGAGAGGTTTATATCAACCCAAAAATGTGTCCTGGTTTTAAGGTCTGAAATTGAGGCTCTCTAATGGATTTAAAGGGCTAAGGCTATGGGGGATTGATTACTCTATTGATGGGGAGGGTTATCTCTATTGAGTGCAACAGGGTTTCGGGGCTTTACTTTCTCTTCTCTTCTCTTGGAAGCTCTCGGGTATGGCTTTAAATAGCCATTAGAGGCCATGGCCGAGCTTTGACTTGACTGGAGAAGATAGGAGGTGGCTTAGGGAGGCTCAGAGAAGCTCAAAGGATTAGATTTTTGCTGTAGATAATAGCTTACCCTATTTCTATGTTGTGCTCATCATGAGCACAAGTATGGTGATGAAGGTGGCTTAAGATAGGGCTCCCTTTCTATTAGAGGGGTGGTGAGGTGGATAAAGCAACTTGGCAATGAGCTGTATTAGCTAGTCCACCTAGGTTCAAAGGACTATGAGGTGGAATTTAAGTGAACTTCCATATACTCTCCCTCTCATGAGGGCTTTAAACTTTAGTAAAAAATGGTGGCTCGTTAGATTTTAAATAAAGTTAATGGGTCAACCCTATAGTGATGGAAGGCTTTGAGTCATGGGTAAACCCATTAAGGATGAGCTTTATGGGTGGGCTTCCATGGAGTTGGGCTTTGATGGATGGGATTGAGCTATGATTTTAGGGCTCAAACCTAGGCTTAATAGGTCTCAATTTCATCCTTTTAATAAATTAAGTAATTAATTAATTATAAAGTGAAAATTTTGACCATAAGACCATGAGTTGGCCATGAGGTGTGGGGTTGACCATGGTGGTCTAGGGTTGACCATGGTGGCCTAGGGTTGACCAATGGACCAAAGTTGACCAATTGAATCCAAGATTGACTAATTGGATCATGGATTAATCATTTGCATCATGGATTGACCAACATGATCCATTTAACCTTATGGTGATGGGTAGACCAAATGGTCAATGGGGTTACTAGTTGTCCTATGTTGACTAAATGGTCAATAGGGTGACCATTGGGTCAAGGGTTGACCAAATGGTCAACAGGGTGACCATTATGTTCAGGGTTGACCAAATGGTCAATAGAGTAACCATTGGGTCAAGTTTTGACCAAATGGTCAATGGGATGGCCATTAAATCCAAGGTTGAACAAATTGTCAATGAGGTCAATAATTGTTTAAATTAAGCCCAACGATTACTGATCTAGTTTTTCTAAGGCGTCACTTAATTTTGAGGTCAAAAGGGGGCACATTAGGGTTTGGTCCAAATTTTAGGGTTTGGGGATCCCTGATGGGCTCAAGGGGTCGATGTTATTAGACTTCTTTCCCAAAGTGGATCTAATGATCATGGTGATCGTTAGGCTCGCAGAAGAATCCTTGGGATTCTTAGTTGATTTGGGTGGTTCAGAATATATTCTGATAATGGATGTAGGTTTATAACAGATACTCACAAAAGTGAGGTTAATAGTAGGGTAATCATAACTAGAGAGTCAAGTGTATGTACCTGTTCTGGGGACAAGAGCACTCCCAAGGGGACGTATCCCACTTGGTTAATTACATCTTGGAGGATACCTAAGAATACTTTTGATAAAAGGGATTTTGATTTTATTATCATCATCCTGGAGAAATAAGTCATCAAAGGGTGGTTATTTCATATGGAGAAGTCTCGATGCTTCAAAGCTCGCACTAAGTCATGAGGCAGAGTGTGAATCTCTCTTGTTCTAAATGGGTAGTGACTCATCAACATACGGAGCCCATGAAATAACCATAAACATTTGACAGAGATATCCCTATGAGTCAAAGCAAGTCTGGTTTGTAAGGTCAGAGGACAAATCATCATATCCTAAGCGAGCAACAGCTCATCAGCTTTGGGTCATCAAACTGATATCAACAAAGTCAAAAGGTGTGAGAGGGCTCAACAGAGGTAGTCAAGGGAATGGTAGACTAACCCTAAAAGGTAGAGGTAGCCGGGTCAAGGTACCACAGCCCATCATAACAAGCCACTAGGACCTTAAGTCTACCTAGTCGTGAAGGTAGTCGACCCAACACGTCCAGAGATTCTCGGTCAATAATCTGTGAATTGCGTCTTCCATGGGGACCTTAGTAGCTCTAAGATCAAAGGAATAAAGCTCTATCCTATGACTATCGGTTGGAGTTCCAAGAGGTGGGACTTATACCCACTGCTATGACAGGAATGCCTCATGAAAAAAGAGAGAAAACAGGTCTAACTACAAAGCTATAGATACTTCTAACAAAAAGGCTTACACCTCGATTGGGTTGGGAAGCCTTCTAACACCCTAGGTGCACTATATAATAACCTATATAAAAAAAGCTATACTGGGCCAACCGGGTTGGAGAAGCACAGGGGCTTCTCCTCAGACATGAAAATATGATACAATTAATTCCAAGTGTGAAGGCTCTAATAAATATGATCAGCGATATGTCCATGCATGCAGATCATTTTAAAACTGGCCCAAAGGCCATACATAAAATAAAGGCTGGTTTTGAAAAGTCACGAATCTTTTGATCCTAAAATTTTGATTATTTTAATCTTTTATTAGGAGTTTGCATATAAAAATTATAATTTTTAAGGAGCTTAATGATCATTGATTTTACTTTTCATGATATCCCAAATGCATAGAAGTAATATATATATATATATATATATATATATATATATATATATATATATATATAGGGAACAAAAGTCCACCTGGGTTGGTGACCCACTGAAAATATGTTAAGATTTTCATGCCTATTTTATATTGATTTTGATAATACTGCACTTTTAAAGAAGGGTATTTTTAATGATTTGTTGCAGATATGTTGATTTATGGACAATGGAGCGAAAAAATGCAAAAAAGGAGCGAATTTGGACCAAAAAAGGACAAAAAATGTGAAGATTTGATCTAGGGCGCCGACGGTGGATTTTTCCTGAGAGTTCAAAAAATATTACAAGGAAGCCCGCCAATGACAAAATTGAGGCCGCCGACAGCGGGCCTTATGAAAGAGAGTCCAAGGCTAAGTATTCTAAAAGGCCGCTGACGGCGCGCTCGAGGCCGCCGACGGCGAGAAAGTCTATTCTCTCATGAGGTGCATCGAATGGACGATTTTTTAAGGGATGCTTGGAGAAACTCTTGGAAACTATTCAACCACTTTAAAAGAAATAATTTGGGGCCGAAAATAGTGTCCACTAGTGTCCATTGTTGTTGTTTGTTGTTTTCCATGAGTGTTAGTTAGTGTCTTATTTCCATTATAGTTTTAGATAGTGAGTTCAATTAGTGGTATTTGTGAGTAATTCTTTGAGAGATAGTAAGAGTGGAAGGGAAGTGAGAGATTTCTTCCTCCTTGTCGTTTCGAAGGAGAATTCTGCGTGCTGTAAAGAAAGAAAGATATTCATAAGAACTTCACGGAGTTTGCTTGGGGAGGAATTTGAGATAAGTTGTATTTAATTATTTTAGTTTGTTAAACTTTATTTTTATATATGAAATCCAAGTTTAGTCGTATCTTCTCCATAAAATCTGAGTAGTTTTTCTGTCTTTCTCCTTGTTTTGATATTTTTGTGAACTGATAATTTAAATTAGTGTGCTAAGTGAAATTTAAAAGAAGTTGTGATGATATTTTCACTTGAATCTTAAATTACTTTCACTTTGACCGATTGATTAGTTAAAATATGTTGAGTTTAACAACTATAGTGAAGATTACATCCGAGATTCAGGGATGTCAAAGTTCTTGAAAGTAGGGTGCAAATAAATAGGGAAATAATATTTATCGGGCGTAGAATTAGAGATTTTAGAGTGACTGACTAAAATCCCCAATTTGGTTCTATCGTTTGGGTGTTAAAGTGTAGATGTTAGCCCTCAGGCAAGGGGAACGTGGGAGCTCCGAAGTGAGAGCCGATATCCTCCCAGCCTAGCCGCAGATTCAATAACCAAGCATAAGATTAGTCAATGTTCTTTATGCCTGGACCAAAGGGTAAATAATATGTATGCTCTTATTTGGCACAACACCATTTTTAAACTAATTTTAATTATCCATTCACTTAAATTTCCTAACAAAGAGAAGGATTCTTGCTTATCTATTTGAATTTCACTTAATTAGTAGAATTAGTTAACTGTGGTAGAACTAGTTTATTAAAACTTTATCTTATTTACGATTGCATATTAGTGACAGATAGGCAATTCAATTTACAAAGTTGTGATTTTAAATTGGTTTCTATAATCCGAGTCCGTAGCCTCTGACCGTAGCTTCTGAACTATCCCTGTGGGATCGATATTCAGGACTCTATTAGAGCCCTGTATTACTTGAACGATACGTATACTTGCGTTGAAAGATAGCTATATGATTATTGAATATCTTTATACACGTCTTTATCAAATAAAAGCAATTTTAAATTAACGCAAAGTGTGCGGGGCGGTTCAAGTTTTTGGCGCCGTTGCCGGGGATAGTTAGAAAGATAGTTAGAGCGTTAGGATAGAAAAGATAGATAGATATATAACCTAACTAGAGTAATAGACGATTTAGGACAATTAGAAAACTTTTTAAAAAAATTTGCAACTTATTATTATTTAGTCAATTATTTTTCTGTGGACTGATTTCGATTGTATGCGTAAATCTAGATTTGAAAATATTATACCCTACGATTCAGAATTAGAACACACTGTTAGAATAATTAGAAAACTAAGAAAAGAACCTGATAATCTTGATACAATGGAAAACAACGTAAACAACCAAAGAATAGAAAATGAACATCAATCTAGACCACTAAGAGATTACACTAACCCTACATTTGATGAAATTCACTTAACCATTCAAAATCCAACTGTAGCTGCTAATTCATTTGAGCTTAAACCTGCAATTATCCAAATGGTACAAAACAATCAATTTGGTATAACTCCTAACGAAGATCCTAATTTACATCTTGCAAGTTTCTTAGAACTTTTTGCTACTTTTAAATATGACAGAGTTTTTGATGATGTTCTCAGACTTAGACTTTTTTCTTTTTCATTAAGGGAGAAGGCTAAGGCTTGATTAAATTCGTTAGCACCTGAATCTATTAGAACTTGGGGGGAACTTTCACAAAAATTCTTATCAAGATATTTTTCACCATCTAAGACTGCTATGCTTAGAAACGATATCACATCTTTCAGTCAGTATGAGGG
Organism: Papilionanthe hookeriana x Papilionanthe teres; assembly: GCA_022702705.1. Taxonomy (NCBI): domain Eukaryota; kingdom Viridiplantae; phylum Streptophyta; class Magnoliopsida; order Asparagales; family Orchidaceae; genus Papilionanthe; species Papilionanthe hookeriana x Papilionanthe teres. The sequence goes on along the minus strand of CM040421.1, from coordinate 10,662,463 downwards.
AGAATCGATATATGAATCTTGGGAAAGATTTAAAGAACTTCTTAGGAAATGTCCACATCATGCTTTACCAGATTAGTTAATTATTCAAAATTTTTATAATGGATTAGTAGGATCTCTTAGATCCATTATTGACGTTGCTGCTGGTGGATCATTAATGTCTAAACCTTTTGAAGAAGCTTATGCTTTAATCGAAGAAATGACTACCAATAATTTTTAATGGCCTGCTGAAAGGGTAAATCCTAAGAATGTAGCCAGTATTCATGATTCAGATGCTTTAACTATGATAGTTTCTCAAATTGCTGCTCTTTCAAATAAAATAGATCAATACGGAATGAATCGTTCTCAAAAACCTCTAGTGTTAGAAGAAAATTCATTAGGACAAATTGTAGATGCTCAATCTTCATATGAAACTATAAATTTGATAAGTAATAGACAAAATAACCCTGATTCAAACTATTATAATCCAGGTTGGAAGAATCATCCAAACTTTAATTGGAATAACCAAGGAAATGTTAATCCTATTAATCCTCTGTGGGGGAACAATCATGTAAACCCATTAGGAAATGTAAACAATCAGGGTAATTCCAATTATAGACCTTCTAATCCACCAGGTTTTTATAATAATTCACAATTCAAGGAGAAGAAGTTATCTATGGAAGAATTAGTTTTGAATATGGGAAATCAATTACAAAGTCAAGGAGCTGCTATTAAAAATATAGAAAACCAATTAGGGCATATTGCTACTGCACTAAGCAATAGACCTGTTGGAACTTTACCTAGCAGTGTTGAAGTAAATCCAAAAGTTCAAGGAAAAGAACAGATAAAGGCTATTCAATTAAGAAGTGGAAAAGAGTTGGAAACGAGAGTCCAAAAAGAAACTGTAGTTGAAAAGGAAAAAGTGGAAACTGAAGGAGAAAATGAAAGTTTATATCTGGGTTTTCCTCTGAAACCTATGAAATTACTGTTGAAAGAACTCCACCACCATTTCCTCAAAGACTAAAGCAAAAAGATAAGGGAAAAAGATTTGCTAAATTCTTAGACATTTTAAAAAAATGTCAATAAATATTCCTTTTGTTGAAGCTTTGGAACAAATGCCTGATTTTGTTAAATTATGAATGATATACTCAACAAAAAGAGGAAGTTACTAGATCATGAGACTGTTGCACTTAGTGAAGAGTGTAGTGTTATAATTCAGAAAAAGCTTTCTGAAAAACTTAAAGATTCTGGTAGTTTTACTATCATGTGTGCTATTGGTGAAAAATTTTATGGTCGAGCATTATGTGATTTGGGAGCTAGCATAAATTTGATGCCTTTATCAACTTTTAAAAGGTTAGGAATAGGAGAAATTGCACCAACTTCTGTAACTCTACAGTTAGTTGATCAATCTATTACCCGTCCTAAAGGAGCTGTAGAAGATGTTTTGGTTAAGGTTAATAAATTTATCTTTCCTGAAGATTTTATTATTTTAGATATGGAAGAAGATAAAGAAATTCCAATCATTTTAGGAAGACCATTCCTAGCTACATGAAGATTCATGATAGATGATCAAAAAGAAGAGTTGACTATGAGAGTAAATGATCAAGAAGTAACCTTTAACATCTCAAAGTCAATGAAATATCCTTCAATAGAAAGAGATGATGAATGTTTTAGAATGGATATATGTGATTATTTGAGAAAAGAATATTTCAAAGAAAAATTTGAAGAAAATAAAGATATGGAAAACGATAAATATGATGACATTGATAACAAATAAGCTGATTATATTCAGGACAATTTGAAATGCTCAATTCAACACACCAGAGAACGAAATATTAATTCCATCAATTGTAAAACCCTCTGAACTTGAATTAAGGACTCTTCCAAATCATTTGAAATATATATTTTTAGGAGAATTTTCAATATTGCCAGTAATTGTATCCTCATACTTAAATGAAATTCAAGAACAAAAATTAATGGATACATTAAAAAAGTACAAAAAAGCTTTTAGATGGACTCTGGCTGATATAAAGGGAATTAGTCCTTCAATTTGTATGACAGAATTTTATTAAATGATGATCATTGATCCCCGATAGATATAAGTGCAGCGAATGCCAAAAACTTGGTTCTGCTGGATAAATACGCTGATGATTTAAGATATGAAAATAATGATTTTATAATATGGGATACTACGCAAGTATATGTATCGTTTATCAAGTAATATAGGACTTTCTGATTAAGCCCCGAGATATCGAACCCACAAGGAAAATGTAAAATCTTTAAAGGAATCAGAGAAATTATCTTTTTACTTTCTTTGATTGTTTTCGAAAAAGTATGTCTTGATTTTGAAAAGTTTTGAAGGTTAATATGTCTTTTGAAATATTCTTAATAAAATGCTAAACAAGAAATTAAAATTACAATAACTAATAACACTGGATGTAAAATACTATTAACTAGAATATCTTTTTCTTTCCTTTCATGAAGTAGTAATAATTCTTAAAGTATTGTTGTGGAAGTATTCAAATTTTTGTTGTGATAGATAGAAGCAAATGTAGTCTTTACCCTTACTTTGTTCTATAAAGAACATAGGTTAATTTGAAATTTATATTATTTTGAACATGGTTAGGCAGGGAAGATACTAGTCTGTCACTCTAGAGTTCCCTCGATTCCCACCATCTGGGGGCTAACTTCTCATAACAAAACTCAAAACTTCAAACCAAATTAGGAGGTTTTAGCCTGTCACTCTAAAATCCTCTAATTTTACTCCCTTTCATAAAAATATCTTCTAATATTACATTCAATTATATGGACTACAGTTCTCACCCATATAATTGCATGTGATTCCTACTAACTTTTACGAGACAATACCGCATTGGATCTTACATAATCTCAAGAAATTTTACAACTTAATAGGCCAAATTAAGAAGTAAACAAAGTTTTTAGAATCAATCTTCACAACTTCTTCCAACTTTTAAACACTTATAATTTCCACAACAATTCTCTTTAAATTAATTACATCTTCATTTAAGAAAGAAAAAGATAAAGTAAACTACTCAGAATGCATTGAGAAAATATAAAAACACATTGATTTGAAATTAAAAACAATAATAAGAAAAATAATAAACGAAAGCAAATATTAGTAAACTAAATAAAAGTAAACACTTATCTGAAAACCCTCTCCACAAGACTAAGGAAGTTCTTCTAAAACTTTGACTCTTCGCTAAACTACTCCTCAGAGCAAGTCTCCCAACTCCGATGACTCAGAATACAGACTTCAGACTTCAATAAAAACTAAACTAAAAGAAAAAAAATAAGCGGGAAGAAGAATACTTCACTCCGACCCTTTTCTCCTTTCTACTCTCTACTCCTACTCTAACATAAAAACTCCTAAAAATGCAGTGAAGGAACAAAAGAAATAAAGAAAAAAGAACCCTTCAAAATGCAAAGGAAGAGTCTCTTACTCTTTTCTAAGACTCTCTTTAAATAGTAAACCAAAAGGTGCCTTGGTGTCTCCTTAAAATGTGTCTAGATTCGATGTATCTACCAAGGAACGCACCCCTTCATTCAAACTTGCCGCCTAAAGGAAGTTATGGACGTTACCACCAAGAGTTGCATCCATCCCCTTTGAAATTGGCGCCAAATCCATTTGAATCTCAATTTTTAACTGTGACGGCTAAGCGCCGGCCCAGCGGCGCTTAGCCGCTAACGCC